>VDFB02026320.1:121334926-121532819 GCA_007258455.2 Sequoia sempervirens
TAACATTGAAAGGTGCTACCCCATCAACATACAAAGTAACTACTGATGTCCCTACAACTCAATATAACATTGTTGATCAGTTGTAGAAGATACCCACTCAAATATCCATAGTACAACTTCTCAAGATTTTACTCACTCACAAGGAAATCTTGGAGCAAGTTGTTGGGAAAACAAGAGCAGACAACTGAGAGGGGGTGAATCAGTTGTCCCAAAACTTCAAAACTTATTCAACTTATTAACTTTAATCTTGGATCTGATTATTAACCATGGAAACAAACATTAACAACACATCAGAAGCACACATAACACCAAGATTTTTTATGTGGAAACCCTATTAGGGGAAAAACCATGGTGGAGGTTAGTCCACAAGATTATACCCTATTAAAATTATAATGAAAATGAAAT
Organism: Sequoia sempervirens; assembly: GCA_007258455.2. Classification (NCBI taxonomy): domain Eukaryota; kingdom Viridiplantae; phylum Streptophyta; class Pinopsida; order Cupressales; family Cupressaceae; genus Sequoia; species Sequoia sempervirens. The sequence goes on from VDFB02026320.1 coordinate 121,335,332, forward strand.
ATGGAGAATGCACTTGCATTCAAGTGCACTGCCTAGAGCTCACTACTCAATTACAAAGGAAGACACACTATCTTACAAAAGTATTCAGATTAAAGCCATCCATAGGGATTTGAATTAATAAAATAGCATATGCTAATGCCTAATCATAGTTCTCGTTAAGCGCATGAACAACTCTTCACTCTTCTTCACTCTTCACTTTTCTTCACACTCTGCTCTGCCTTCGAATAATTAGGACATTATTCACACATACACACACGTTCACACACTTCAATTCAAACAAACAACTACTCATATATATGGGTATGTGTAGGATCATGATGGGCCAAAAAGTGGCAATATGATGGGTATGTGGCTGACGACTTTTTTTACCCAAAATTGATGAAACGAAGGGTTTTAAAGGATATTCTCAACTTTCCACCAATATAAATTATGTTTTACTTTGAATTTAATAAGTAATTATTATTCATTTTCTATTCAAATTACAAATAAAGTCTGATTGATGACTTATTGAAAAAACATCTATAGCTTCTTAAACACATAACATTTTTTGAATCCAAACATGTGTAACATCTCTATGCTTCCACATACTATAGGATTAAAAAAAAATTGAATTCCCCAAGGAAGTTTTTACCAAGTTAAGGTATAGGACATACAATTTTTTATATTTTTAAAAGTTGTACAAAAAATTCATAATTAATTGTTTACTTAGAAAAAAATTACAAAAAAATATACATCACATTGGGACATGAGTCCCCACTTCTATAGCTATAATCTTATAAAAAATATTATCATTTTATTGTGGTTAGGGTGGTTAGACAGACACCGCTTCTTTATTTTTCCCTAAAATTTAAGTACTATCGCATTAAAATTTCAAATTTTCACCAATTAGATTTATTTTCTTAAAAAAAACCTAGTAGTTTAGAAACTACATTCAATTTGCTACAAATTCTATTCTTACATATTTTTGAAATAATATAGATAACTTATTAAAAAATTTATGTCAAGTTGCCTAACTCTGATTTTTCTAATTTTTTTGCCACTTAAGGGCCTATTTTTTCCATGATGATCCTGCACATACCCATATCCGTAAGAAGAAATTCCATCGCTACAAATTGGCCACAAAGAAATAATAAAATGAATATAACTATCAGCCCAAATCATTCATAATAATCAATGCGTATCAACCAAAGTCAACCATAGCTTAGTGAGGACCTAAATCAACATCTTGAACACAAAAACACTTCAATTAAATTCTCCTCGGAGATCCACAACATGCATCAATACCATGTCGGCTAGGAACATGAAAAATATGAGCACGCAAGAGAAAATCTCCAACCACAATCACAACGATCAATGAGAACATGCAACAAAGATAGAGCATGATCTAGAAGCATCCATAAACATTAAGAACCAATAGAGAAGCATCCGCAACAACTGAACTAACTGAAATATCCTCATCTTCAATCAGCAACACTAACTAAAGAAACAAAAAAATTGTCAGAATGAAAATCTTCATAACTCGATCAACTCTTCATGTAGATCTCTGAAACTTGACACACGGATAGACTAGATACACTCAGCAAAAAACACTTTAGTCCACAACCTCTGATCTTCAATGTACAGAACACACCACCATACTGAACTTCACTTAACCACTAATAACCTGCAACTCATTTCTTTACAATTTTCTCAATATCCTCGACATATACAACTTCAAATATATTTATGCTAATAGTGTTGACATCAATGACAACCACATATTAGCAACACAACCAAAAAATCCAACAATCTCCCCCTTTGGCATTGATGGAAACACATGATGTGGAAAACACCATCAACCCAACTAACTCTTGACACTTACTCCCCCTTAGGAACTGACTCATTTTCTCCTCAACTCATTCTCATGACTTCTTCTCCCACATAACTCTTTTCCCCAGATAATCACTAGTATTTCACATGAGTCTTCTTCCCCTTTGACATCAATGACAAAGAATCTCTAAGCTTTGAAGCACATCTCTAAATTTCTAAACATCTAACTACTCCACTTGAGTAGCAGCCACCACAACATCAATCTAAAAAAAAAATGTCTATGAAATGCACCTGGACTAATGCAATGCATTGCTTTGCATCCTTATTTTTGATTAGGAGGCGTAATCACCCCTAACTTCCCTCTGAGATACTCAAAAGTATCCTTAGGCAATGGCTTTGTAAAGATATCTAAAATTTACTCCTTAGTAGGCACATATTCCAATCTTACTTCTTTTTCACTTATCTTCTCCCTAAAAAAGTGAAACTTGATAGATATATGCTTTGTCTTTGAATGCAATACTGGATTCTTGGAAATGTTAATAACACCTGAATTATCAAAGTATATAGCAATAGAATCATCAATATACAACTCTAATATCCTTCAACATATGTTTCATCCATAGGACTTGAGTACAATTGTTAGCAGTAGCAATGTATTTTGCCTCAATAGTGGACAAAGAAATAGTATTTTTCTTCTTGCTTATCCATGAAATTAGCTTCTTACCCAAGAAAAATGCTCCACCACTAGTACTTTTCCTATCATTTAAATCTCTGGCCCAATCAACATCAGTAAAGGCACTGAAACTAAGATCATCATCTTTAGGATACCATAGGCCAAGATCAACAGTTCTCTTCAAGTATCTAAAAATTCTCTTCATAGAAGTCACATGAGATTCCTTTGGATCAACTTGAAATCTTACAACAATACATAGAAAATTCATAATATCAGGCTTGGTTTGAGTTAAGTACAACAATCCACCAATCATTGATCTATATCTTGTCTGATTTGCTTTCAGAGAATTATCCTCTATTGTCAACTTGCATCTGATCACCATGGGTGTACCAATTGGCTTTGAATATTCCATACCGAACTTCTTCAACAATTCCTTCACATACTTGAATTGAGATATAAATATCCCTTTATCTAACTAATTAATTTGCAATCCCAAAAGTAATTTCATCTCACCAATCATAGACATCACAAATTCATTATGTATTTCACTAGAAAACTTCATGCACAAGGCATCATCTCCTCCAAAAATAATGTCATCAATAAAGACTTCAACAATCAGATCTTTATCATCATTCTTGAAATACAAATTACTATCAGCAGTACCTTTGTTAAATTTGAGCTTCAAAAAATACTTGTCCAATCTGGCATACCATGCTCTAGGGGCTTGCTTAAATCCATACAATGCTTTCTTCAACTGACACACCATATCTTCTCATTTCCAAATATCCTGAATCCATCAAAGTTGCTCAACATAAACTTCTTCGGCCCAATCTTCACCATTTAGAAAAAGTTGATTTAAGATCCATCCGAGCAACTTCATGTCCTTCATAAAAGATAGAAAGAAATAATCTACAAATCAATCTTTTAGTAAATAGAAATGATCTCTCTCAAAAATCAATTCCTTCCATCTATGAATATCTTTACATACCGCCTTGTTTTATTTCTTATCACTTCAATCTTGCTCATTTTAGCTTTGTTTCTGAAAACCCATTTAGTTCCAATAACATTCTTATTCTTAGGTTTGGGAACAAGAATCCATGTATCATTCTTTTCAATTTGTTTCAACTCTTCTTTCATTGCTTCAATCCAATGCTCATCTTTACATGTTTCATTCACACTAGTAGGCCTGCTTTTGAAATCAAGCAATATTCTTCTACACCTTTTCTCCTAGTCTAGACACCTTTGTTCTTATCAGCCTATAATCTAATCTTCTAAATGATTAAATCTTGCACACCTCTATAGCTTCCTCTTAGGTTGTTCTTCAACTTCAATTTCTTTCTATGTTTCCACTTCAGTTTCTCCTTCTTCTTCTTGCCCTCCGATGATCGATTGATTTACATGATTTGTAGTCCTGATCTTTGCTTTCCTAGATTTGTACTATCTGGCCCCGAATTAGATCTTATCAATAGGTCTTTTTTCCTGATGGTGTACCAAATTCTTCAACCTTAACATTTTCTTACCTTTCAACCATTTCATCAACAATCTTTTATTGTAACACCAGTAGGCCTTGCTCTATGTAGAATAACCCAGAAAGATACCCTCATCACTCCTAGCATCAAACTTTCCTATGTCTTCATCTCTCTTAATGTAACATCTGCTTCCAAATATCTTGAAGTATTTAACAGTAGGATTTTGACCAATCCATGGCTCAAAAGGGGTCTTACCAGTATCACCTTTGATTTATACCCAGTTGAGTATGTACACAATAGTACTCATAGCTTCTCTCCAGTAGATATGAGGGAAATTTCCTTCCAGAATCACTGTTCTAGCAACATCTTCAACTATTCTATTCTTTTCCTTTCACAACTCCATTTGTTGAGGCTCCCAGTACAAGGCATAATTTTCTTATTCCATGTTTCACAAAAAGAATTAAATTCACCAAAAGTGAATTCACCACCTCTATCCGATCTTAGACACTTAATCTTCAAACTTGTCTCTATCTCAACCATAGCTTTAAAGATCTTGAACTTTTCCAGTGCTTCAAATTTCTCTCTTAAGAAAGTAACCCATACCATTCTAGAATAATCATCAATGAGTAGCATGAAATACCTATAACCTTGTAGACTTTTGACCTTAGAGGGATCACACAGATCAGTATGCACAAGCTCTAACAATTCATTTGAACAATGCTTTTTACTCTGAAATGAAATTTTGGTTTCCTTTCCCAATTGACATTCCTGCCATATTGCATTAGTAGGTTTCACCAACCTAGGTAGATCTCTCATAGCCTTTTTAGAACTTATCTTGAAAATATTATCAAAGTTAACATGACACAATCTCCTATGCGATAACCAACTTTCATCAATTTGAGCAATCAAACAAATTTTACTAGCAGTATTCAAGTGAAAGATATTACCTTTTTTCTTTGTACTTGATGCAATTACATTTCTGGAACTCAATATTCTACACTTTCCATCATTGAACTGAATATTATATCCCTTATCAACCATTTGACCAACACTCAAAAGATTATGCTCCAATCCTTCCACATACAAAACACCATCAATATTATGCTTACCATCAGGAGAAATGCATCCTCTTCCATGGATCACACCAATTGTATTATCACCAAATATTACAACACCACCATCATATTTTTCAAAGCTCACAAACTTACTGTTGTCTCTTGTCATATGATGTGAACATCCACTATCAATTACCCATTCATCTTTCTCTTCAATTCGAGCAACTAAGGCTTTCTCCACATTTGTACAACTAACAGATTCAATAGATACATGACTATTTTTTATGATAGCAATAAATACCCATTCATCATCATCTCTATTAGATTCTTCATTTGTTGCACCTTCATTAGCAGCATAGTAACATTTCTTCTGAAATATAGGCTTGTTATGTCTTGGTTTAGGGGCTCTTTTCGGACACCTTGATGCAAAATGACCTATCTTATTGGAAGAAAAGAATTTAAGAGGAAACTTTCCTTCATACTTACCTTTTCCTCTTGGTACCTTTTTGACATTAAGTGTTTCCAGCTCTTCCATCTCTTTTTCTTCTTCTTCAATCTATCTGATTTCATCTACATACTTGAATGTCTTTCTAGATGAACTCTCACCTGGTTCATATCTCTATCTATCTCTTCCGAAAGTAGTGGCCTTAAATTTAGATTCAACTTTAGGAAGGGCATCACCAAATTTTCTCAACTCAAAAGTAGTCAACTTACCAACCAATATATCTCTGTTTATGTTTGTTATCTAGTCCCAGGTTCTCCAATAGCACTATCCTTGACTTTAGAGGAATCAGGCAGGGATCTAAGCACTTTAGCAACAATCTCAGATTCTTTTATCTTTCCACCAGCACATCTAATACCACACACAAGCTCATTCACTCTTTGCATAAAAGTATTAATATTCTCATCATCACCCATCTCAACCTTTCATATTTCCCTTTCAAGCTTTGCAACTTAGCAATATTCACATTATCATCACCTTCATACAAGGTTTCCAACTTTTTCAAGATCTCATAAGCAGTCTTCAGATCCATAACATTTTTCATCTCTGAATCAGTCAAAGCACTCAACAAAGCTTCCTTAGTCCAGATATTATACTCAGCATCTTTGATCTCAGCAGAAGTAGTAGGACCATTATGTGGAATAATATATCTATTACTTGTAATGCTCCAGTAGGGTTCACCAATGCATCTCAGATGACACTCCATTCGATTCTTCCACAAAGAGTAATTTGTTCCATCAAAACTTGGACTATCCTTCTTGTTATTTTCCATCCCAGATCACCTTAAGTTATTAAACTTCTTCCAAGGAACTTAGCTCTAATACCAATTGTTGGAAAAACAAAAGCAAACAACTGAGAGGGGGAGTGAATCATTTGTCCCAAAACTTCAAAACTTATTCAACTTATTAACTTTATTCGTAGATTTGATTATTAACCATGAAAACAAAAATTAGCAACACATCAGAAGCACACATCACACCAAGATTTTTTACATGGAAATCTTGTTAGGGGAAAAACCATGATGGAGGTTAGTCCACAAGATTATACCCTACTAAAAGTATAATGAAAATGAAATATGCAGAATGCACTTGCATTCAAGCACACTGCCTAGAGCTCACTTCCCAATTACAAAGGAAGAAACATTATCTTACAAAAGGATTCAGATTAAAGCCATCGGTAGGGATTTGAACTGATAAAATAGCATCTGCTAATGCCTGATCACAGTTATGGTTAAGCACATGAACAACTCTTCACTCTTCTTCAATTTTCTTCACACTCTACTCTTCCTTCAAATGATTAGGAAATTATTCGCACATACACACATGCCCACACACTTCAATTTGAACAAACAAACTACTCTTATATATCTACAACAAGAAATTTCACCACTACAAGTCAGCCACAAAGAAATAATAAAATGAATATAACTATCGGCCCAAATCATTCATAATAATCAATGCGTATCAACCAAAGTCAGCCATAACTTAGTGAGGACCTAAATCAACATCTTCAACATCCAAACACTTCAATTAAATTCTCCTTGAAGATCCATAACATGCTTCAACACCTTGTCAGCCAGGAACATGAAAAATATGAGCACACAAGAGAAAATCACCAACCATGATCACAACAATCAATGCAGACGTGCAATAAAGATAGAGAATGATCTAGAAGCATCCAAAAACATTAAGAACCAACAAAGAAGCATTTGTAGCAACTGAACTAACTGAAATAGCCTCATCTTCAATCAACAACACTAACTAAAGAAACCAAAAAACTGTCTAAATGAAATTCTTCATAACTCGATCAACCTTTCATGTGGATCTCTGAAACTCGACGTGGATAAACTAGATACACTCAGCAACAAACCCTTTAGTCCATAACCTTTGATCTTCAATGTATAGAACATACCACCATACTAAACTTCACTTAACCATTAACAAGCTAAAACTCATTTATTTACATTTTTCTCATTATCCTTGACATATATAGCTTCAAATATATTTATGCTAATAGTGTTGACATCAATGACAACCAAAAATTAGTAACACAACCACAACATCCAACACAAGCTCTAGTCACCACCACAGTACCAAATAGCTTGGAATTTTTCCAATTTTAGACTATGGTGGGACATTTGACTGTGTAGCACTTCTTATCATTTTTCAAACATGATGATGTATCCATCACCCATCCACACAATTTTGCTCTCCACATTGAGGTCTTAATCCATAAACATTCTATTAAACATGTTCTAATAGATGGAGGATTTGGCTTAAATATTTGTACTCTAAAACTTGTCTATATATTCTAAAAATGCTATTGATCATAGAAGGAAAATCACAATAAAAGCATATGATGATGAAGAAAGATCCTCCCAAGGATTAATTGTCCTACCAATTCAAGTAGGACCAATTGTAAGAGATATATTATGCCAAGTGTTAGACAAAGATTTAACATACAACATACTCTTGGGAAGACCTTGGATTCATGACATGCAAGCAATACCATCCACATATCACCAGTGTTTGAAGTTCCCTTTCAATGGGAAAGAAATCACTATTGCAGCTAACTCAAACAACCCCCAATATTGTAACACCCTCAAGACTACCCAAGATGCTTTTGTACCACACAATAAGGAAGCTCCAACTCATGGTTCATCAAATGATGGGAAATAACTAAATGCCTTGTTAAAGTGGGTTGAGAAAAAGGACCAATCAAAGGATAAGGATATTAGTGATTCCACTCCCTCAAGTAAAGAAAGTACATCAAATTCTTCATCAAACTAGCTTCAGATAAAGGATCAATCAAAAGAAAAAGGTATCAGTAATTCTACTCCACAAGATTAGGAAAGTCAACTTGAGTCCTTATCGAAACAAGTGGCCAAGATCCAATTGAAAGACAAAGGAATGGGGGAATACTCATTTGAGAAATCCTTGTGTTTATCACAACTCTCATCTTCTCCCAAGTCATATGGACAACCATCAACATCAAGACAAAAATTATCACTACCCACCACACTATTTGATGGCACCTTTGTAAGAGTAAACACATTAGTGGATGAATCAGACAAAAAGATGTTTTAAACTGGTTATACAAAGATGAAGAATCATCACAAGCATCCACCTCAAGTGTGCAAACATAACAATACGACAAAGGAAAGACAATCCTAGAAAAGATGGGATATGACGGAAAAGGTCCTATCGGTAAAAGGAAAGAAGGAATCATAGAACTGGTACAACCTATCACAATGCAAGCCAAGGATAAAACAGGATTGGGGTATAAAGAAGAATCAAGAGAAGAAACCAGACAAAAATTTGTTGAAAGAATCTTACAACTACAAGCTAGTAATGATCATGAAATTGATTCAAATGAATATGAGTGGGATTCATTATTCAAAAAGTCTTGTCACAATAAGGAAATTAATGTGGTACAAAAGTATACACCCATACATGAGGAAGGTCAAAGTTTAGGTTACGGACCGCTAGAAATAGGATCACAACATATTGATGACTCCAACAAAGATGATCAGACTCAGAGTGAAGCGGATAATTCGAAGGAGAGTTACCTTATAGACATTAAATTTTCTATTGGACAATCCAAATAAATTACAATCAAGACCCTTATGGTGCCATCTATCCTTAACTAGTCCAATGATCCCTTACCCCTAGTAGATTTTGAACTCATAGATTGGGATCAAACCGAACTGCCCCATGGGTGATCCCACAAAGTCGGGTTTAAAATTTCTGAGGAACTAATTTTTGCTGAAATAACATATTTTTAGAAAATATAATGATTTGGGCCTTTGGGTAAAAGTTCCATTTAAAGTATTCCAATTGAAGATGGTTTGATCAAACTACCTTAGATCAAACCCCCTTGGATATAACCCCGCTAGTTTTAAACCATACCTATAACAGAGTCTCCTTTACACCTATCAAAATGCTGATAAAAAACCACTTTTGATTTACCTTTTGGGGGATCAAATGAATTCATTTAAAATTTATTTTTTGCAAGTATGTAGTCCTCATTATAAGCTTCCCAAAAAGTATAGTTTTAAATAAATTTAATTTTATTATTATATTTATTTTTATTTCTTGTGAATGTAGGTTTCTTGGACCTAAAACTGCTTCCTATGTCTCTACACATGTGGAAAAATAGCAGATTATTAAAAAAAATATTAAAAATATTAGTGCACCAGATATTAAAATCCTTCATCCAACAAAGAAAAAAAAATTGAATTTTGATACATACAAACAAAGTTACACGTTATACAGTCGCGCTATGTCTGAATTATAATTGGTTTGAATTCAAAACTTGATTAAAGGAAAAATATTCAATTAAAAAATATCCAACCAAGTGGAAGCACTAGATATCAGAGCTATGAATATAAATTCGAAAGAATTAGAATTTTATCCTTCATGGAAAAAAGTTATGCATTATACTCTGCGATGGCCACTTTAAAATGTCATTTTCTAAAAAAACCGTTTTCATGGGAGATGGAAAAAGAAGTGCAATCTAATTCAAAAAATTTTGAAAGAAATATATTTAGAATCTATAGACAAAATGATTTAAACCTAGTTTATGCCATCTTCAAATTCCCTACTCGCTAGCCGCTATAGGTGCTCGAAAGTGAATACTTAGTTAAACAAAATTATTTCAAAGGTCCGGCCACACACAAATTGTAAACCACTATTGTGGGATCACCCCATCTTTTCAAATGATGAGGCCATTGTTAACTTCCTCTGTTCCACCAATCCCGAAGAAGATTACACCATGGAACATTGTAACAAAGCTTCCAACTCAGAGAGTGTCAGATTTTCCAGCTATAAAATGAATAATACATGGAATAGATCTGATGGTGAAAACCATTCAATGGTAGTATCAGATCTAGAAAATGTAAAAATAAAGAGCATACCCAACAACAAAAACCTCTTTGAGGCACTGAAGGATGGAATATTTGACACGCTCCCTGAACACTTTCAGGAATGATGTAAAGTATTGGTTGAACCTACTTATTCTATCAATATCGACAATGAAGAAATAGTAAAGACTGTCCATCTAGCAAAATCCTTGGCAGATCAAGAAAAACTTAACTTCATCAAATTTTTCATAGAAAGACAAGTCAATTTTTCTTGGCCATATACCAACATGCTAGGGATTGATCCAGAACTCATCATGCATCACTTATCATTGCCAACAAGGGTAAAACCATTCAAGAAAAACTTAGGGAAAATGCATCTGCATATTGCCATATTGGTAAAGGAAGAACTAAAGAAGTTATTGAATGTTGGGTTCATTAGACCAATTGACTATGCCGAATGGATATCAAATAATGTTCTTGTTTCAAAACTAGGAAAGAGAATCAGGATATGCATAGATTTCAGGGATCTCAACAAGGCTTTCCCAAAAGATGACTTTCCCCTACCCAACATTGACAACATTGTGGACCTAACAGTAGGGCATGGCATGTTATCACTCATGGATGGTTTTTCTGGCTATAATCAAACAAAAATTGCACCTAAGGATCAAGATAAGACAACCTTCACATGTCTATGGGGAACCTTTTGTTGTAATGTTATGACATTCAGGTTGAAGAACGCAGGAGCAACTTATCAGCATGCTATGATGACAATATTTCATGATATGATGCACACCTTCATGGAAGACAATGTGGATGATCTATTAGCTAAATCATACACTAGAGAAGGACACCTAGAGATCCTCCATAATATATTCACATGACTGGAAAAGTTTAATGTATGACTGAACCCAAAGAAATGTGTGTTTGGGATGACTTCAGCCAAACTCTTGGGATAAAAAAAAAAAAAAAATGGCATTGAGGTAGATCCAGAAATTAAAAGCCATCATGGATATGTCGCCACCCAAGAACATCAGTTAGCTACTTCATCTCTACAAGGGAGATTCCAATCAACCAAAAGATTTATCTCACAACCAGCAGAAAGACCCATCCTTTCACTCAATTTGCTACATAAGAATGTATCTTCCAATGGGATGAAAATGAAGAGGCCTTCCTTAACCAATTAAAACAATATCTAATGATCCACCTCTATATTAATACCACTATCGAAGGAAAGCCACTTTTGCTGTACATAGCAACAATTGAGATATCATCGAGCCTTGTTAGCACATGAGGATTCAATAGGAAAAGAAAGGAGATTTATTATATCAACAAAACTTAAAGTTATGAGATCAATTACACCTTCATTGAAAATGCTTGCTTGGAAGTAGTGTTCGCCACCCAACCATTACAATAGTACATGCTAACTCATACTAGGTTGCTTTACAATAGTGGTTTACAATTATTTTGAGGAAGGAATTCTCATTTATTTTTGCTCTCACCATATCAAGGGGTTCAACCGAACTTATAGGTTCGATCGAACACTATTATATGTTTGACCGAACCTATAAGTTTGGTCGAACCCATTGTTCGACTGAACCACTCAATGACCCAATAAAATAAACATATTTTATAGGGTTTGGTTGAACCTGGGTTTGACCGAACCCCTTGAATTAGGGCAAATAAAAAAAAAGTCACTGTCGCACGCACTTCACATGACTATTTGTAAAGAGGAAAACATGAATAGAGGAGGACAGCGAATGTGAACAGCGAAGGCGGCGAACCCAGGGGAAAAGCATGCACCACATTTCTAAGTTCATCAACCTCTTGACCGAGCCATAGTGAGCAGCAGGTTGGTGATTGAAATTGTGTTTCAAATTGAATTTATTTTGAAAAAAATTTAAACCCTAAATGGAATGAAATGGTTAAAATTTACAGTAGATTTGAAATTAAGTTTGTTGAAATTGAAATTGCATTTGCTTGAAAGTTTCTAAAGCCTTTCAAGAACAACAAAATTAATTTCTATTATGCTTTGATGAATGTTCATACTGTGTTTTAAAGCTCTAATTTTGGCACGGGCAAGGAGTGTCGAATTTGACTTTGCAATCCATTTGTTTGAAAGATCCTGCATACCCATTTTAAAAATTTGTCAAACAATTAACGTGCCTTGTCTATGCTTCCACATTTTGCATACATTTCTACCAAGGCACTACCAATTGCATTTGCTTGAATGTTTCTAAAGCCTTACTTTGTTAACAGATTTTTTTGAGGCATTATATCAAACAGTTCATGTGCCTTCCACATTTTGCATACATGTCTACCAAGGCACTTGCAATTGCAACTACAAAATTTGGTAAAATTCCCCTTGATGATTTGATTGATGTCCATACCCTGTCCAAAGCTCCCATTTTGGCACAAGCAGGGGGAAGGTTGTGGAATTTGGCTTTACAACTGTCAATTGCATTTGCTTGAAAGTTTCTAAAGTCTTTTCAACAAACCCATTTGCAAGGATAACATGATATTATTTAAGTACAAGATTAAGTTTAAATCTTGCATTTGAAAGCTAAATTGAAATTAAAATTATATGTTTGAGGCAATGCATATAAGACACCCATACAAAATAGTAAAAAAGAAAGAGAAAAAATGTAAAGAATGCACTTAACCTATACTTGAGAGCATTAAAATTTTGAAATTAAACATAAAGAATAATAGGATATATATATATATATATATATATATACACTCTTTCAAATCAGCATTGAATATTAGAGGATGAACTACATATTAGGATTTTTTTTTTAATATAAATCAGGTAAAACTTATTCCTTTGAGTAGATGAATAAACTCTATTAATATTTAATAGTAAGGTTGTAAATGAAAAATTATTGTGGTTACAAGATAAAAGAAAATAATACTAATAGGTAATATTTATATTAAGGAATGTCATCTCCAATAACATACTTAACACTAATAATTGGGTTATAATCACATTATGTATCATAAATACAAATATTAACATTGATGAAAATATTATATTATGGATAATAATTATAATAAAACATAATAAATTGAAACTTATTTCATATGAACATGCAAGGGAAATGTTAGTATGTATTATAAATAGTAATATTATTATTTAGAGTAAATTTTAATATTGCAATAATAGTATTTACCATTAATGTTATGAAATGATAATAATGTTGTTATATATTAGTAATATAAGCGTTGCAAGTGTTATTATCCAATATACAGTGCCCAATGTATAACAAACAAAACCATTCACATTAAGAGAAAGCGCTAATAAATATTTCTTTTATTGTTGGTTTTAGGGCATGACCTTGGAGAACCAAATAGTAATGTTGTTAAACATTAAAAATTGTCAATTTTGGAACAAATGACAATACCATTAATTGGAGTAAATGCTATTTTAAAGTTTAAATTTATATTTTAATTTTAGGGTAAATACTTTTGGTTGAATTTATGAATTAGAAATAGAAATTTTGAAAGGGCCCCACCCTTTTACAAAGACCAATAAAGAAACAAAAAATGATCAATCATATTGGCATGGAACAACAACAAGAAAAATATAGTTGTAAGTTAGAAAAATAACATCCAATTAGAAATACTCCACCAATAGTGGCAATGTATCTAATAAAGAGGGTCGTTTTCCCAAAAACATTAGTAGATCTATCATTGAACACAACTTGAATCCAAAATTATTCAAGGAACTATATCTTATTGTCAACCTTATCCTTTTCCATGAATGAACCTAGTTGAGGTTTGTAATGGAGTTTCCATCTTTAGTTTCCAAACTTGAGACCAAAGGGAATAAAGGGTTCCTATAATCTTCTAAACTTGAACCTTCTTCATATTTTTAAATTATTAGAAGAAATACCAAGAGGTGAATGTCGCAATTCAAGAGAATGGTAGAGGCAATGAACTCCAACTAATCCATCTGTAACATGATTCTTGTCTCTACCAATCTCCTCTAAATTTATCTTGACAAGACCTTCTAAATTAGTCATGTCTACAAGAGGACCAACCACCCCTTGATTATGCTCAAAGGGAGCCTCAATGAAATCCTAAGGTAAACAAGGCTCCATCTCATCCTTATGCATTTTGTTCAACCTTGCCTTCCTCTAAAATTCCTAAACCTATAAAATACATAGCTATCTACACATGACAACATGGTGAAGACACAAGAAAATCCTATAGCATGACATGTTGAACCCAAATAACCAAATTCAAAAATAATTTAATCTATAAGTATAAATAGTTTGATAGTAGAAACTTTATACATATAAAAATATGATAAATGTGTGATTATTTTTCTTTCCAATCTATAAATTTTTGATGTGCTTGGCTATATAATTGAGATGATTCACTCATTTAATGTAATGAAAAAAATTTAGTATGTACATGAAAGAAATATTTTTGAGACATCAAGCTACCATTCTACATAACTCTCAAATGGAAATAAGAATATTATTTTATTTTAACTAAATAAATTGTGTGTACTCTATCTTGAAAATTACTAATTAATTTTGAATTATATACTTATAATTTAAAATAAGAGCATCCTTTGTAACATGGAATAGATAGGTTAATTAATGAAATAAAATATGTTTTTATATTAAGAAAAAATTACAAATATATGGAACTCATACATTGAGAAATTGACTAAGATGTAACTCTGTATGAGAATTAAGATGCTCGAATAATTTATATACCTTCTTTCAATAATTAACATTAGAAATGAATACTTGGCTCATATTGTATACCGACCTCCCAATGGTCTTAGAATGGACGCATTTAGATGGAGAAGGATTTCAAAAGGCTCATGATACTTGTGGACCCCTCAAAGGAATGATATAAAACACATGAACATTATTTATCAAATTTGGTCTTTAGTTGTTGGCTTCTAGTATGAATGTTATCTATAAGGTGGAATTCTCAGTTGAGACTCTCAATCTTCCATTGTTGATTTCTAGTGTGATTATACAATATGAGCCAAGTATTAATTTATAATGTTAATTATTGAAAAAAGGTTTTGTTTCATAAGAAGAGGTATGTTGACATATTCCAAGGCACATGTTATTATCCACAATGCATGAAACTTCTTCACATCTCTACCAAGTTCTAAACAGATACAGATCTGCCATTTCCATGGAGGAGATTGATGATTTAAAAAGAAAATATCATGCCATTTCTTTCTTGAGAAGTCATGTTTGCATTCATGATTTGCAACTTCCATCTTCATCCAAAAAGAAATTATGTTATCATTATGTGCCTGATATTAACAAATCAAAACCTTCTTTTGAGCATGATCGCCAACACAAAGGTAAACGAGTGGAAACAAAAGAAAGCTCAATTAATGGCTTTCAGCATGTTGGTGGAAAATCTGCATCTTTTTGAAAGTGGCTTCCCAACTTATCAGTCTTATGTTTAGTAAGGTTTTGTAATCTCCAGTGTTATGTATTTGAGTCATGGGTATATCTAGTATGATGTCTTCTTTTGGGTATTTTGGGTGCATAAGAGAATGTGCATATGTACTGATGTATTCAACCAATGTCCTTATGTAACGTTGTAATCAAACAATTGGTCATTTGTACTAGGACCTCACTGGTCTTTTTGATATTTTGTAAAATTTGTTACTCGGACTGCAACTAGGGGTTTTCTTGTTGGTTCTTTCCCGCCAGTATGTCCGCCTAAACCAGCTATATGTAAAATATTATATATAAATAAAATTATAAGTGGTCTCCCACTTTTTCTTAAAAACAAAAATTTCTTGTAAATGTCCACATCTTTTTCCTTGACACAGTTGCTATTTTTCCTACAACAAGATTTTCTTTTATGCAAGGTCCCACTCACTCCAAGATTAGTACAAAAAGCCTATACCCATAACACCTAGAATGTAAGATGACCAAGGCTTAATACCAAATGAAAGAAAGTAGTGGTGTAAAAATATTCCTACACTAATAAATGGGATATTATATACTCAAGCACTAACAATACCTACAAGCCAATCATATGAATCATGTGATATTATATACTCAAGCACTAATAAATGGAATGTTTTGAAACTATACATTAAAAGTGGTTTATTGAAACCATGAGTGAAAATAATTCAACCACAATTTTTGTATTCCACTTTGATATATTCAAACCCATTAAAAGATTTTTTATGATTTTTCATAATGTTGGTCAATACTTTACTGTAAATATTCTATAGTCATGCTCTTAAATGTCATAAGAATATGTCATAAGAGGGTTTCATCTTATAAATCTATAATGATATTATATGCTCTTAGAACATCTTAGACACCTCCCAAAGCATTCAACAAATGACAAATAACTACCAACACAAAGTGAGATGCCTCATTTCCTAATATGAGGACAAAATAATAAATCAAAATATTAGGATGCAAGGTTGACCCACCTTTCCCAATACTTGGCTAAGTTTATCATCTATTGAGGAGTGGATCCCAACAACAATTGTGCTTAGTGCTTACTACTAATCCAAGGAATACCTATTCATTTTTTCTTTATTGTATGCCTAATGACTCCTCATCTCAAGTTAAATTGTGGGAATGGATTTTTATGCCCTCCCTATGACTAAATGGCTACAAGGAGGTGAATATGATATGGTGGAAAAAACCAAGATACAAGCTGGTTTAGTTCTCATAAACTCTCTAAAAAATAATTGAATTTCTACATCCTAACTAGAAATACCATGAGGGGTTTGGATCCCATTTTAGACAAAAAATATTCGTATACTCATCACTAGTTCACTTGGACCAACTAAAGAGATGGTGAACTGAGGGAAACTTAGTTGTATTGATAGATTTTACTTAGTTATTTCTCTTTCCATTGTCCCCTCTCCACAAAAAACCCTTATTTAAGTAGATTCTATTAAACCTATCTCACATTTCACCTCCCAATTCTTTAAACTTTTCAAACTTCTTATTCCTCATACCTAATAATCTATCCTTCAAGCTCAACACTTCCCACCTCAATCAAATTGATCACCTTGCTTCCCTAATATCCCTTTGGTTGATGTTCCTAGACCTCAACAAAATGGTAAGTGGATACAATTTTGGAATGATGTGATTAAATCTATTGCACACTACCTTACTATGATCTTACAATAAGAATATGGCTAGAAAGAGATCTAGAATGGAAAAAAAATATGGATCCAAATAGAAAAAAATAAACTTGTTTTGGCTTTAGCACTTACTAATAACTTTTCTACAATGAGTGGTTGCTTCCGTTGAAATAAAACTTAGAATATTTAAACTTAATTATGGTAGAGGATCTCAATTAAGAGATAGGCTACATTGGATGAAAGGATATAAGGGATACAAATTATTTTTTAGTTATCTCGAACATATTTACATTCTCAAGAGTGGATAATATCTATCGTTGATCAAGAGAGGTAGTTCCATGACAACTCTAATGATATTAAATCCATTTTCCTCCAACATTACAAATATTTTTAATTGATCTAGTTGAAGGAGATCCACTTCAAGATATAGTTGAGGAATTGATTGGCACTTGCATACCCAAAATAATTGGTCTCAAAAAATAGGCACATTTAGATAATTTATTCACCCTTGAGGAGGTTGATATTTCCTTGAAGGATTTGAATACTCAAAAAGTCTTGGAATAGATGGTTTAGCTACACAATTCCTTAAAACAATATGTCCATTCATCAAGGAGGACTCTATGAGGTATAAAAAGTAGCTTTATCAAAGGGATCCATCATTTAAATTCTATTAATCAAGGGTTGATAAATTAATTCCTAAAGGAAAAATATTTTTTTTATCTGAGGGTGGATACTAATTACTCTTCTTAATACCTCCTACAAGATTGCAGCTAAATCCATAGCTAAAATAATTGAACAGATGACACAAGAAATTGTAAGACTAGAAAAAACTATATTTATAAGAGGGAGATTTAAATTATAAAACTTGAATCTTTTTAAGGTATCTCATTAGATTCTACTTACTCTAACTTAAATTTAAAAAACAACATTAAAATCCACAAAACAAATTTCAAAGACATAATAAATTATTACAATATTATTTAAAAATCTAATTGTAATGAACATGTTATAGTAATAAATATTAAAATTTTAAATCTATGAAAATATATATAACCAAATGATCCCTAGTTTTCATATATAATTTGTGATGAGAATGTTGAATATTGTAATTTTTTAGGCCAATCTTTAGGCACTAATTCACCATCGTTAAAATGATCCTTAGTTTATTCATTGTTTTTTTATGATTATAATTTTTTTCAATTTCTATTTAACCAAACTCAAAATAATGGTATAGATTAAGATTCTTGTGTTTATCATAATTAGAAGTTGTATAAATTGTTAAATTATATATTTTTTAACATATATAAAATCTATGGTTGGATTAGTGGGATATTTATAACAAGTATGCAATATATTTAATCATATAATTATTTTTGTAATAGAGATGAATAATTAAATAAATGCTATAACAATATATAAGAGTTAGTTAAAAGAATTAAAATTAAATATATTAATAACAAATAGTGATACTATTATTGAGGGTAATATAAAGGGGGATCGTCATACTAAAATAAGTCACAAATAAAATCACCCGAGTAAGAAAAGTATTTTATTGATAATCTTATTAGGGATGCTAAGATGGTAATACAAGTTTTGCAAGCAACAATGAGCTGACAAATAATAGTGTTTATGTGCTATTGTAAATATATATGCATTATTAATATTATTAATAAAATTTATTATAGTATTAATATGGGTATTAATGGATGGTATTTGTAATAGTATAAATGAGGGTATATGTAAACATGATATCACTATCACATTAACATTTCTATTATGAGTAAAGTTTAATATTATTTGTGAGTAATAAAATTGATAGAATGTTTGTATTAATTGTAGAGGGAGCCTTAATATCATCGAGTATTGTTAATACTCTTATCAATATTCATATTGATAGTTACCTTAATACTAAAGTTAGCATACTTAACCTTATTAATGCTCATCGATAATTGGATAGCATTTTTGGCAAAACCTTTTATAGATGTTGAAATATGAGAGAAAAATAAATAAATAAATGCAAACCATATAATTATTCATGTTGTTATTACCATCAAAAGTTACATATTTAGTACTTTAAATGCCATCATTGGGTCATGAGGAACTATCCTAATAATCATAATACCATATTGACCTTACTGTCAACAAGAAATAGAAGTAGGAACAACTCATTGTGGGTTACGATGACATAACCATTATAATGAGAATATTATTAGTGTAACCATTAAATTGTGATACTTGCAAATTTAATATTTAAAGTATAGTTAATAGTGAGAGATGCATTAATAATAGTATCGCATTAGCAAGTTAAACCAACAAATTAATTAAAGAAAGGATGTTAATTCTATTGGAGATGGTTATTGTTGCATCATAAATGCTTAAAGCATTAATTAGCATAATTAAAGGATTCAAAAAAAAAAATTATTGGGTTTTTCTAGTGAAAAATTATGGGCATAACAATTATATATTTTTTAACATATATAAAATGTATGGTTGGATTAGTGAGATATTTATAACAAGTATGCAATATGAAGTCAAACTTTATTAGATTTGATTCTTAATAAATTAGTTTTAACGATTCAATTTATAGCTTTATGCAATCTATAAGTTTAAATAGTTTGATGGTATCTAAACTTTATACATATAAAAATATGATAAATGTTTGATTATTTTGCTTTCCAATCTATAATTTTTTGATGTTCTTGGCTATATAATTGAGATGGTTCACTCATAATGTAATGATAAAATTCATCATCATATGGAGGATTTTATATTATCTTCCATTAAATTCATCCTCTTTATGAGATTCTTATGGAATATTGATATTCTAGTGTGAATTCTTAATTTTAGACATATCTTAACTAGATAAATTTAGGTTCAATGAAGGCAATAGAACTTTTTTTTCACTTAAATAATCCTATTTTGAAGTTCATTTACGTTAACAACTATTAGATTAGATATTTTTATCCCCAATTATTTTCAAATAATTTTACACTAATCTTTGTTTCCTTATTCTTTCTTTCATTGTTTCATTTAAAATTTGAACCATTTAAGGACCATGCTATGTTATAAATTATAGTTGTCTTCCAATTCTTTTTAAATTGTTAATGGTATGAAAATATTATTGATGAGTAGATGAATTATTAGAATTGTTTTAGATAAATATATTCTCTATATCTAGATATATTATTTACCTTGAGGTCTCATTGCTCCTTTAGGTGTACATACATATATAACATGGAAAATGAAGATGTTCCACCTGCAGAAAATTTGTTTGGAAATACCACTAATGAGATTAAAAAATTGAGAGATTCATTAGCACAGGGTGCAAACCCGGGGATATATAGTGAACCATGCATGTTAATATTGCATAGTCTAGAAAAACTAAAAGATGAACTTGAGAGGACTAGTGCATATTCCCCAGATAGAGTAGCTGTTATTCTTTCCCGCATGCGAGAAGAAGTACATGATGACGTTCCCCTTAAACAAATATAGGATAGTGTGAACAAAGAAATGATAAAAGCCACTTGTTTTCCATTTTATCAAAATGTGTGTAAGGTTAGGGGATACCAGGTCACTAGATGCGTTGATCATGCTATGGCCTCATTGATCTACCCACGATTTCTCGCAACACATGGTCTATACCCAAACAATGACTAGATTCCATTGTATTTTGTTCAGTAGTTGTATGTTGAGGTCCATTTGGGCCTCAAAGTCAACTACTTGGACATTCCACCATATGTTGGCCAGGGGCATGGCAAGATTGTTGATAGGCCCACCTATCATCGAGCAGATAGACCATCCCCAATGTTTAGGGTATTGGTTGGTGAAAGGTCTCCTGCTCTCACCCCAGCTCTAGCCCCCATAGCAGATGAGGTTGACGTTGCTTCCCAAAAGGAAGCAATTGGCATTGTAGGTGACATTGCAGCTGCCACCACTAGGATATCTGATGATCGTGTAGGTCAGTATTTGATGTCCAGAAATTCCTGATCCACGCCATTTTTAGCACAGTGGACCACCATGGATCCTTTTACAATGGTCGACATCCCTACTCCTACATAGCTTGATGCACTTACAGGAGATATGGCACGCATGACTCTGCATTGTTTGGCTGAGGACCTGTTGGAGGCATATGCCCACATTGCATCAGACAATGGGATCGGTATAGAGCATGTTGGAGATCATTTGAGATGTAGAGGTCGTTCAGTTCCAGGATCCCATCACTCTCAGCCGAGCACTAGTGCGCATGAGGATCCACCTACAATTCATTCAGCAACTGCACAGACTATGGGTTTTACTAATATGTTGATTGGTTCTGGTTCATCGTCGTCGATGCCATCTCACATTCATAGTCCTCTACATTCATCATTTCTGGCACGACATGGGATAGATCGGATGGATGCAGATGTTGATTCGTCGCTTGACCATTTGGTGGATATGGTGGAGGCGACTGTTTCAGAGGACTTAGGTCATCCGATATCAGATGATGTGCATGTATGTGCGCATGTGCATGTTTCAATTCTTTTTTCATTATTTTTATTTTTATTTTTTTAACTAGATATTCATGTAAGTTGATATATATATGTATATATATTGTTACAGGTGGACATACCTTATATCACTTCTAGCCTTGGTCCAGATCATGTGCATGATTGACGTGACTCTGTGGATGAATCTGCTGCCAGTGGACATGTGAGTTTTACATTTTTATATAATCACACGTGTATATGTACATACAATATTTATGTATGCATAGATCTAGATTGATATTTAAAAATACAAGTTCATTTAAAAATAACTTTCATAAAATTTATTTAATATAAATTATATGTATTTAACACATCTTGTACACAATTTTATTTGCAGGGCTCAACACATCCATCAGAGCAAGACCGTTCTCATTCAGATGGCCATTTGACTAGGAGTAGACATTCATATTAGGCCATGCACACTAGATTTATGATCTTTACCACATGTATTTTCTTATTTGATGATCTTTAGTATTTGAGATTTGATGATCTCTAACTTACATTTGCTTATATGACATACATACATTTGCTTATTTGTTGATATTTAGTATTCGACATTTGATGATCTTTAATTTACATTTTGCTTATATGATATGTACATATATTTTCTTATATGATATGTACATATATTTTCTTATATGATATATACATACATTTTCCTCTTTGCTTATAATATGTGTTATGTTTATACATTGAATCCCTTTACATGTATGTACATGTGTTTGCTTATGGTTTAAACATGTTTACACATAATATATGTATTCATTTGCTTTAAATATTCAATATACATACATGTTTTCTTATTTTATGATCTCTTACAACTTACATTTCCTTATATTCAATATACATTTGATCTCTAGAAGAATTTTAGGGAAATTAATGCCACTTTATAATTAAGTTCATTCATGTTGATCGCAATAAATATATTTTTTTAAATTACTTAAGCAACATGAACCATTGAGTTGAGAACAAGATATAATCTTTTTGACAAGTAACTTGAAATTCAATTCAAATATAATTAAGAAAATTCAATTCAAATTATACCTCTAGATTATACATTTTTGACAAGTAACTTGAAATTCAATTCAAATATAATTAAGAAAATTTAATTCAAATTATACCTCTATTATAAATTTTTGACAAGTAACTTGAAATTTAATTCAAATATAATTAAGAAAATTCAATTCAAATTATACCTCTAATATACATTTTTGACACTTTAACAAAATTCTAAAATTACTAGATATGTTGTGCATACCTATGAATTAAATAACAACAAACTCCACAATGAAATAACTTGTTTGTTTACTACTTGATTCATTTAAACTAGGATCTAGTTATTCCATGTACACTAGAATAAATTTTCCCCCATCCCATATGCATATAAATAGAAGCTTATTTTTCATTATTTTGGATATCAAATTGCAATATTAATTCTCATTTATATCACTTGGAGCCAGATTTTGGAGAAGTTTTTGCACATTTATCAAGGAGACAAATATTGGAGCTCGACAACTTTTCATTTTTATCAATCAAGGCAAAATTTGGAGGAGAATTTAACTAAGTTGGTAGAGGACTTGTTTTGAGTCATCTTTAAGTTGAAGAAGAAAATGGGACAACAAAGAAAAATAAAAATGTGTCTCAACGAAAATTGTCAAAAGAAGAAGAACAAAAGAGGCGTGAACAAAACTTGGAAAATTATCATAGAAAGAAACAAGGTACATGCTTGTTTCTTCTCTCTCTCACTCTCAAGTGTGTGTTTAGGAATTTTAATTTGAAAAAACATGAGTATTCATTTGATGGGATGGAATCCATAATGTGCATTACTCCACCCAATAATTTGGTTAGTACACCTAAACATAAATTTGTATGTGCATACATTTTGCATTGGCTTTCTTATTAAAATTAGAAATGTTTAATGTATGACCATTTTTCAACTTACAATACCCCAACTTAAAATGTACTCTTAAACTAAAATATTGTACATTAAATCCTTCCCTACAAACCTTACACTTATCTTTTACCAATACCTTTGTTTAATGTTTTTGTCATCACATTATTATTGTTGAGTATTGCATCTACACAATTTTCTCTTTACTTTGTTCATGAAGAAAATGATAGTGTACTTCAATACATGCTTAGTTCTCGAATGAAACCTTAAATTTTGTGTCCCTCACTATGCCACTTTGATTTTCATAATTTTTTCAACCACATTAATTATTTTATGGCTTTGCAAATTCCTATATATTCTAACTTTGCACTTTGAAAGAAACCATTATTTTTTCTTAATTATTCATGAAACTACACCTTCATGTACAATGAAGTAGCATTCTAATGTTGATATTTGGTGATCAATATCCCCTATCCAATCTAAATTGCAACATCTAATTAGCTTAAGATTTTTCTAAACTCCCATTGAATTTAATCTAATGATCAATAGTTCCTTAAAAATATTTTAATAAATGCCCAATTTTAAGCTCTAGAATTATTTGAAAATTAGAACTCAAATTATACTTAAAGCCAATGCAATGTCAGGTTTTCTAGAGACTAACACATGTATACATCAAAACTCAAGCTATATGGTGCCAAGGAATAATAGTTATATGATACATTATTCTTTTTATGTCTTAACACACATTTGTTTTGAAGGTTTCTTACCATCATTTATTGGAGTACCTATTAGTTTACAATTATCCATCTTGAAGTTTTTGTAAGATTTCACTGTGGAGATATACATCCAAGACCAAGAAATCCTAATTGAAAGAATAGGATAGATTTGTTGTCCTTGCACATATGTCTCATTTTTCTTGGAAAATATAAAGACTCCCCTTTACATTTTTTGTTTCTTTGTTTCCTTTTCATTTTTATTAGGTCTTGTTTTTATATTGTCTTTCTTTTCTTCTTCATTTTGAACTTATTTTGTGCTTTTTCAAACTTTCAAGTTTTATTGCACTTGAATGCCTATAAGTACTTTTAAATGTCCTCAAGTCATCTTGGTCATGCAAGTTGCAATGTTTATCTAATCCTTGACTCCAATTCCGTAAGCCAATTCTTTTTGTTTCAATATTTGTGTTTGGTTTTAGTTGATTATTTGGGTTGTGTTTTATGTCCCATAAATTTTTAACTTTTTTCATCTTAGCATGATATTGGAAATTTATTTGAAACCTTGAAACATCTTATAGCCCAATTTTGTTGGGGTTCTTTGGATCACCTTGTTATACTCTAAGGGTTTCCTTTGCTATATCACTAGCCTAAAAGTTCTAAGTCACTTGTATGCATAATCCTCAAACTTTGATGCTTGGCATGGAATTTGACCTATGTGTATCCTATCCTTGGCTATGAATTTATGGATTTTTTTTCATACATGTGCATGTAGATGTTTTGTGTCTTTGGTCTTTTCTTTTCATCACTTCAATGTTCTCATTATTTTTATGTTTTATGCTCTAGGGATTCCTCAAGTTGGAGTCGAGCCAAATCTAGATATTGGATCAAACGAATCCGTTGAAGAACACATGGACCTTGAAGTTAGGGAGGAGACCTGAGTTCAAACAATGCTTGTTGGAGAGGGGTCAAGATCACTTCCTTCTACTGGTATGGATGAGCATATAAAACTAGCAAAAACTTCTCTCACTTATAGCATCATGTCTTATCAGTTTGTTTGCTTGCATACATAAACTTCACTTATATACATCATCTCTCACTTTTGTTTGCAAAATATTTTGTGACATGTAGGAAGGGCTCAACAAGCAGGAAGTTTTCATGCTCAAGTCAAGCCAAATCTAGACATTGGATCAAATGAATCCACTCAAGAACGCATGGTCCTTGAAGATAGGGAGGAGGCACAAGTTCAAACAATGCATGTTGGAGAGGGGTCGGGATCACTTCCTCCTACTGGTATGGATGAGCATATAAAACTAGTTGAGAAGGTGAGGAAACAAATTTCTCATAGAAATTTAGATCATTTACTTGAAATGGATATGGAGAAACTGAAATATTATGCCAACCAACTTTATAATAAGAGAAAGAGGTCAATGACTAAATCTGTAAATGGAATGATCAATCATCATTTCAATCATCTTGATACACTTGAAAAACCCAATTGTTATCATGTTTACTTCTTCGTGATGAGCTCAAAGAGTCATTACAATTGTTGGGTGTACATTCAGCATCAAATAAGAAGAAACACATGGGATTACAAAAGGATATTGTTCAAAATGTTAAAAAGGGTTTAGATTCCATTGGGAAAGGATCTCGATAGTGGATAAGGCCACTACAAGAAGGGTGATGTTGACATCTATTGTACATCAAGATATAGCAAGAAAAAGAAAAATGTCTGCACTTTCAACTGAAATTGGTTATAGTAGAACCACATTGATAAAATATGAGAAAAAGAGAAAGTTTTTGGATGAGAGTTTAGAAGGCAATTGGGAAATTATGTGTAGAGCTCCCCATTCTGACAGGATTGAAGATGTTGTTAAGAACTTGGTCTCAGGTTTTTGGCATGATCAAACTTGTCCATTATCAAATACTAGAGATGTTATGAGACATAGGATTGGACCTAGTATTTATGAAAATCATATCAAACATTGGCTAGACATAACACAATTTGAGATGTATATGAACTTTTTTAATGCATATCCTCATATAAAGATTGGGAAAACAATGTTTCAAAGGTTAAAGCCATATTATGTGAAGATAAACAAGTTTTTTGAAACTTGTTGTTGCCGTTATCATATTGAATTTGATCTCTACTATCAGGTGTTTCGAAAGATGAGAGAAGAAAGATGTGGGTTTCAAAATGCACCTCCTAAACAGGCAAGTTTGTTCATAAAGCCTATATTATTTGATCATGAAAATGGACCTCAAATAAAATACATAAAAGGAATTTGTGAGACATGTGGAAATTTGGCTAAATTTCCTTCAAGAATTGAGGATATTGACCTAACAAAGACAGTAAATTGCAAGAGGTAAGTATTATTTTTAGAGACTTTATTTGTTTCAATTTCTCATAGATTGTTATTTGGATTATCTTTGATGTAATGTTTCATTGATTGTGTGGTTTATTAGTTATTCACATATTTTACTCACACAGGTACAAGTATGTAAAGTTGCAAACAAATTTTGGGAAAGAATCCACAAGGTTGAACTATGTAGAAGAGGATATTCCCATTGGAAAATTTATGGAAGATTTTTGAAAATTGATACGACCATACATATAGCATTCCTTTTTTGCTAAGTGGAAAGCACAACAATTCCAAAAATTGAGACATACTTTCCCACGTGGAACAGTTCTATTAGTAGTTGACTTTGCATAAAATTACTCCTTTGTACATCAAATTGAGATTCAATCAGAGTATTACTTTTCAAAGCAGATCACTATTATGGTTCATGTGTGTTATCGACATGCACAGTCAAAATTGGATGGTGTTGAGACTACAAATGAAGAATGAGCCATTAAGAAAGAATATCACTTTTATATTAGTGATGATAAAGAGCATGACACACTTTTTGTCCAACATTGCTTTACAATATTTTTTGAGAATTTGAGAAGCAAGAGTGTAAAATTTGAAAATCATTTTGTATGGTCAAATGGATGTGTGGCACAATTCAAATCTTCACGACCATTCTATGCACTTTGTAGATATCATAAAATCTACAAAATACCACGTGTTTGGAGTTTTTTTTAGAGTGGGCATGGAAAGGGTGAGCATGATGGAGTAGGAGCTTGCATCAAATGAGCTTTAAGAAAGCATCAAATGAGTTATCTAGAAGATCGTCTAGACAATGCACATGATGTTGTTGAATGGTGCAAGAAACACTTTGCATCAAATGTGATCGGTACATCTTCAAGAACAAACCGACACATTCCACATAGAGTGTTTTGGGAGATATCGGGTATGTATAAATTACATTAAATTAAAAAATTGAATTTATTTAAATTTAAAATATATATATATACATATTTATTCACATAGTTTTTTTGTTGTACATATGTATCTAGGTGTGGATAGAAGATCGATGCATGGATGCAAGAGGGTAGAAAAAACAAGATCTTTGCATTATGTTAGGAGTTCAGATAGTTGCCATGGATGAATATTAGACACAAGGGATTACTCTTGTTTTTGCACTGAGTGCATTGAGGGAAACTCTGATTATGCATGCAACAATCAAGAACTTGGATATGTTGGTAAATGGGATACGATGCCACTAGTTGTTTAAGAAACATATGATGAAAACAAGGAAGAAAGATTTGAAGACATTCCTTTGATTTCAATTGATTATGACTATATTTCAGGATTGGTTAGAAAAGGTACACATGTGTAAGTTTTCAATAATTTAAATATTATATATATCTAGTTAATGATCTTTAGAGACATTTCTAATTTTTTTAGAATTTTTTTGTGTAAATTTGGTGTATAGGAGATGTTTTTGCAGTCATAGCAGAGCCTGGAAACATCGAAGGTGTTAGCTATTATTTATTGTGTTGCAAAAAAGAGAGGAATAAGCTAACACAACTTGAAACAAGTGATGGAATGTCATTTCCCACAGGAGAGTTTGAATTAAAAAATTTATATACATTGTATTCACATGTGTACATTACATTATAAACATTAAATATATATTGTACAAACCTTCAGCACGAAAATGTTGCACACATTCATATGTCTTACCTTAGGTTCATGTTTACCATGCAGGTTTTGTTGTAGTGCAAGGGACATATCTAAAACAAGTCAAAGTTGTTCAACATGGGACTCATTTTGTTGACTATCAACCTAATAACAAGGTATATCAATATAGTCACTTAATAATTGCTACCGCTCTACATCTTCATGCAGTTCCACATGCACGTGGCCGAAGAAAATGGAGACTAGATAGTGATGATCATCAAAAAATTCTATATGTTATTGAAGAGCGGGTTGAACCAGAATCTTTGACTTAGATTATATCCATGGTTTTCAAGTTCACTTGTAACCCTATACATGTTCAAATGAGAACTTATAGTAACTTGTACATAGTTGTAAATCATTTTGTGTAAATTACAATTATATGTACATATTTATTCCATGGAAAATTCTTAAGTTCAAGAATCTTTGATAGCATCGTCTCTCACTTTTTTTGGTTGCATGGAAACCCATATATATGCTTTCAATCCTTATTTGAAATGTAGTGAAGTTTTTTAAAATCATTTTGCCTAAATTATAGTTATATGTACATATTTGTTCCATGGAAAATTCTTAAGTTCAAGAATCTTTGATAGCATCATCTCTCACTTTTTTTGGTTGCATGTAAACCCATATATATGCTTTCAATCCTTATTTGAAATGTAGTGAAGTTTTTTAAAAATCATTTTGCCTAAATTACAATTATATGTACATATTTGTTCCATGGAAAATTCTTAAGTTCAAGAATCTTTGATAGCATCATCTCTCACTTTTTTTGGTTGCATGTAAACCCATATATATGCTTTCAATCCTTATTTGAAACATAGTGAAGTTTTTTAAAATCATTTTTCCTAAATTACAATTATATACAACTTATATTTGTTTCATGGAATTCTTAAGTTCAAGAATCTTATATACACTTATATACAACTTATATAATTTGTTCCATCGAATTGTTCCATGGAAAATTATGTAAATTCTAAAATTAAGTATTATCTAATTATAAAATTATTGTACACATATATAAAACATAAATCAATGTAAAATAAAAAATAAACCCTAACCCTAAACCTCCTTAACCCTATAACCCTAAACCTCTTTGTACCCCTACCTCTATCTTTTCTCCC
The DNA here is from genome assembly GCA_007258455.2 of Sequoia sempervirens. Classification (NCBI taxonomy): domain Eukaryota; kingdom Viridiplantae; phylum Streptophyta; class Pinopsida; order Cupressales; family Cupressaceae; genus Sequoia; species Sequoia sempervirens. The sequence continues at coordinate 121,365,118 of VDFB02026320.1, forward strand.
ACTCTCTCTCTCTTGAAAGTCTCTCCCTCCTACCCACTCCCCTTCCTCTCTCTCCTCTACCCTTAACCCTTAAACCCTACCTTTATCTCTCTCCCACTCCCCCTCTCTCTCAAGTCTCTCCCTCCTACTCCCCTCTCTCCCTCTACCCTTAACCCTTAAACCCTAAACCCTTGTACACACCTCTAACATTTATCTCTCTCCCACTCCCCTCTCTCTCTCTCAAGTCTCTCCCTCCTACCCCTCTCCCTCTCTACCCTCTACCCTTAGCCCTTAAACCCTAAACCCTTCTACCCCCTACCCTCTATCTCTTTCCCACTCCCCCTATCTCTCTTGAAAGTCTTTCCCTCCTACCCACTCTCCCTCTCTCTCCTCTACCCTTAACCCTTAAACCCTAGTACCCCCTACCTTTTATCTCTCTCCCATCTCCCCTCTCTTTCTCAAGTCTCTCCCTCCTACTCCTCTCCCTCTCTCTCTCCTCTACCCTTAACTCCTTAAACCCTCTCTAAACCCTTTGTACACCCCTCTCACCTTTTATCTCTCCCACTCCCCCCTCTCTCTCTCAAGTCTCTCCCTCCTACTCCCTCTCCCTCTCTCCCATCTACCCTTAACCCTTAAACCCTAAACCTTTGTACACCCCTACCTCCTTTTATCTCTCTCTCCCACTCCTCCCCTCTCTCTCTCTCTCAAGTCTCTCCTCTCTCCCCTCTTACCCTAAACCCTTTAAACTCTCTAATTCCTTTTATCTCTCTCCCACTCCCCTCTCTCTCTCTCAAGTCTCTCCTCCTACCCTCTCCCCTCTAAATTTTTAACCCTTAAACCCTAAACCCTTTGTGTACACCCCCTCTACCCTTATCTCTCTCTCTCCCACTTCCCTCTCTCTCAAGTTCTCCCTCCACCCCTCTCCTCTCCCCACCCTTAACCCTTTCTTAAACCTCAACCCTTCTACTCCCTAATACCCTCTATCTCTCCCACTTGCCCTCTCTCTCTCTTCAAAGTTCCTCCTCCTACTCCACTCTCCTCTCGAGTCTCCTTCTGTATCTTTTAACCCTTAAACCCTAGGACTTCCTACTCCTTATCTCTCTCCCACTCCCCCTCTCTCTCTCTCAAGTCTCCCCTCTCTACCCCTCTCTCCCTCTCCCCTCTACCCTTAACCCTTAAACCCTAAACCCTTATACCCCCTACCCTTTTATCTCTCCCACTCCCCTCTCTCTCTCAAGTCTCTCCCCCCTACCCCCATGCTCCCTTTCTCTCCCACTCCCTCCATATCTCTCTCTCAAGTCAATGATATGGGCCTTCTGTAAAATTTTCCAGCCATATTTGCCATTCTCTCTAGCTGAAAAAATCCATGCAGGCCCATTAAAAAAAACATAAGAATAGTTAAAGAATACCCATAAGCACAAAGCTAACGAATCTTAAACTTCATTTCTCATGTGATTTAAAGCATTAGAATAAAATAACATTTTGGGTCTCTAAATCTTATATACAATATATGATATGAAGCAATTTCATCATTGTGGGGAAATCACTGCACTAAAAAGATTTCTAGAGAAAATAAAATCTAGGAGGTTCGTAGGGTTGTAAATACATTAGAATCAGAATAGGAACAACTAAAAAAGGAGTGACTCATAATCCTTTTAACCATATTTTACATTTTGAGAATACAAAAAATTGGAATATGCAAATCATCAAATTAGTTAGGCTATGCAAACAAACCTCATCTTTCAACCGAATATTCTCAATACGCAGTTGTTGCTCTTGAAGACTGACTTCTGCAATAACAACAGGTACTCTACAGTTGGTGCATATGGGATTTCTCATGGCTTCTTTAATTTCCATGTTCTCCAAGCGAAGCTTCTCGTTATCCTCCCTGAAGAGAGTGTTTTCATGACACTCGTGTTGAGCCTGAAAATCCAAGATTTGAAAAGCCATGATTAGAAAAACTTAATATATAGTTTTTAACTATATAATTTTAATATTATAATAATAATATAATTATTAAAATATATTGCAATAATAAGTATATTATTTATTATAATTTAAAAAGAATATAATTTATATTTATATTAATATTAAATATTAATTTTTAATAGAGGGGGTTCGACCTAACATGATTAGCATGTTCGACCGAACCCCATTTGAATCTATTTTTTATTGTATGTTAAATGGGTTTGGTCAAACCCCCATTCGACCAAACATTTATTTTATGTTCGACCGAACAATGGTTCGACCAAACCCCCTCATTTTCACCCACATCCTCTCAGGCGCCAAAATTTCTTAGAATTTTGCACTTCGAACCTCAATTTGAGAATGAAAATGGAGATCTTAGAAACCCAACTGGTATTAGGTTTCCCTCAAAACGAGCTATCCAACGAATATAATTTTAATATGTTTTGATTATATTATCTATTTGTTTTTTAAGTTTTATTAAATATAGGTTTTTCACCAAAAACAAAACTCTCTGTTTTGCACATGTGGAAAAATAGAAGATTATCAAAAACAAATTTTGAAAAATATGAGTGCACCAGATATTGGAGTCCTAGATCCAACAAAAGAAAAATTGATACATACAGTAAAATTTATGCGTTATACAGTCACGTTATGTCTGAATTATAATTGATTTGAATTTGAAACTTGATTAAAGAAAAAATATTCAATAAAAAACTATCTAACCAAGTGGAAGCACTAGATATCGGAGTTAAAAATCTAAATTTGAAAGAATTAGAATTTTATCTTTCAAGGAAAAAAATTTATGCGTTATACGGTGTACATCACTTTTTAAAAATGTTGTTTTTTGAGAAAAACCAGTTTTCGTTGGAGATGGAAAAAGAAGTGCAATCTGATTCCAAAAATTTTGAAAAAAATATTTTTAGAATCTACAGACAAAATGTGACAAGACTCTAGTTTGCATCATCTTCAAATTCCTCATGATTTAACCGCTATAGGTTCCTGAATGTGAAGATTTAGTTAAAAAAAAAATCAGTGTCCAGTTTGGCCAAAAATTGTAAACCACTATTGTGGGATCACCCTCCTTCTCATGCTCAGGAGCATCTTGGATGTTTTCCTCTTCTTTTTTCTATTCTTCTTCTTGTATCATGGCCTCCTCTTTATTAGGCTCAGCAGATTTGACATTTTCTTTAGCAATATCTTCTTCTTGTGCTACCCCCTTGTTTTCTTCAACTTGTTTCTCGAGCTCAACACTCTTTTCTACATTCTCTCCTTTTTCTTTGTCTTTCTCTTGCTCTCCTTTCAGAGGAACTTCTTCACATTTCAGGTCCTCATCTTGGCCAGTTTGTGAAGGCTCGTCAATTTTCTCTGAGTTTATACCTGTATCAGTTTTCCCTTTATCGAAACAATGTTCCTCTAGGTTTGCCTCCTCGTCTATAGGCTCCTTGGGTTGTTCACCCTCAGGTTCTTGGTTGGAGGTCCCAACCTCATAATAATCATCAATTTTTCTTATATCTCCCTCCTTGGGAATTTGTTGCCCCTCCTCATCAGACGCTTCCTCATCCAAATCAACCTTTAATCCTCCTTTAGGATTCTCAAAGTAGTCATCCTAGTCAAATTTCTCTAGCTCTTCAACAATATATTTTGTTTCTTCCTTAGGCTGCTTTGTGCTTAGCCTCTCCATCTCCTCAAAAAATTGCTTTGTAGCCTCCATTTTAGGTGGCTCAGTAAGAGGTGGATGGAGAGGTAAGGCAACAGTTAGCTAGTCCATTAGTGTTTTGACTTGAGGGTACAAGATTACCTTGGAGATTGGATGGCACATTTTGTAGATATGCAGCAAAGGCATGTGGAAGGATGAGAGGTGCCATAGAGGTTGTTGGCAGAGAGGGTGGAAAAGTAGAAAGGGTTGGTAATGAAGGAATGAGTGAGGAAGATGACAGCGAGGAAGTGGTGGAGGAAGAAGAATCTAACACCACCATGGGAGCAGTCGGAGAAGTGGAAGTGAGGTGGACAAAGATGTTCACAACAGGTGGAGATGAGACGAGAAATGATTGGGGAGTGGAAGGGGATGGTGTAGTGGTAGTAGATGATGGGAGAGCAGTGGCAGTGAGCTAGGTCACTCAACTTCTTCCTCCTCTTTGTGCGGGGAGCCCTCCTCTTGGATGGTGGGAATTTCAAGAACAAAGGTTCCCGTTCTTTTCGATTTCTTTGGTGGGTTCTACCCTTTCATTGATTTCCTGGTATACACTTTATGTTTTGGCTTCCGCTTAGATGTTTCTTTCCTATTTCTTGACCTTATAACGGGTGGAGACTTAGGAGCCTCACTCGATGATCCTATAGTGGCGCCACTATCCATTTCACTTTCTAGCTCATCCTCGAGGTCTCCATAAGTTAATTTTGCACCTTGTTCATGCAGCTGGGCTATTTGGTCATCTATACACTACTTGGTTATCTACTCTATGGGGCGGGTGAAAATATCCAAGTCTATGACCTCTAGCTTGTTCCAGTCGATGACAGGCAGTGGAACGTTGATTAGAGAATTGTACTTTTCATCTAGAACATTGTCATCTTCGACAATTTGATATGGGACTAGATATAGATTGATGGATTTTGTAGACACTGAAATTTTGTCGAAGCCTGCGACTTCAATTTCTTCATATTTTGTACATGGTCATGATTAAATAATGTTAATTATTTAATTACTTTCTAAAGTCCTTTCTCATCTATTAATTAAATAACTTTTAATTATTTAATTAATTCACTTTAACATTTATTCATCTATTAATTAAATAAACTTAATTATTTAATTAATTCACATTATCTTAATTTTATCCTGATTAATTAAATAAACGTCTTTTATTTAATTACGTCACTAATTAACTTTATCCTCTTTCTTAAATTAAATAAATTCTTATTTAATTTATCCTAATAATATTTCCGACTATAATTAAATAAATACTTTAATTATTTAATTATTCATTAATCTTTTCTTCAGTCAATTAAATAAATCTTATTTATTTAATTTAATCCTTAAATGTCAAATGTTCAAATAAATAATCATTTAATTCATAAAAGCCTATTTTGGATATATTCTTCTATATTTAGATAATTGTTTAAGTTATCTAAGTATTCATTTCCACTTGACTCGAGATCTATTTGAATCAGTCAGTTATCTCCTGGTTTAATGTTTGAGTGTCTTTCACAAATAAACTCTCTGTCATAACCAGTCAATTATCTAGTTCTAACTCATATGCATGTACATACATATTAATTAAATATATTTATTTAATTAATTAATTTCATGTGTGCATTTGAACAGATTATGTCCATTATTCTATCTTTATCTTTGTCATGCAAACATTATTCTTCTACTTTCGAATACTCTCAACCTAAGATTAAATCATTATTTAATCTTTATCTCTATTCTTAGGTTTTATCACTCACGTCAGTACTAACACTTATCTCAATGCATGCCAAATCTTTTAATCTAAATCATCTGTCTATCTTTCAATCTCGGCCTCTCATTTGAATGATCAATTTTCTATAAATTGATCTGACTTTCATCATTATCTCTCCTCCCGAAATTGTATGACTTTTGGAGCACTTGTTTAATCTTCGATATTTTTCTATAATCACATCTATCAAGGCTATACTTGCACACTTACTGAAAATATAAGGGCAAGAATACCATCACGGAAAAATGGAGAGGGACAACAAAGGTTATCCATAGAGTTACATCAATCTTTGGTGAGATTGTTTTATGTTTTAGCTATTTCCTTTGTTCTTTGTTGTTTGACTTTAGATTGCATTAGAGTTTATAGGATTTGTGTTTGCTTTTAATATTTCATTGTTTTCATGATGTTACATTGGTGAACCCAATGTGAAGACATGTTCTTTCCAAATCCGTAGACGTTTTGTTCGATTTTTGCAAGTATCGTATGGCCCGAAGCATCTGACAGATAAAACGACGCAATTGATATTACAAACCGCATCTGACAAAGAAAATGACGCATTAGAAAAATTTCAATGCATCCATGACTTATTGAACCACAACTGACTGGTGAAAATCTACGACACATCTGCTACTCTGAATGATGCATCTCACTGGTGAAATTTTTAGGTTCAATTTTTGATGTTTAGTCTTTCATTGTGTTGTTTTTTTAGCTAATTGTTTGGTTTGCAACGTGTGTTTTAGGGAGTTAACATAGTTTTTGCAGGATGTATCATAGAAGACAAGTTTTTGAAACCCTTTCTACAGGACGACCGACGAAGATCAATCTAAAAACTACTAATGAATTTTCTATAGAACGTTTGTTGAAGACTATTTTTTAAACAGACTATTTGGTAGATTAGAAAATTGTCATTTGGGTTTAAAATTTACTAATGTCTATTGTGTTTGGTGCGAAAGCACACTCTATTATTACCCCCATGATTCGGTATATAGAAGTATCCTCTCCCCTTGCGCATTCATGCCATCCTGGGTGCAAGAGAACCTGTTACCGACTCTAGAAATTGGGCCTGTCTTGGTGGGAAAAAGTACTCACCCCAAGATGACTCAAACCGGTCACACGCTGAACTCGAGTGACTTCCAACTGGTATATAAAAGTGGGTTCTTGACGAAAACTCAAGAATCACGAGTATTATTCCAACAAGAAGGGAAACAATTGTCTCTTGCCACATGAATGATACCCTATGAACAAAATGATTGAATTAAACACCTTTTTCTTTTAATAAGCCAAAAACCCTCTATTTATTGGTGCAACAGGTCGGACCTGTGAAGACGTCTCACATATTTACGGTTCATTGTAGAGATGAGAAGTATGTCATGGGAGTTTCATGGGTATTGTAGCTTGGCTCCCTCAAATGAAGTGTTGAGTCATGGAGGGGAGCCAGTGGGGTCAAGCTACTAGTCATCTGCCTTGAATAAGCGTAGCTGGGGTAAAACCCAAGTGAGAACTCAGTAAATATTGTCCTTCATAGCCTTAGGATTGTACTTGTTTTCTGGAAATACACATGTTCATGATCATCAAACTGAAAATACATTGTCTTCTGATTGTCTTTGTTTTTCAAAACTTGATCACGAAACAGAGTCAGTTTACACTACAATTCACTAGAAAACCGCAATTGTCAAACAGAGTCGCAATTGTTCACCAAAAAAATGCGTCTAATTAGTAGAGTCGCATTTGTTATAGATTATGTCACATCTGTCAGAAACTCAGACCAATTTGCATGTCCCAAAATCTGAGTCGCATCTATTTAAACTTGAGTTGCTTCTATCAGAAACTGAGTCCAATTTGCATGTCCCAAAATCTAAGTCGCATCTATCAGGATAGCTCACATCTACTTAGTGGAAAACCACATCTGATATCTCGGTCACATTTGTCATTACCTATGTTACTGGAAAACCTACAATTGCAACCTTTTTTGATGCATCTAAATAGGTGAGTCGCATCTACAGTCTAGAACGATGCATATGCCCCTGTCACAAAACTGATATACTTTTACCAATACATAGCCAGAGTCTTGAAAACTGCATCTGATCAGTCTAGAGTCACAATTGATACCCCGAGTCGCATCTGATTCAAAGAAAATTGCATGTGTCTGATACATAAAACTGAATTTACCAGAAAACTGCAACTGAGAAAGAGAACTGCAACTGTTAAATTCTTCAATGCATCTGCCTAAGTATCAGAAAATTAGAATTTACTGTCATAGACCAAGAAAAAATAGTCAAACCAATATCTGACTTATCCTTTTACACTGATTCTTGGATAGCAACCAAAAACTTTCTCAAAAATTGCACAATTACATCCTTTAGGAATCATTCAGTCATAGCAATAGGTACCCTAGTCATACATCTTACTTTCATCTTAGGGGTCTTTATTTCCTTTAGAGAGATCATCTTTTGCAGATTTTAGGATAGGAACCTTTCACGCTTTAGATAAACCCTTGATTCAACAAACATTGTCATTGAACCTAGTCATCATATATTTTTTCCTACACGTGAGTCCTTCTAGCTCATCAGTCTAGTCTGGTAGCTCACCTTATCTTTTAGTCCTAGTCCTGCAAAGGTTCCTTGTCAAAACTAAACTAAAACCTAGGTTAAGCTTTAGTTGATAGATAACCTCTTTTAAAATCTTCCAAATTGATCACTTAGACCTTTACATATTTAGATACTTTCATCCTAGAATAGCATCATTTTAGACATACCTTATTTGTAGAGAAAATACCAAAAAAATAGCTGCATACATTCATCCTTTATATTCGAAAAATCCCAAAAACATAGATTAGACTCATAATCATCCATAGACTTAGCTTTTGCATCACTTGCACTTTGAGCTTACATTACATGGTTGAAACAAGATTCAAAAGGAAAGAAAGAGAAAAGATGGTTGATCCAAACGAATTCATCAATCTATTCTCAAACCCCTTTTTAGGGACATCTTCATCGAGACCTCACAAGACTTTGTTAGACAAATTTGTTACTAGAGACACACAAGGACGTGTTGTAGTGGAAGACATAGATGCTACTGCATAGGACCTTGAGTTTGCTTCCTTTGTAGATGACTATCTAGCAAATGATCATCAATGATACTTAGCCAAATTGCTAGCAAAAGGTGCCAAACTACCTCTTGGTTTTGATATTTGTACCCTACAAACTGCATCTACCCAAGGAACAAACACCACTACCACTAGTGCTACTATACCTCAAGTGACTATTGCTATACCATCTGGAGGACCTACACAGAGTGCCTCAATGATACACACATCTCCATTTGGTACACTTACCTCGACACAGGGGCTAAATTTCACCATAGGGGCGTCATCATCCAATCCCTTCAGTCCTCTTGTTGGGAACAAAAAATCTAGAACATCAGCTCCTATACCAAGTGTCAATGTCACTAGCACTATTCCATAGACTACAACTATACCCAGTGTTCATGTCGCTAGTACTATACCACAAATTGGGGTTTCACAGACAGGAGGCATACCCTCTTTCCAATATGGAAACTGACCCGTCACTTCACAGATTCTTAATCAAAATCGAATTTCATAGATTCTGAATCAAAATCCATTTTCAAAGACTCTAAATCATAATCCATTTTCACATATTCCGAGTCAAAATCCATTTACACAAACCCCAAATCAAAATCCATTTTCATAGATTCTGAATCAAAACCCATTCACTAACATTCCAAATCAAAATCCACTTTACATACTGACATTTAACCAAAACCCATCACAAAATGTTGGATTCCAAAACACGTACATAAACCCAAATAATCCAGCCAACACATCATTAACTCAAGTTGGCGTCCTACAGACACAAATGCATGCACTTCAAAAATAGATGGATAACATGGCAGTGTCAACCAAGAAAACCTTTTCAACAAAGGATCTATGCCCATTTCCCTTCGATAAATCATTGTACATGACACCTTTCCCTCAGGGGTATGTCATACCAAATTTTCCCAAGTATAATGGAAAGCAAAATCTAGTCAAACACATAAGGAAATTTTCTATGATGTGCATAGATGTTGCCTACAACACCACCTATCTTATGAGACTCTTTCCAAGAAGTCTTGTTGGAATTGCACTAGAATGGTTTTTAGGTCTTGACTATGACATAAAATCATGGGGTGAACTGGTTGATAAATTCATTGAAAAATTCTCCTTTAACATAGACCATGAGATTAACATGGAAACCTTGTGTCACACTACACAAGACGGAGAAACTTTTATTTCCTTTTTCCATAGGTGGAGAATTATAGCCATTCGATATCCTGTCGAGATACTTGAGAAACAAAAGGTCACTATGTTCTAAGAAAACCTCAACCCAAAATTGAGAAGTGACTTGAGGGTACATTTTTGCACATCCTTTACAAAACTAGTGGAAAAGGGGCTCATACTAGAAAAATTTCTTATTGACAAAGGAGAACTTAAGACACAGACACCCAACAGAAATCCAATTGTGCAGAACACACCCAATGACAGAAACAAGTTTTGGTCTCCGAATAAAAACGTCACCAATGATGGGGTAGTTGATGCGAAAAATTTACAAGCAGGACTGATCATCACACTTAGAGGAAATAACCCCTCTACCAACACACTCAACGCCATCAACCAAACCCCCAACACTACCCAAAACATCCAATGGCCACAACAATAGAGACGATTTCCAAAATGAGTTCACTCCCCTTGAGGAACCCATCGAGTCAATCTTCAAACAACTGTTGCAACACAATCTTATATAGGTTCAAGAGCCAATACAATACGATCCAAGGCAATTCAAACCATCTTGGTGGGATGATAATGCCTTTTGTGATTTCCATTGAACCAAAGGACATAGTCTACAAAATTGTCGTCAACTGAAAACATCATATAAGACTTTGTCAACAATAGAACTATTGAAGTGGGTGGAAAGAAACTTACATCTTCGAACACTGATCACAAGGTCTTTTCTGAACCACTACATGACCATGGGAAAGGAAAGGCCCCCAGTTCGGCTAACAAGACCAATACTGCAGCCAATTATGCTAGTGTCAAGCATGATTATAGTGGACCTATCATAAATCATATTTGAGATGTCGATGAGCATGTCAATACCATTTCCATAAATAAAACTCTCAAGTGTGTTGTTAACACTCGTTCATCCAAGATCACCATACAAGGCCCTCCGTCACATCAGATAACTTGATCAATTGGGGAAGACCCCAGCCCAAATTTCCATCTTGGAACTGTTGCGTATCTCCCCTGAACATCGATCCATTTTAGATAAGGATTTACAAAGCATGATTGTTCCTAATGATCTCGATGTCAATCATTTCGAGGAAATGGTGGACTACTTGACCAATAATCATCATGCCACATTTTCTGAACAAGACTATGCAACTGAAAAGATAAATCATAATGACCTGTTACATCTTGAAGTCCTTGTTGACAAAACCAAAGTTAGACGAGTTTTGGTAGATGGAGGAGCACGGTTAAATCTTTGCACTTTAAAATTGATTAAGGCATTAGGTTTCTCGGAAGCATGTGTAGACACAACCAAAATCATTATCATTAAGGCTTATGATGATGAGGAATGAAAATCAAAGGGGGTGGTAACACTTCCTATCAAAATTGGTCCTGCAGTTATGGAGACAAAATTCCAAGTCTTGGATCTCACCCTTCCATACAATCTTCTACTAGGCAGACCATGGATTCATGCCATGAAGGCAGTCCCTTCCACATATCATCAATGTCTAAAATTCCCTTACAATGGCATTGAAATAACAATAGATGGTGACCCAGATCCATTCCAATATTGCATCAATCTATGAAAGACACCTCAGCGCCAAGTGCCTGTAAACCAAGAAGCCTCATCATCCAATTCATCTCATTACGTCGATCCATCCACTCTCACTAGAACATCCACTTTTCCTTCATTACCTTCCACTCCTATAGTCAAGATCCAAGACAAGGGTTGTGGAGAATATCACATGAAGACATCTTATTATTTTATCCATATGATTCCTCCTAAATCATTCGGTTTTCCTATGGCAGATAGGAGACAATCAGTGGTCACTATACACATTCCTCCCTCAACAACCTTTACAAAATGGGGAGAATTAAGTAAAGAAGCCATACATGTAGAAGATGTGACCACCTGGTTATATAGAGAAGACCCTGAAGAACCTCCCTCACTTGCTCACATTCCTATAGATCAATATGGCAAAGGTTTCACAATCATGTAGAGCAAGGGATGTAACGGACATAGTGGTTTAGGCTTACATCAAGATGGGAGGATTGAACCAATATTTGTTTCTAAGTGGCCAAATGGCTTAGGGATTGGGTTTCAACTGATTCAGATTGGCGTTCCTAGTACCACATCACCTTTACTCGAGGAAGTAAGTGCTTCTGAAGATATTGAGACATCTGAAAAACCATCTGACCAACCCTATTGTGATTCCCCTGACTCTAACGAATATGAGTGGGATTCACTATCATCCACCTCTGCCATGGACCTTCATAAGCTATTTGGAGAACTTGACTTAATGTTGAAATCTTCACCAAATCCATTGAATTCCTATCCACCTAAGAATTTGACAAAAGAGGAATGGTTTAAACATTACTATTGGGAATCTCTTGATCCTACCTCTTGGGAACCTGACAAATCCACTTCAGATAACCAAACCTTGGCATTAGGCCCACCTCAAAATCCACCTAGATCCAAGCAAAAGACAAAAGAGGACTTGGTACAAAAATTTTGTGACTATATGAACAACTCAACTTTTACCTTGACCCCGTTGAACTTTGACAACTCTGATGATGACATGCCTTTAGTCTATCCCCAGCTCATTGATTGGGACCAACAAGACACACCTGTCTTAGACATTTTTGAGAATGAAAGTGATTGTTGAGTTCCTAGGATTACAAGAAGGCATACCTAGTGGGGATCACGAGGCTGGATTTACCATTGAATTGGACAACAAGGCATATTTTGGGGAATTTGTTCAACCCTCCAGTCGCAAAAATAAGAAAAATAATGACAAAAATAAAAATGATGAGTCTCTAGGTGAAAACCAAAAGGCACCTTTAGACAATGAAAAAGAAAAAAATAAGGACGCATCCGTAGGTGAAAACCTCTATGAGGCACCTAAGGATGGAGGTTTGAACATTCTCCCTATTGCATAGGAAAAGTCACCCATGCTAGTTGAAGAATTAGTGGAAGTTAACATAGGCACAAAAGAGAATCCTTGACTGGTATATTTTGCAGCATCATTGACAAAAGAAGAGCAACCAGAATTCCACAACTTCTTTGCACAAAGAAAAATAAATTTTGCATGGTCATATGCTGACATACTAGGGCTGGATCCTAAACTTGTACTACATCACTTGCCCTTACAACCAGGTGTAAAACTAGTGAAACAGAAATTGAGGAAAATGCACCCATAAATTGCTTTACTAGTCAAGGTTGAGCTCAAGAAATTGTTAGATGTTGGCTTCATTAGATCAATCGACTATGTAGATTGGTTTTCCAATCTTGTACCAATCACCAAACCAATAGGGGGCATCTGCATCTACATAGATTTCAGAGATATAAATAGAGCCTATCCTAAGGATGACTTCCCTCTCCCCAACATTGATATGATAGTAGATATGACCATAGGGTATGAGATGTTATCCCTTATGGATGGATTTTTAGGGTATAATCATATCAGGATTGCAACTGAAGACCAACCTAAAAAACCTTTCACATGTCCATGGGGAACATATTGATGGAATGTCATGCCCTTTGGACTCAAAAACATTGGAGCAACCTATCAGCATGCCATGACCACTATTTTTCATGACCTTATACAAACTCTTATGGAGGATTATGTTGATGACCTTATTGCTAAATCACTGACAAGGGTTGATCATTTAAAGGTCTTAGACAAGGTATTTCAAAGGCTAGAAGAGTATAAAGTGAGACTAAATCCAAAGAAATGTGTGGTTGGAGTGAAATCAGGAAAGCTTTTGGGTTACATCATTTCTAGAAGGGGCATTGAAGTGGATCCAGCTAAGGTAAAAGCAATCATAGACATGCATCCACCAGCTAATCTCAGTCAGCTAAGGACATTACAAGGGAGACTGCAATCCATCAGAAGATTTATAGTGCAGTTAGCAAATAAGACACATCCCTTTCAACATTTACTTAGAAAAGGAATACCCTTTGTATGGACAAGTAAGTGTCAAGAAACTTTTCAACTGATTAAGGATTATCTACTCACACCACCAGTCTCAATGCCACCTATTGAGGGAAGACCATTGATTCTCTATATTTCAGTAACACATTCATCACTAGGATCACTGCTAGCACATAACGAGAATGAATGTCATGAAAGGGCAGTATACTACATCAGTCATACCTTGGTAGGTTATGAACTCAACTATAGTACCATTGAATGTGCTTGTCTTGCAGTAGTATTTGCTACTCAAAAACTAAGGCACCATATGCTAAACCATCAAACAATGTTGGTTGCGAAAATAGATCCTTTAAAATATTTCCTAAGCAAAGTGGCATTAACAGGGCAACTGGCCAAATGGGTAATGATACTTAGTGAGTATGACATCTTGTACATAGAGAGAAAAGCTATAAAGGGGCAAGTCATTGTTGATCAGTTGGCTGATGCACCAATACAAGCATATCACCCTTTAGTTGCAGATTTTTCTAATGAGTTTATATTCACCATTGACACAAACACAACATGGAAATTATACTTTGATGGATCCCATACAAATCATGGCTCAGGGGCTGGTATCCTGCTTATCACACCACAGGGTGATTTTATCCCTAAGTCATTCAAGATTTTGTTTCCATGTACCAACAACATAGTAGAATATGAGGCTCTTGTGATAGGATTACGCATGGCAGTCAAATGGAGATCAAGAACCTACAGGTTTATGGTGACTCTCAGCTAGTAATCTGATAGGTAAATGATGATTATGAGACTAAGGATGAAAATATTTCTCCCTACAAATGCATGGTAGATAGTTTTAAGGAGTACTTTGACATGGTTTACTTTCATCAAATACCTCATGTTCTAAATAGGGCAGCAGACGCCATGGCTACTATTGCTTCACTCCTTGACATACCAAGAAATGTGCCTAAGTTTGAGTTTTTGGTAGAACAACTTTTGGTCCCTGCTTATGACATCCCAGATTCGAAGATGGTGTGTGATATTGTTGGTCCTGATTCCCCATGGTATAAAGATATCTATGACTACCTCCATGCTGAAATAATACCCCCTGACCTTTCTAATAACCAACGTAGGACATTCCTTCACAAGTCATCCAAGTACACCATCATCGGAGACACCCTTTATAGACGTGCCTTAGATAATACCCTAGTGAGATGTCTCGATATTGACAAAGCACAATCAACCTTGCATGGGGTACATGAGGGTATATGTCAATCCCATTCTATCGGTCCTACCTTAGCTAAAAAGATTATGCAACGGGGTTACTATTGGCCTACCATGGAAAAGGACTCATATGTCTTTGTTAAGAAATGTCGTCAATGCCAGGTACACGGAGACTTGATACATGCACCTATGCAGGAGCTTTGTCCCATAACGTCACCATGGCCCTTTGCCCAATGGGGGCTCGACCTCATAGGTAAGATACATCCCACATCATCCAACAGCCATAAGTTCATCATTACCTCCACTGAGTATTTTACGAAGTGGATTGAAGCTATTCCCATGACCTACATCACCGGCACACAGATCTCTAAGTTTATCTTGAACTATATCATCTATCAGTGTGGTGTTCCTCAATCCATTATCACAAATAATGGTCGTCCATTCAAAAACCAAGAATTATGTCATCTCTGTGAAGAGTTCCATATCCAACATCATTTTTCCACCCCATATTACCCACAAGGTAATGGCCAAGCAGAGGCATCTAATAAAACTATCATCAGAATCCTCAAAAATAATGTCAATGATGTTGGTCGTGATTGGCATTTACAACTTAATCCAGCCTTATGGGATTACTGCACAAGAATCTGTACTCCTACTGGCACCACTCCATATTACCTGGTATTTGGCTCTGAGGTCATCTTACCTATTAAGTTCGAGGTTCCTTCCCTAAGGGTATCTTTGAAAGGGCACATTACGATGAAGAGTACCAAGTTTCAAGACTACATGAGCTAGAATTCTTAGATGAATGAAGACAAAAGGCATTAGATCATCTCCAAGCATATCATAATCATCTTCATCGTAGCTACAACAAGAAAGTCTTAAATAGAAACTTTGACATTGGTGACCTGGTCTTAATAGATAATCCTAAGAATCAAGCTAAAAGAGAGAAACCAAGAAAGTTTGAACCTAATTGGTTAGGACACTACATTGTCACAGAAGCCTTCGGATTAGGAGCATATCAATTATCTACTCCTGAAGGGGAACCATTGCCATCACCAATCAACAGTCTTCATTTGAAGAAGTTCTATGCATAGCTTATGAGAGCCTTGTCTTAATTATCAAAAATATACAAAAATAAAAATAAAAAATCGTTATCTAGGTGAAAACCTGGCAAACAGGCGTCTTGGTAACATAAAAAAAATCAAGAAAATAGTAAAGAGAAATAAGTCCTCCAATAGTGAATACCACTTTGGTGGCACTTTGGATAAGTACCATGGTGAAAATCTGGAAAACAGGCGCCATGTGTAGTTGACTCTGCTCCTTTGTCTATCATTATTCTAACCTGACTTCCCTATACATATTGCTTATCCATGTACATATTGTTGGCCTCCTACAATGATTCAATAACTAGGCCTCATAACCATGAATCAAAGATTGGACATCTAACCTGAATAGCTATCTCAATCATCATGAAGGTGCATTTAGATTTTCAACCCAGGGACGTGAACTTGAAATGGTCCAGCACAGTATGTGCACTAGGAACTCTCAAGTAGCAATTTCTACTCTATAGCTAAGAAACATAATATTGAAAGTAAATTGTTGGAAAAGGAAATAAAGAAAATGTTGAACATCAACCAACAACTAAGTTGAACTGAAATGCATAACAAGAATAAAAGATCTAAGCAACAAACAGGAAATTACTCTGTCCGCTTTGGTTGCAAGAACAGACACAGAATAGACTTCTAGTGGCTGCAAGAACAGTCGATGCCATATTTCTAACTAATTACTAAACAACAAGTTAAACTAAACTAATGCTAAACTAATAAAATGGATTACTCACCAAGTGGGCCCCCTTGGATAAGTATCCTCTAAACTAACAGGAACTCAAATGCTCGATCTCAAAATCTTTATTTCATTCACCGTAAATCATGCATACAAAGAGTAATTTATTGAAACTGGAGAATGAGTACAATCATGCAACCTCTTCCTCTCACTAAAAACTTAAAAGCTTGAAAAATTAAACTAGGAGGAAGGAGCATCAGATTATTTATGCTATGACTAAAACAAGGCAGTCAACTCCATGACTGGGAGGACGCCAATTAGGGAAAACAAGGAAAGTGGAGCGATGGCGGTTACGCATGCATGGAATCGGGTCAGACATGCAAGTCAGACGCAAACCCAACACAGTAGTAACACCCATGCATGCTTGACCATTATGGTCCACAATAGGGCGGTTACATTCAATTCGCGTGAAGAATCTTTGTTGTCGGCTACCTTTGACTTCGAGCGATTCCTCAGCTGGACATTATGGAGCATACCCAGTTGGCAGTGTCTTCCTCAAATTAACACATTAAATCTATAGGGCAAGGTTAGTACGCATAATAACTGCACATCTATAACCACTCTAAGAAACACTCATTTACCACATGCAAAATTAATATACATAGTCCACATTTTACGCCAAATGTCATTAAAGCTTGCAGGGATAGGATAACATCAACTATCAATGGTTTAAGAGAAACATTATGCAAATACCAAAATTTAAGCATTAAAGTCCATGATATATATGAGCAAATATATTGTTGTTTTTACCCAAAACTAGACCAAAAACTAGGCTCATCACTCCCCCCAACCTAATGTTTTGTTGGTCCTCTAGCAAGGGAAGAGTTGTTCTTCTGCTTAGTCGAAACTCTAAAATTTGCAACTGATAGTTTTGCAACATTAGTGGTTGTAGTACGTGAATCAAGATCCCAATAGAATCCTCTCATTCTACCAAACCTGCTCCATCTTTGCATCTCTGCAGCAACATCATCCTGGTAAAATCTAAAATTTGGCACATGCCACATGAGCATAGATGGTTGAAAATTGAAGGGGAGCTAATGTCGCCCCTGTGTTCTCCCAATCTCAATATACCTCTCAATTCTTTTCAAAGTTGCAGCATAATTGTGGATGGAATGAGGCTCAACCTGTTTCAGCTCATCAATCAAACTATTCAATCTCTGGGATAAATATCTCCTCATGGTTTCCTCTTTTGTTGTTGTCTTTACCTCATACTCAGTTTAAACTATCTCAATCCAAGGCATAATCCTATTGCCATAACTTGGTCTATGCAACATTTTGTGCCATTCTTTGTAAATATCCCTTGGGTTACTCGATTCCGCTCTAACATGTAGAGGGATATCAGAAACCAAATGTTTATAGGCCCATGTTGCTGACCCCAACTAATATCATTTTGTACCCAAAACATGAATTCTCTCAATTGAATATCTCCAACATATAGCAGTGGATTCCAATCATGGTCTTTTGTGACAACATAATTATGTAAATAAAATTCACATAGCAGATTCTTCATTTTAGGGGAGGAAATCCTATAAGCATTAAAGAATTCTATGGGAGTTTCAATAGAAGGATTCAAACTTGAGGCAAGTCTTGACATCTTAAAAGAGAGATACTTCTCTTTCAGGAGCAAATCACAGACCCTTGGAGGATCTCTAGATTCCATAATCTTTGGTGTCAAAGCTTCCATATCATCTACCCTATGCTTCAGGGTGGCAATTTTTGCATCTTTATTCTCAAAATTCCTCATCCTTTTTTTGAATTTCCTCCTTCAATTTTCATTTTTCCTTTTTCCATTCTTCCTTCCTTCTTTTTATTTCTCTCCATAAATTCAGAATAGTTGCATGTACTGTAAAATCAGGAGGATTATGAATGCCTACCAGTCATTTTGTTGATGGCAGCTCCTCATATGGCACTATTTGCATGGACTCAGGTTGTCCCATTATCTTCGGTTGTAAGGGTATTATTTCTACTTCCTTTTGTTGTAGGGACTCATGTTTCGGCTCTGGCTATTGTTGCAAGACTTCTTATTCATGCTGTAGGAAGTCCTAATTTTTCTCCAATTCTCTTGCAATGCTGGCAAGATCGGCCAGTGTTATATTTGCTTCTCTCTTAAATATTTCTTCACTTTCTTCAACATTTTTCTGCTCTATTAGAGCGTCAAGGTCTTCACGTGAGGTCTCACCAGGTTTAGGGCTTTCCTACAGAGGCATACCAATTGCAAGCCTGGCTGGTCTTGATTTCTTAGGAGGTTTCTCACATTCTCCTTTGGTTGCAAGAAGAACAGTATCAGCCTTCCTCTTCTTAGAACTTGGCATTTTTATTTCAACAGGTTGTGTTTTAACTTTCCCTTTTCTCATTTTTACCTCTCTGTTGTGCCCTAGTTTTTATGAGGGTTCCAATTGGAACTTCATCATCAGAATCCGAGGGAAAGTTTTCTTTTTCTGAGTCCTTTGTTTTTGAAGAACTAGTTTCTATAGCTTCTTCTGCTGTAGGAATATTCACACTGGAGCCAGTGCCAAAAGTTGAAGCACTAGGAATGGCTTCAGTCGTGCTTACTCTCCTGCTAGACCAATGGAATTGGGGTATATCCCTAGGTGGCAAGTGCTCAACATTGATAAACTCTTCCCAAGTCATTCCAGATACATCATGCAAAGACTTTTCAACTAGCAATATGATCAAGCAATGGTGGGAAAAAAAATTATCCCTACCTTTCTAGGTCTCAGCTGCCATGATTGAGAGAAGATTATACAACACATTGGGCACATTCATCCTCCTTTTGTACCTGATGTGGTTCAAAAGATTGAAGTGGACAAAATGAAAATTTGACTGGCGACTCTCACAAGTGATGTATTTGGTAACATGCACAACTATCTTCTTCCACGACTCAGGTAGAGACATTCTCTTTGCACCTTGTTTATCTATGCTCAATGGTGGGCCATTTGGCTTTGTAAATTCAGCCCTGGCTGACCTGGCATCTCTAGAAGCAAGCTAATTTTCACCATCAGCAGGTAACCCTGTAAATTCAACAATTATTTCCTTTGTTTCCACAACTTCTAACCCTTTTACTGTGGCTTTCCCTTCTGAAAATGCCTAGGAAAATTCAAGGGCAACATCTTCATCAAAACCATTCAACTTCAAAAAGTAATCTATCCATCCATAGTTTTGAAATGCAACCAGGCACTATGCATCCTGTAGTAAAATATCATGCACTGTGGGTTGGTTTCGAATTAACCCACCTCCCATTGTCTGCAATCAAACAAATGCTTAGCAACTTCATTTCCTATAATTCCCCTTCTTTCCTTCAATTCCCACTAAATTCTAGGACCAACCTAAATTCCTTTCTTTTGTTTTTCCTTTTTACTTGCAGCTCAAGATTAGGACAGGGCAATAATGGCAAGAAAAGGAGTGATAAAAGGAAATTATGATAGGAAGAAATGGTGGCTGTATTTTTTGTCACTTCATGCATGCAAGTCGTCCTTTCAATTTCAAATCAGCTCATTTTTAAATTTCTGACACAGCCTAATATGCTTTGACACATGGGCAAAAAATATTTGCATCTTTTTCGTTTCCCTCCCCCCAACCTAAATTTGGACATGTCTCCACACATGTGAGATGGGAGTGGTGATGCGACAGGGAATGATGGCATTTTATGCAAACCTCTATACTAGCGTACAATGATTAAATGAATGTACTTAAAAGATGATTAAAGATAGCAATTAATGTGCACATACCTGAATGTGTGGAAGATTCGCTACAAAGATCGTGGATAAAGTAACGCTCACCTTGTTGGAAAATGAATTAAGCAATAAATGAAGTGAAATGACGTGAGGTGGAATGAAGTGATGGAAGAGAGAGAAAGGTGGTGATGGATGGGTGGATGGGTGGATGACAAAGAAATGGACTTCCACATAAGTGAAATTCTTTATTATGAAAAGTACGTACCTCAATTAGGCTAAAGGAGGGACACTAGGTCCATTACCTTCAGCTGCAGGAAGCTATGAGGGTTGGGTGAATTGTTGCAGGAACTCTTCTTTAGAAGCTAGCTTATGGTATAACTTGAGGTGATGACCGTTGACAAGTAATTTGAACCTGACAGGGTCAATGGTGGTGAGCTGAACAACTCCATTAGGAAAGACCTCAACAACTTCCTATGTTCCTAGCCACCTTGTCTGCAATTTTCCTACATTGTCCTGGTATCTTGAATCATAGAGCAAGGCCCAATCTCTTAGTTTGAATTTCTTATCCTTGATAAATTTGTCATGTCACTTGATCCTCTGATTCTGCACTACTTCAGTATGTTGCAGAGCTGCTCTTCTTATCTCATCCAAAGCATTTAGTTGCATGATTCTTTCTCTTTGTGCTTCAAAAATATCCATCCCTAAATCCACTGTGGTTCGCAGAGTCTTATGTTCAAATTCAATTGGCATCATGTATTTCTTTCCATACAACAACTTAAATGGGGTGAAGCCTATAGTTGTTTTTCATGTTGTCCTATAGGCTCAAACAACTTCTGGTAATCTGTTTTCCCAATCCTTTCTATGGATAGCTATTGTTTTAGTCAGGATGGCTTCAATTTCTCTGTTGGTCACCTCAACTTGGCCATTGGCCTAGGGGTGATCAGGAGTAGACTTCTTGTTCCTTATGTTATACTCATTAATTAGTGTTGCAACAAGAGTTGATGTAAATTGAGCTCCTTGATCAGTCACTATTTCTCTTGGGACTCCATATCTTGTGAAAATATCCTCATAAATAAATTTTGCAACTTTGTTATCTCTTTCATGCTTCATAGCCTTAACTTCTACCCATTTTGTTACATAGTCAATACAAACCAATATATAAGACTTACCATTTAATGGAGGGTCAATTGGTCCCACAAAATCCAATCCCCATTTGTCAAAGGGAATGATTACTATCTAAGGGCAAAGTGGCATCTCATCAGATCTGGTTGGTCTGCCCATTCTTTGACATCTATCACATTTTTTGGTGTACCTTCTTGCATCCTTGTGGAGTGTTGGCCAGTAATATCCTATATTCAAGACCTTCATTATTGTCCTCTTGGCTGCAAAGTGTCCTCCACATGGTTCATTGTGACATGCATGCAAAATGTCATATGTCTCATCTTCTCTCATACATCTTCTCATGACATAGTCAAGTCCAATATAAAATAAACATCCAGCAATCCAAGAGATAGGAAAATATTTTTGAATGAGGGTCATTTTCTCTTTTGGAGAGAAGTGAGAAGGAATTCTACCTGTAACCAAGTAATTGGCTATGTCAACATACCAGGGTATTTGTACACTGAGAGAGAATAGATGCTCACCAAGAAAAGAGTCATCTATGGGTTGATTGTCTTCTGATATAGTTAGCCTTGAAAGAAAATCTGCAACAACATTGGTCTTCCCTAGCTTATCCAAAATGGTTATATCAAATTTTTGCATCAATAATAACCATCTTTCCAATCTACCTATGATCAAAGGTTTATTCATGAGATACCTAATGGATGCATAATCAGTGTGTACAAAGATTTGGTAGCCCATTATGTAATGTCTAAACTTGTTCAGTGCATAGATTATTGCCAGCATCTCTTTCTGTCACTGTATAATTGAATTCAGCTCCTTGCAAAAAATTTCCAACAAAATAAATAGCGTTTTCAATAGCTCTCTCTTTCTATCCTAAGACCGCTCCTATGGCATAATCTAATGCATCAGTGTGGATGTGGAAAGGAAGTTCCCAATTGGGTTCCTTGAGTACTAGAGCATGAGTCAAGGCTTCTTTCAAATTAGAAAATGTCTTGTCACAAGCTTCAGTCCACTGAAATTCAGCATCTTTAGTGAGGAGGGTATACAATAGTGTTGCTACCTTGTTGAAATCTTTGATGAATCACCTATAATATCTTGCATGACCCAAGAAACTCCTAACATCCTTTTGTTTTGAAGGTATAGGAAGATTTTTGATTACCTCAATTTTTGCAAGGTCTACTTGAATTCCTTTGTGGGAGAGGTAGTGGCCAAGAACTACACCCTCCTGCATCATCATGAAGCACTTCTCACTATTTAAGGACAAGTTCTAATCTTCACATCTATGTAGGACTCTCTTGATATTTTCTAGTGCTTGATTAAAATCAACACTATAAGTGGTGAAGTCATCCATATAAATCTCCATGCAATCATGAGAAATGTTTGAAAATATGTTAATGACTGCCTGTTGGAAAGTTGTAGGTGCATTGCATAAGCCAAATGGGAGTATCGAATAGGCATAGGTCCCCAATGGATAGTAAATGTGGTCTTCTCCTGGTCTTCTGGTGCAATTTGGATCTAGTTGTAGCTACTGAATCCATCTAGAAAAGAGAAGTACTGCTTTCCTGCAAGTGTGTCCAAAACTTGATCAATAAAAGCTAAAGGAAAGTGATCATTCTTGGTGGCAGTATTAAGTTCTCTATAATCAACACAAACCCGCCATTTTCCTCCTTTCTTAGGCATAATCACCAATGGAGACACCCACTGACTATCTGAAATATGGTAGATAAATCATGCGTCTAGCATTTTCTGCAATTCTCCTTTCACAATCTCTCTTAGTGTAGGGTTAATTCTTCTTTGTGGCTATCTTACTGGAGTGCAATCATCTCTTATATAAATTATGTGTGTACAAAGTTTAGGATCTAGACCTTTCATATCATGATAATCCCATGCAAATGCATGTTGATGGGTTCTCAATAGGCTCGCTAATAACAATTGTTGCTCCTCATTCAATTTACTATTAACATTCAAATATCTTCCTTCAGACACTTGGATTTGTGTAGTTAATTATATCATGGTTACTTCATTAATACATGGTACCTTTAGTTCATACGGAAATAATGTATGGGACATACCTATTGTTGCAGGAAGTCTGTGTGTAGAGATAGTTGTTGCAGGAAGAGTGACTGCAGGAAGGATGTTTGTAGGAAAAGTGGCTACAAGAAGAGTAGGAAAAAGTGTCGTGACAGGAGTAGATGATGTTTCCTCCACTTCATAATAATTCTGAATGAGATTAACCAACACTTCATCCTCATCCTAGAGCTGCATGAAAGAGCTTCTCCCTAACATCATAAGTTGTTCCATAGAATTAACTTCCTCAGCCTCTTCACCAACATGGGGCCAAATGAGATTATCTTCAGCATGAGATGGCTGAGCAAGTGGATAAAGAACAAAAAATATAGTACTCCTTCCATCTGAAATGGTCATTTCACCAGAACGGCATCCAATGTATGCATCTGCAGTTGCCAACCAAGGTCTTCCAAGAATGATGGGATATTTTCCTAATGTAGCCTTAGGAGAAAGAATCATAAAATATGTTGGGTATTCCCAGGAGTCTAGAACTACCACAAGATCTTCTACTACACCGTCAGGCTTAATAATAGAGCTTTCAGCAAGTTGCAGGATAGTAGGAGTAGATCTCATACTCCCAATATTCAGTTGTTGCAGGATGTCTTTGGTCATTACATTTATTGTTGCCCCTAAATTAATCAAAGAATTCTTTACTTTGATCATGTTTATGACAACTGCTACCACAAGACTGCCTGGGTCATTATACTTGGGAATAGTCACTTTTCCCAACATGATGTCAGCTAGTTAGCCCACCACATGGACTGTAGTTGGGTCTTTCTTCTTCCTACCAGGGCTTTTAAGGCAAGCTTCCTTGATTGCTTTGTCATAGATTGGAACATCCTTTATGGCTTGAAATAGGGGTATTTGAACACATATATGTTTTAGTTGATCCAGGATATCAAAAGTGGTATCCTCCCTTTCTTCCTTCTTCTTGGCAACTTCCAGTTTCTGAGGGAATGGTGGTTCTTGCTTAGTTTTCTTGACTTGGACTGGTTCAGGATTTTTAGGTGCATTTGGCTGAATGGGATCATTTAGAGGTTCCTCCTCTTCCACAGGAAGCTCAGTGATAATGGTCTTGGAAGAGCCTTGTAGAGTAGTTCCTAAATGCAAATGGATATCACTTACACTCACAGCATATGCAAGGAATTGATTTGAATCAGCAGAGTATACAGGCTACTGTTGTGGTTTTTTATTAGGATTGGGTGTGGGTTGAGCTAGTAGCTAAGTTGGTTTAGGTGCATTTGAGCTTGGATTAGCAGGTGGAGGCATTAGAGCAGGCTGTTTGGGATGAGAAGGTGGTTGCATGTACTTGGTTGTCTGAGTAGGCCACTATTGTCCTCCTCTCCATTGATTTGTTTGCTGCCAATTTCCTTTAGGTGGTTGCCAGTTCCCTTGAGATTGCTGCCAATTCCCCTGAGGTTGCTGCCACTGAGGTGGAGAGCTTTGATGACTAGACCAAGCATTTGGAGGGTTACTCCAAGGATGTGATGGATATCCTCCATAATTGGGTGGATATGGGGGTTGCCATTGGTTACCAGATGAATAAGAGTTAAAATATGGCCCAGTATAGGATAATGGATCTGGTGGCATACTTTGTCTTGGAGCCCAAGGCTTCCTTTGTGCGAAAAAGTAGACTTGGTCTTATTCAATCTGAATTGGCTTGAACTCGGGTGAAATCTGCTTGCTTTCAAGATTAGCTACCATCTTGCATCTGCAATCTCTCTTCTTTTGTCTGCAATGGGGGAAATACTTTGTCAACATTGCCTTTACCTCTGCTTACTTATTTTTGGCCTGAAGTGTATCTAGCTGAGTATCTAGATTATTTATAATGTCTTGCTTGAAGTCTTCTAGCAAATGAGTAATCTCCATTCTTGAAACTCCAGTGGTAGTTGACTTACCCATGGAAGGTTGATAAACTCTCCCTTTCTTTGAGGCTACCCTGGAGTAGTTCTAGCATATTTTCTTGATATCATCCCAAGGAACTTGGGTGATATCTCTTCCTCCCATAATATCTAAGGCATCAGTGCAACTATCATTGATTCCTCTCAGAAAAATCAAATTTTGTGAGTCTTCATTAAGTGCATGGTGTGGAGATTTTTGTAGGCAAAATAGAAACCTTGCAATGTAATCTTCCAGGCTCTCATCTTCCTTTTGTTGCATCCTGAAAATGTCACCTCCTCTCATGTTACTACCCCTACAATACTCCTTGTATTTCTCAAGGAATTTTGTCTTCATGTCTTCCCAAATTTCCATAGTATCTCTGCCTAGGCTCATAAACCATCTTAATGCATCTTCCTTCAAAGTGGTAGGAAATAACTTAAGTTGATGGGCATCAGTAGTATAATCATAACTCTTGCAGAGTATGTCAAACTCAAATAAGAAGGTATCAGGATATTTTGTGACAAGTCCATAAAACTTTGGAAGTGTTGAAGCAGGGATATTCTTGATGTTGTCAACTTCATTTTGATGGGAAATGGGAAAAGGAAAAGCTGGCGGGTTTGGTTTGTTCCCATTTGCATCACCCATGCCTGCTTGATGTGGTTCCAACGCAAGGGGGTTCTAATTTTGATCTTCAGAGGAGACTTCAGAACTAGTCAGATTAGGATATGCGTTAGTAAAGGGGTGTGGATCTTCTTCTTCTTCTTATGATAGATTCTGATATTCAACTAGTTGGAATGGATTAGAATTGTTAGGAAGAAATCTCCCATAAGCGTCCCTTCTCCTTCCTCTATGCATGCGGTATTACTCACTATCAGTCAGCTCACACAAAAATTTGGTAACAAATGAGGGGGTCATTACTTCCTAAAAGAACAATTTCTAGAAATACTACAACAATAAAAGTTAACAATGACTCCAAAAGACTTCCTAGTTTGACACCATCCCCGACAATGGCGCCAAAAATGTTGGCCTCCTACAATGATTCAATAACTAGGCCTCACATCCATGACTCAGAAATTGGACATCTAACCTGAATAGCTATCTCAATCATCATGAAGGTGCATTTAAATTGTCAACCCAGGGACATGAACTTGAAATGGGCCAGCACAGTATGTGCACTAGGAACTCTCAAGTAGCCATTTCTACTCTATAGCTAAGAAACACAATACTAGAAGTAAATTGCTGGAAAAGGAAATAAAGAAAATGTTGAACATCAACCAACAACTAAGTTGAACTAAAATGCATAACAGGAATAAAAGATATGAGCAACAAACAGGAAATTACTCTGTCTGCTTTGGTTGTAGGAATAGACACAAAATAGACTTCTAGTGGTTGCAGGAACAGTCGATGCCATTTTTCTAAATAATTACTAAACAACAAGTTAAACTAAACTAATGCTAAACTAATAAAAAATATTACTCACCAAGTGGGCCCCCTTGGATAAGTATCCTCTAAACTAATAGGAACTCAAATGCTTGAGCTCAGAATCTTTATTTCATTCACTGTAAATCATGCATACAAAGAATAATGTATTGAAACTGGAGAATGAGTACAATCGTGCAACCTCTTCCTCTCACTAAAAACTTAAAACTTGAAAAACTAAACTAGGAGGAAGGAGCATTAGATTATTTATGCTATGACTAAAACAAGGCAGTCAACTCCTCGACTGGGAGGATGCCAATTAGGGAAAACAAGGAAAGTGGAATGATGGCGGTTACGCATGCATGGAATCCTGTCAAACATGCAAGTCAGATGTATACCTAGCATAACAGTAATGCCCATGCATGCTTGATCATTATGGTCCACAACAGGGCGGTTACATTTAGCTCGCACGAAGAATCTTTGATGTCGACTGCCTTTGACTTGGAGTGATTCCTCAACTGGACGTTATGGAGCATACCCAGCTAGCGGTGTTTTCCTCAACTTAGCTCATTAAATCTGTAGGGCAAGGTCAATACGCATAATAACTGCACATCTATAACCAATCTAAGAAACACTCATTAACCACATGCAAAATTAATATAGATAGTCCACATTTTATGCCAAATATCATTAAAGCTTGCATGGATAGGATAACATCAAATATCAATGGTTTGAGAGAAATATTATGCAAATACCAACATTTAAGCATTAAATTCCATGATATCTATGAGCAAATAGACTGTATTTTCTACCCAAAACTAGACCAAAAACTAGGCTCATCACATATTATCTATTCCTGTACATATCACCTGTCTTTTCCATCCATTATTTGTACATACCATTCATAATAAACGACAGTCCTTCCCATAACTCGGAACGATTGACATCGAGTGCATTTCATATCCCCCATCTCATCCTATTCATAATCAATTGGTATTATACTTGACTGGGGGCAAGCACTTGACCTATGTCATATTTGGTTCTTACATTGGCTATCCTGAAGACGTAAAACCATCAAAAATGCCAAAAAAATACAAAATGTCCTGAGAAAATCCAAAAACATTAGAAAACTTCAAAAAGACAAAAAAAAATCAAAACATGTAAAAAATCCAACAAAAAAAATAGAGTCAGTCGCACTTGTCAATCTTTTGTCATTTGTCGAACTGCGTTTCCTTTGCAACTGGACGTAGGCAAGGCCATCTGCCGATGTGCCCCCAAGGCATTAGGTCAGTCCTTTTAGGTTTTTCTGTATAAAATCATGATTCAATCCATTTGTCTATATGACAAAGTCATTGGTCGTGTCGAACTACGAGGTCTCTAGGTGTGTAACGTAGGCAAGGCCATCAATCGATGAGCCCCCGATGTTGCACTAGATCAGTCCATTAGGATTCATCACATGCACTACCACACACGTCATATATCTTCATACAAATCAACCTTTTTATAGTCAGTTTGTTTACTACCACTCTTCAAAATGTTTATTAATAAACATATCTTCATTTATTTACACACGATAAATCCACTTTTAAAATATTTAATTTATTAATTTTAATCTTTCATTTTAATTTTTTTTATACAATACTATAGTTAATATATATTTATTATAATATTTCAATATTAATACACAAACTTAGTTTATTTAAACTTAATAAAGGCTTTAATAATATTTTATTTTATCAAAACCACAATCATATAAAACCATTTATTTAATTATCAAAATGACTTTAACTTTAATAACTTTATTTTAATGTAATAATTAATCAAAGCACTAATCGACCAACTTTAAATCAAATGGATGAAATATCAAACAATACTTGACTTCACAGCTAGTCGGAAAACAACACAACACTGACAGACTAACCCGAGCTGACCACACTGACAGAGTAGTTGTAGACACACAAAAATGACCTAGGCCTACAAGTTCTATTTTCGCCATATTTCTTCCTAACATAATTATGTCCTATGGTCTGATTTCAACTATTAATTAAATAATTTGTAATTAATTAATTAATTCATGTCTTTTATTCCTCTTGATTTTATTTATTTATTTAAATACATCGCTAATTCTCTAATGTCTCTCTATGATTAAATAAATTTATTTAATTATCTTTTGTCCATTATTTCCTCATAATTATTTAAATAAGTAAGTTTTATTTATTTATTTAAATATGTTATTAATTTCTAAATGTCTTCTTATAATTAAATAAATTCTTTAATTTATTTAATTATTGTCCACCTTGACATTTTCCCAATTTTAAAAAAAATAAAATTATTTAAAATTGTCCCACTTTCTAATTTTCTCTTTCTTAGTAAATAATTTAAATTAATTATTTATAGTCACATGACCCCACCATTTTGAATTAAATTAATTTTTAATTCAAAAATGACAACTTTCCTCCATAAATCAAATAATTTTTAATATTATTTGATTTTCCAGCTCTTTCTTTTTTCATGCCATTTTTATCTTCTTGTCACATGCAATCTTGTCCCTTGATTTGATTTACTAAAATCAAATCTTAACCATTCATTTCAAATTTACCCTAATATTTCCCTAACCCTAATTATGGGTTGTCACATTCAATCTTAACCATTGATCTTATTTACTATCACATGACCCCACCTTTTTGAATTAAATTAATTTTTAATTCAAAAATAACAACTTTCCTCCATAAATCAAATAATTTCTAATATTATTTGATTTTCGAGCTCTTTTTTTTTTGTCATTCTTATTTTCTTGTCACATGCAATCTTGTCCCTTGATTTGATTTTCTAAAATCAAATCTTAACCATTCATTTCAAATTTACCCTAATATTGCCCTAACCCTAATTGTGGGTTGTCACATTCAATATTAACAATTGATCTTAGGGCATTTGTCAATCTTCAATCTTGTCCATTCATCCAAATTTGACTTTTCTATAAAATGGCAATTTTGGCCTTATTTGACACACTTCATATCTACATCTTATGCATACTTCATCTCTTGGCATTGTGATCTTGGCATTTTGGCATTCCTTGACTTCATACTTTAGACATCAGGCTTGCTTCATAGATGCTTCATAGTTGCATTATGTAGCATTTTTTATAGAATCCTTCAAAATTTGCTTAGGACATTGGCACTATCATAGGTTACACACAAAAATATGAGGAAAACTATCTACTTGTAGAAAATAGAGAAGGTGCAATGGAGGTTAATCATGAAGGTTGAAGACATTTGGTGAGCTCTTTATTTGTTTTCATGTTTTTACTCCTTTTTGCTTCATTGTTTTGCTTTGGGTTATCTTATGTATGCTCTAATCTGCTAACCTAGGTTTTTCCCTAAGCTACATTGGTGAACCCAACGCCAAAATCGCATTTTTTTGCAAATTTTCATATGACATTTTTATGTTTCTGTAGATACAGGTACGGAGCACCACATTTGCTATTTTCTAAGATGCATTCATAGTATTGCGACACATTTGACTTGCAGAACGATGCATCCGCTCTTCTGCAACGTATCTGCCTTGCAGAACGACGCATTTGCTATGTTGTGACACATTTGCCTTGCAGTTCGACGCATCTGTCTACAGATCCTAGCTTTCACCCCCGAGATGCTTTTGCTATGCAAAATGATGCATCTACCTAGCAATTTCTAGCTTTCTGCCTGCGATGCATTTGACTTGCAGAACGACGCAATCGCCTGGTAAAATTTTATTTTTAGGTTTTACAGAATTTTCTAGATTTTTTTTTCTATTTAGTAACTTAGGGGTTTTGGGTTACTAATATACTATTTGCAGAATGTGGCGAGGAGTCTAACCATTGTTTTTTGATCTTTTTAATTCCTTAAGCAAACAAACAACAACAAACAATTTTGTATTCACATTTCATTAGTTAAAATGAATATGCATGCACACTCATGGGTTTAAAATGAACACAATCTTGCATTGAAACTCATATGGTTAAAATTTACATGCATTCTCATGTCATCGATTTAAAATGAACTTTTTCTTTCTTACATAAAGTTAAAATTTAAAAATGAACAAAGTGTTTTAGGTGTTTTCCTAACATTAATATTTTTTTAATTAAAATAAACAAGTGTCTCCAATTTGTGTAACCAAGATTAAAAAATAAAAGTATCATCTCCCCTTGTGCACTTGTGTGATCCTAGGTGAAAGATAAACTATTATTGACTCTAGGAATTGGGTCTTCCTTGGTGGGAAAAAGTACTCACCCCAAGGTGACTCAAACTGGCAATGGAGCTCTTTAGCTGAGCTACTCCTGACCGGTATACAAATGTGAATCCTAATGGAAAACTTAGGATTACGAGTGTGGATGTGTCACACGGACAAGTGAACTCCCCAAAACCCTGTTGAGCATAACCTTTTTAGGCTAGAATTCCTCCTTATCGGAGCTAATCTTGTTCCATGTGTGGCCACTCAAATGGGAGTCCCAAACTAAAAACCATTGTGTAGTTGCCAGAAACCCATCTATTCGCTAGCACAACAATGGTCGTTGCCAAGGAATCCACATTCTCACAATTCTTAGTAGAGGTGAAAATCCTACCATGGGAGATTTATGGGGGCTTGAAGCTTGGTTGACCCGAGAAGTGAATGCAAAGTAAGGTGGAGCCTGTGTGGCCAAGCTTCTAAATCACTCGCTAAGAATAAGTGCGGTTGGGGAAACCCACGTGGAATCTAGCGAATATAGTCCTTGCCTAACCTAGGATTGTGTTTTTCTTCATTGTGCATGTTTTCATCATTCAAAGACAAAATATTATGTTTTCCAAGTGTCTTATGAGACATTGAACAACTAAACACCTTTTCACAAACCTAGAAACACTCATTCAAACTCAAACAATTCTGTAATTTTTCCAAAATTGCAAACATACTAGACCTCCACTCAGCCTGCAATGCATTTGCTATACTGAACTATATTTGAGACTTTCTATGCCGCAATCGCTCTGCTAAAATACATTTTCTTCCCACTACAACGCATTCAACTGGTATGAACCGCATTTGATTTCCAGAACGACACAATTGCTCTACTGTGCCACATTTGTGACCTGCAACGACGCATTTGTTGAACTTGAGACGCATTTGACATCCTGCAACGCATCTATGACCTGAAATGACACAATTGCCTGGAATTTATAAAAACATTGTTACAGTCCAAAAACCCGAGTCCAAACATTTTAATCTATTTTCAAACATCTTTTTCTACTGGCCTCTGTTAAAAACCAGACAAGGAATTGCTCAAGTCCTTCATTATTTTCATCTTTTAGCTTGCATTCTCCCATAGGTCCATCCTTACAAATTTTTAGTTGCATCCTTAGAGTCCACCATCATCATTTTCAGTATTAAACCATTCTTTAAGTCCCCCATCTTATTGCAAACTTTGGAATAGGAAAAACTTACCATACTTTGCAAAATTCTTGCCTTCAAGAGTAGGTTATCAATGGACTTAGTCAAAATCATTTCCTTTAGTCATTGTCCTTTTGTGAGACTTTTCCAACTCAAAATTCTAGTTAGGAAACCTCACTTTGTCATCTTGTCATTTTCATTTTACCATACCAAACAAGTCCTTTGATTATCCAAATTGAGACATAGACCAAGCTTTGAGTGGTTGAGTAAACCTTTTTGAAAGTCCACCAAAATTGCTTTAACCTTTGCATTTGCATACCATAGAACATTCAAGTCATCTTAGTCCTCATTTTGCATACCTTATTCCTTAAAATCCAAAAAAAATAGTGTCATATCTTTCATCCTAGTCTTCATTGTCCTTTTGCATTTGTCATTCCTTTTAGACAACATTGTCATATTGCATATCTTATTGCCAAAAAGACCCCAAAAATATAGTTGCATTTGCATCCCTTATTCAAAAAATCCAAAAACATAATGTCATAATCATTCCCATTCATAGACTTAGTTGTCATTTTCATCTTCCTAATTTGAGTAAAATCCTTATATGGTTGAGACTAGGCTTCAAAGAAAAAGAAGAAAAATGGATTCTTTTGGACAAAACAACAACCCTTATAACTTTTCCAATGACATGAACCAAGACACAGACATGGGTGCACCTTTCATGAATCCTTTCAACGAAATTAACATGCCATCTTCCTCACACAACCCTTTTGAACCATTCATACGTAGAGGCGAAAACAGACATGTATTTGAGGAAGACTTAGAAGTTGCACAAAATCCTGGTGTAGCCTTCTTTGTGGAAGAATTAGTCTTGCAAGACTCAGATAGATATCTATCCATGCTTTTACACCAAGGGGCCAAATTTCCACGTGGGTTTGACATTAACACTTTAAGAGTAGCCTCTCCTAATCATGATGCAAACAACAATACAAATAATACTTCCAACACTAGTCAACCCCAACACAATACAAACATTGGTGCCACCACACAAAGTGCAACAAACACCATCAATGCTACCTCTAATGGCAACTCCTCTCAAAATACTTCCAACATGATCAATGCAACATCCATTGGAGGAACATCAACCATGTCACGAGCCATGTCACAATCAATGCCTCTAATGTCAACAACGTCCTCACAATCAATTGGAGCTACCTTTGGATCCTGAACAATGGGGGAAATTCTTCAAACCTCTTTTTTAGGGCTTCATCTAGTTCCATGGGAACAACATCTTCAAATCCTTTATTTGGTTCTTCAAACAATACCATGGGAACAAATTCATTCAACCCCTTTGGGAGAAATAAACGATGGATTTCCATTCCAGGACCCCAGCCAAATGTCAATACTTCATCACAACTCAATACTAATACCAATATCCCTCAAAGGAAAAACACCAACATTCCCCATGGACACATATACCAATTTGGACAAGGCAGTCAAATCCCACAATACATGACTTCATTTGGACACCAAAACACTCAAGGTCAACACATTCCACAAATATTGACTAATACTATTGGAGTGCACATTCCCACATACACATCACACATTCATACCCAACAACACATCCCTAATCAAAATACACAATACCAACAACCTCCAAACCAAAACATGTCATATATTTCACAACAATAATACACATCAAATCCGAACACATCTTCACAACAAATGGGGACTCATGGAATATCAATCACTAGCATGTGTGACACTATGAACAACCCCATAATTGACACACTCAAAGCTCAAATTGTAGCCTTGCAAAAACAGATGGAGAACATGCAAATGCAACAGAAAAATACTCATACATCATATGACCTATGTCCATACCCTTTTGACACGAGTCTATGCATGCCACAGTTCCCTCTTGGATACGTGGTGCCATACTTTACTAAGTATAAAGGCAAGACGAATCCTCTTGAACACATTCAAGAATTCACAACCAATTGCATGGACATTGCCTATGAACATACTTATTTGATGAGACTCTTCCCTAGGAGTCTTGCAGGTCCCACACTTGAATGGTTTTCCACCTTGCCTAAGGGAATAAAATCATGGAAAGAACTTGAATACAGATTTGTGTGAAATTATGCCTATAACTTTGACACTGTCGTCTCCATTACCAATTTATGCACACTTACTCAAGAGGAAACTGGTGAGACCTTTATTCCATTCTTCCAAAGATGGAGAAGTTTAGCAAGTCATTGCCATATTGAGATACCAAAGAAATAAAAGGTAGAAATGTTTGTCCAAAACCTCCTAGGCCCATTGAAATACAATTTGCAAGTTCATTGTTGCACCACTTTCACAGATTTAGTCGGAAAGGGAGTGTTGACGTGTGTCTTGGCACAACAACATGCAAACAAAATATTGCTATTTTGTTTCTCCTGAAAGAGAAAGATAACACATGGATGTCTTAGCTCCCAAGGTCTTTATAGTTGGTTCTCAACTGTGCTAATGTCCCTCAGTGGTCAATGCAACAGTAATATTCAAGGGGCCTGCTGGTGTTGAGCTTTTGGATTGTTCTGGGATCAAACACAAATTTAAATCTACTCTAATCGGGGTTTTTAAAGAAACAGCAAAAGATAGATTAGGGGTTTGGGACATAAAAGAATGATACTTCATCCAAATTAACCAGACCCGTCACCTTCCAAGGAATTCCTAACTAAAACTGTAGAACAAAATTAACTTGTGACTAACACACAGTTTCATTCATTCACAGTGCTGATTTCAACAGCAGATTGCAAGTTACCATTTATACAAAACATAAAAACCAAACTTCATTCCTTGAAAGCTTCACAAATCAGATAATCAACTCAAGACAAAACACCATCCTGGAACACAACATGAAGTAGATTAAACTCTGATTGCTTCTACTGTCAGTGAGACAGATAAGCAACATTTACAAATCTGGCACAATCACCAATGTACAGAAAATATGTGGCTCCAAATTGTTTCGATTTACACTAAGAAAATTGAAAGATACATTAGTCTATTCGGAATCTAACTCCTACTCAAGAAGATAAAAGAAGCTCCTATTACAAAGAATCAGGCTCAGCTTCTATCCCCTCTATTCCTATTCTACTGATTACTCACTAGAATTTCTCTATCTACCACTTTCCTTCCCTACTACTTCTAACCTTTTTTTACTCTACCTATTCTAACCTTTTACAAAGAGGCAAGAATGCCTTATATACAAAATGCATCAAAAAGAATGCGTTGGCCCTCCTGCATTAGGGTTTACAAAATATCTGCTTCCAGGAGAGTCGGCTCTCAGATCTTTCTAAAGAGAGTCAATGTTGCATTCAATGTGAAGCCCTGCTGTCCATGCTGATGAAGGATTTTTTTGGGAAAGATATGTAGATATTTTGCTGCTACAGCATTTACTCCTCTGTCTCCATGTCCATATTCGAATTCTTCCTCTGAAGTCTGCCTTGAATGCCCTGGAATAGCATCATTAATACTGATCAGCCTTTTTTCCTGTAGTCACTACAGCTACCCCTGTGAGTCATAGTTTCTTTTGTCATTCGGCCTCCTTCATGTCCTAGACTTCTATGTCCGTTGACCATCTTCTGGAAGCATCATCGGGCCTTCTCGTAGATCTTTGCACCGTCTAAGCCAATCCATCGTCATCTATTCTCAGAAGGAGTTTGTCTGGTTCAGATTATGTCAGTCTCCTTACACAGGGGTGGTCAATCGGTCAAAGGGACCAATGAGTCACTCTTTTAGTTTCCTCTAATTGGTCAGGCATACGCCATGCAAGCTCCTCACATGGTCAAAGATGGTCTGAACAATATCGCATGTCAGTGAGACACTTCTGGTGTCTCCCCGATGCGATCTCATCCTTTAGTAGCTATCGGCATGACATGGGTCAGTCGGTGAGACATTTCGGCGAGCTGTAGAAGTCATATCGAGCTCGCGAAACCTTGTCGACAAGATTGCAGTCTTTCGGCAAGACCACATGGCGAAGTCTTTCTTCTCTCGGTGAGCACATTCTGCATCAGCAAGACCCCTCGTTTCGCTGAGACCTTTCATCAAAGCCCCTCTATTCGTTTGGAGTCTCCCCGATCTCCTCCTTATCCTCCAGGCTCAAGCTCCTCTTCCCTTTTGGCAAGACTCTTTACTGTCAGCCAGACTCCTGGCGAACACCTTTAGTCACACCAAAGGCTTGAAATTATCGGCAAGACCATCGCTTGTCGGGGAGACCTTTTAGTGACGCTACCATCCTTTGCCAAGCTCCATTTCTTTCGGTGGGGCCCCCTTTCTGTCGGCAGGACCTATAACGATATCCCTTCCATGTCGCCGAGACATATTGATTCTCTCATCAAAGACAAACCGATAGAATCCCCTTTCGTTGTGTCAGCGAGACTTCAAGATTTTGCCAAGACATCTCTCCACTGCGAAAGTTTCTCACCGAAAGGTATATCTTTATCGGTGGTCGGTGAGACATGAGGCTTTCGGCAAGACTATACACCGAAGAAGGAAACTCTTGCCGAAATGTCAACCCGGTCCTTTCTAGTTGGTGAGACTTTATGAATTCGCCGAGACTTCCTGGCGAAGAGAAAACCTCCCGCCGATATATGGATCCTTTTGTTGTCGGTCGGTGAGACATGAAGAAGTCACCGAGACTTCTCTCTGATGATGATTTCTCTCGCCGGTAGGAATTCCTCACTCACTGAAACAATGAAAATCTCTTGCCGATAAGTACCTACATATGATTTCCACTCGTTGTGACATCTCTGGGGTCTTGTCGATAGGCAACATACATGCCTATCAGCCAAATGTACTGGTAGTCGGCAAGACATCTACAAGGTCTTACCAACTTTCTTCTTAGAGGAGAATTGTGACCAACTAGACTAAGGAATGCATTCCAACTGAGCTCCCTTGGCAAATATCATCATGTGCATGATTTAATCCTGCATTCAACAAAGAAAACCATAGTAAATATCACCCAAACAGCAGTTAATTAATCAAAATCATCACTGAAACGAATCCTATGTCAGTAAGGTGCCGTTAAATCTTCAAACAAATGATCATACAAATAGTTTGGGTTTCAGGTCAACCCGCGGAATCCAAGCCAAGGAGGAATTTTGGAGAATTCTGAGTCAGGTGGATTCCAGTAGAATAAACATGAAAACACTCATTAGAAACTTAATCCGATCATTATCAATCAAGGAACATCTTGTAAGATCTCAAAATAGCATCAATTAATCATAAAATGCATCATCATTTATTAACTAGTCTTACTACTCCATATTTCTTCACATTTCATCAGATTCCGAGGAAATCTGCACGAGATGGATTTCCGCGAAGGAGAAGACATTCCGGAAAACCCGGAAAAAATAGAGAACAACGGATTTCAGGAAAATCCAGAGGAGAAAGAAATCCGCGAAGAAGGTGCATCTCCGGAGGCCTTGGGATTTTCGGGAAAATCCGATCCACACGGAATTCTGTGAAGACCAAAATCCCTGAACAACAGTGCTGATTCGGAGCTCGAGTGAGATCCAGGAAAATCCATATGGGGTGGCAAATCCTGAACTCAGGAGAAAACCCAAATTCCAACCAAGGCAGAACCAAATCCAAACCAGAAACGACACCCTACTTCAAAACTGGCGGGGGCGAAACCAAGAAGAAATCGGAACTGGGACCGAAACGGGAGGCAAACTAAGACAGGCACAGCAAAACCGGGACCGGAACGAAACCCAAACCAGAAACTTTTTCAAGTTTCAGGTTCGGATTTCGTTCTGAACCCGCTTCCGACATCACCCGAAAAAGACAAAGAAAGGATAAGGAAAAGAAAGAGGAAGGGGAGGGAAAACCCAACGACAAAACAAAAGAAGAAAAGAAAAGCAAAAGATCAAACACGTGGAACCAGGATCGGAATGGAACCCGAACCAGAAACATTTTCAAGTTCTGGGGTTCTGTTCCATCTCTGGTTCCGAGTTCACCAGAACAAAACAAAAAGACGCGCAAGGCCAAAAAAACCAAAACAGCGGAACC
The DNA here is from genome assembly GCA_007258455.2 of Sequoia sempervirens. NCBI lineage: Eukaryota > Viridiplantae > Streptophyta > Pinopsida > Cupressales > Cupressaceae > Sequoia > Sequoia sempervirens. The sequence continues at coordinate 121,403,411 of VDFB02026320.1, forward strand.
GGGATCAGGGAAGGAAAAGAAAGGAGAACTTGGAAGGAATTCCAAGTTCAGAATCTGCTCCGGTTCTAGGCCCGCCAAAACAAACCAAACGCGAAGGGAAGAACCCGACGACGAAGAGAGAGAAAGGGAAAGGCGGAGTCGGGGCCGAGATGGAACCCGAAAGAGAAACTTTGGAGAAAGTTTAACCTTCTGATTCGGACCCGGACCTGATCCTGAAAAAGAATAAAAGACGAAGACAAAGAACCGTTGGAACCAGAACCGGGGACGGAACAAGACTAGAACTTAAAAAGAATTTCCAAGGTCGATATTGGTCCTGGTTCCGCTTCCAACATAACTTAAAAGAAAAACGCCTAAAGCAAAAAACCAAAGGCCAAAAGGAAAAGAAAAAGGGGGACCCATTTTATTTTGAAATAAAATGGGGTAGTTATGCAAGGCATAATAGGGAGTCCAACTCGAAAAGGCCCTCATTGCTAAAGGAGAACTCAAATATGGCAACAAGAACACAAACACAAACCCACCTACTAACAAAAATAAATATTGGGTCAAGAATAAACACATCACCAATGATGGCGTTGTTGACGCTAAGGCGGTAAACACGACGGGTCATGTACTCACTCTCAAATGAGATCAACCACAAAACACACCATTGATCACACCGACACCTGTTGCAAAATAATCAAAATAATCAAAACAATCAAAACAAAGGGCAGCCATGTCAAACCAGGCAATTTCCAAAGAGACGTACATACACTACCTTGGGTGAACCAATTGAAGAGGTCCTTAAGAAACTTCTCCAAAATGATGTCATCACATTACAGGATCCTGAGCCATATGACCCAGGACAATTCAAACCATCTTGGTGGGATGACAATGCATTTTGTGATTACCACCGCACAAAAAGGCATAAAACCTCCTCTTGTCAACAATTAAGAAATCTTGTACAAGATCTCATTGAAAATTGTACTATTGAGTTAGGTGGTCAACAATTTGCTTCAAATGCAGACCATACTATTCATAAAAACCCACTGCAGAACCATGGTTCAAATAACCCCTCTACATCAGGTCCTAAGACTAATTATAATCGAGCCAATTATAATCGCATCGCCTTCGACTATTCTGGTGGATCCATTATTAATCACCTTCGAGTTGTCGATGAATATGTCAATACAATTACCGTCAAGAAAGCACCTAAGTGTAATGTCACTACCCATGGTGGAAGAGTCACCATAGTTGGTCCTCCTCCCCCTAGACAGCCAAAAATCATGATACCTGGTCCATCTGCCAAACAGTCACAACCAAGTCCATCCACCAAACAGTCACAATTTAAGGGACAGTTCAATCTTATTGACCAATTAGGAAAAACACCTGCTCAAATCTCTATACTTGAGTTGCTACGCATCTCTTCGGCACATAAGGCCATACTTGACAAAAATTTACAGGAGTCTTCCATCCCTAATGACATTGATGTCAGCTAATTTGAAGCCATGGTGGGATGCCTAACCACTCCCCATCACATAAATTTTTCAAACCATGACTATTTTTCACTAAAACCCTCCCACAATGACGCATTACATATCAAAGTCTTTATCCATAAACATAAGGTTAGACAATTTTTAGTAGATGGTGAAGTAGGACTGAACATATGCTCCCTAAAACTGGTTAAGGCTCTAGGCATCTTTGATGCTTGTGTAGATGCTACCAAGAGTATTATTATAAAGGCGTATGATGATGAAAAATGCTCATCTCGAGGTATTATCACACTTCCTATCCGAGTTGGGCCAGTCATTGTAGATACAACATGTCAGGTCCTAGATCTTGAGCTACCGTATAACATCTTACTTAGTCAACCTTGGATTCACACCTTAAAATGTGTTCCATCCACTTACCATCAATATTTGAAGTTTTCTTTTGACGACATCGAAATCACCATATATGGAGACCTCGATCCCTTCCAATATTGCACCAATCTAAGGGGTATTTTAGAACATCAAGTGCCCATTAATCAAGAAGCTTAGATCTCCTCTTCTTCCAAATACATTGATCCATCCACACTTTCTAAATCATCCACATCCACCTCTTCGTCTTCCGCCACACCACCTCCCTCCATCCTGAAGGTTGATCCTAATATCAAGATCCAGGACCAAGGTTGCAGGGAATATAAATTGAACACGGCCTACTACATCACTAAAATACCTAAGTCTCCAAAGGCTTATGATCGACCTTGTTTTAGAATGGAGCCCAAAGAGATTTTCAAAATTCCTCCAACACAGATTTTTATAAAATGGGGAGACATGAGCAAAGAAGACATCAAGGACATATCAACTTGGATTTATAAAGACCCAGAAGATCCATCCCCATTACCAGTTCAGATATATGGTAAAGGCTATGACATGGTGAAGGCATAAGGCTATGATGGAACTAGTGGCCTTTGTAAAAATAAGATTGGTTCTTGATGGCCAAAGCTTCTTGGGTTAGGGTTTGGGCTACCCAAAATGGACGATCAACATACCAATGTACTTTCAGGTGAGAACGTGAATGTTTTTGAAAGTGTCAAGACTATCGAAGATTCCCTTACTAAAACCAACTCACATGAATGGGAATTTGGTTCCCAAAGATCCCTGAGTGATTGATTCCTTGATGAAATGTTTCTAGAACCCGACAAACTTTCCTTTGATGAATGATTTAGACGGATGTTCAAATTTCACCTTCCTAAAGACACTCCCAAAGTCCCATTGAAGAGAGAAGAATGGGTCAGACTCTTTTGGCCTTGTGGCAATGATAAACCTACACCGTCATCTAACCGTCCTTATAACACATCCTTTCGGCCATCTGACCCTAATGACCATCATTTAGATTCATCTGAATCACCACATGACACTATTAACCATGATTCCAATCCATTTTCCCCCTATTTTGATAATGAGTCTAAATCAAGTGAAGGAGAATATTGGATAGAATTCGAATGGGAGTTGGAAGATGAAAATTTAATCTTTACCCTTTATGAATCCGTCTGCATGCTTTTTGCATCCTCCCCACCATTTACCAATACTGGGGATGGTATCTCCCTTGTCTACCCATAGCTAATTGATTGGAATCAACAAGGCCCACTGGTTATGGACATATTTCAAAATGATGAAGCCATTGCAAAATTTATGGGACTACGTGAGGGCATACCAATTGCGGACCACAAGGCTAGATTTTCCATAGACCTAGACTATGCAGCATACTTTGGGGAGACCGTGCAATCCTCTAGTCACAAAAATAAAAATAAAACAAAAACAGACACGTCTTTAAGTGAAAACCAAAAGACACCTTCTGATGATACAAAAGTAAAAATAAAGGACATATCTAAGGGTGAAAACCTCTTCGAGGCACCCAAGAATGGAGGATTGGACTTTCTCCCTGTCACACAAGAAAAATCGGCAATGCTCATTGAGGACACCATGGAAGTCAACATAGCCACAACAGAAGATCCTAAAATTGTCCTCTTTACAACATCTTTGATAGAGGAAGAAAAACCTGAATTCCACAGATTCTTCTCAGAACGTAATATTAACTTTGCATGGTCATATGTCGACATGCCTAGGTTGGATCCATAATTAGTATTACATCATCTACCCTTACTTCCAGACGCCAAGCCAATAAAATAGAAGTTGTGAAAAATGCACCCACAAATCGCCTTGTTAGTGAAAGTTGAGCTCAAGAAGTTGTTAGATGTGGGATTCATATGGTCAATAGACTACACTAAATGGATTTCAAATCTAGTACATGTCACTAAGTTGAACGGTCAAATACGCATCTGCACAGACTTTTGAGATTTGAACAAGGCATGCCCAAAGGATGACTTTCCATTACCAAACATAGATATCATCGTTGACCTTACAACAGGATACGAGATGTTGTCCCTCATGGATGGTTTCTCGGGTTATAACCAAATTCAGATTGCCCCTAAAGATTAGCACAAAATAGCATTCGCATGTTCTTGGGGTACATACTATTGGAACGTCATGCCTTTTGGCACCACATATCAAAGAGCCATGACAACAATATTTCATGACATGATGCATACCTTAATGGAAGATTAAGTGGATGACCTTTTAGCAAATTCTTTGACGCCCAAGGATCATCTCAATGTGCTAGACAAAATTTTCAAAAGACTAGAAGAGTACAAATTCCGCTTGAATCCTAAGAAATGTGTCTTTGGTGTGACATTAGGAAAACAAATTGGATATATAGTTTCTCACATAGACATTGAATTGGATCCTACCAAAGTGAAAGCCATATTAGATATGCCTCCTCCAAAAGGAATAAGTGAACTCAGGACATTGCAAGGCAAATTATAGTCTATCTAATGCTTCATCACACAATTAGCAGACAAGTGCCATCCATTTCAGTATCTCTTGTGCAAAGGCATCCCCTTTGTATGGAATAATAGATGTCAAGAGGCCTTTCAATAAATAAAGAACTATTTACTATCACCACCTGTCCTAATGCCACCTATCGAAGGAAAACCTTTGATTCTATACATTTCTACAACAACGTCAGCACTGGGAGCATTGCTTGCACAAAATGATCATGATGAGAAAGAAAGGGCAATATACTACATCAGTTGCACATTGGTTGGATATGAACTCAATTGCACACCTATTGAATGTTCTTGTCTTGTAGTTGTCTTTGTTTCCCAAAAGTTAATAAATTACATGTTGAATAACAAGACACATCTAGTGGCAAAGATTGATCCCTTGAAGTATCTCCTAAGTCGCGCAGCATTAACGAGTCACCTGGCAAAATGGGTTATGATCTTGAGTGAGTATGACATACAATATGTGGAATGAAAGGAAATAAAAGGACAAGTGATAGCAAATCGACTTGCAGATGCACTTGTACAAGGAAATCATCCACTGGTAGCATACTTCCCTAATGAGTCCATATTTTATACAGAGCCTAAATCACCTTGGAAACTTTATTTTGACAGGTCTCACACTAGTCATGGCTCAGGAGCAAGTATATTGTTTATCACACCACAAGGAGACTCCATTCCCAAGTCATTTTGCATTGCTTTTCCATGTACAAATAATGTTGCAGAATATGAGGCACTTGTCATAGGACTCTGAATGGCTATAAATGGAAAATTAAAACACTTCTAGTCTTCGGAGATTCTCAGTTGGTCATAAATCATGTCAACGATGAATATGACACTAAGGACGAAAATTTAATTCCTTACAAACGAATGGTGGATAGTTTTCAATCATATTTCCATAGACTTGCTTTTGAACAAATTCCTAGGGCACAAAACAAGGCAGCAAATGCAATGGCCACAATTAGATCCCTCCTAGACATTCCTCATAATGTGCCACAATTTTACTTTTTGGTAGAACAACTTTTGGTTCCTGCATATGACATTCTGGAGTTAGAAATGGTTTGCGAGCTTGTTGGTCCCAACTCTCCATGGTATCAAGACATATATGACTATCTCTAGACCTAGACCCTTCCCCCGAACCTATCCAATAACCAATAAAAATCATTTATCCATAAAACCACTCGATACACCATCATCAATGACACCTTATACTGTTGAAGCTTTGAAAATACCCTTCTTCGATGTCTCGACACTAACGAAGTACGAACAACCTTACGTGAGGTAAATGGGGGTATGTGCAGATCTCATTCGAGTTGTCCTACCTTAGTTAAGAAGATCACGAGACTTGGGGATTACTGACTGACAATGGAAAAAGATGCCCTTGATTTTGTCAGAACGTGTCACCAATGTCAGATACATAGTGATTTGATCATGCACCAGCACAGGAACTTTGTTCGATTACTTCTCTGTGGCCCTTTGTGCAATGGGGACTCGACCTCATGGGAAAAATCCATCATACCTCTTCCAATGGCCATAAATTCATTATCACCACCACTGAGTACTTCATTAAGTGTCTTGAAGCCATCCCCCTCACATACATAACTAACAAGCAGATTTCCAAATTCATCCTCAACCATATCATCTGTCGGTATGGTGTCCCACAGTCCATTATCACATACAATGGTTGTCCCTTCAAAAATTAGGATGTCCATGAGTTGTTTGAATGCTTCCACATCCAACATCATTTCTCCATGCCATACTACCCACAAGGATACAGTCAAGTTGAGGCGTCTAATAAGACAATCATAAAAATTCTTAAGAAGACAGTCAATGATGTTGGTCGTGACTGGCACATCCAACTCGACCCTGCTTTGTGGGCTTACTACACTAGCATTTGCACACCTACGGAGCCACTCCATTTTACTTGGTCTTTGGAGTGGAAGCCATCTTTCCCATCGAGTTTGAAATCCCATCTTTAAGATTCTCCATGAAGGGCCTAATTAATGATGAAGAATATAAACAATCATGACTGCATGAACTGGAAATGTTAGAGGAACACAAACAAAATGCCTTAATTCATTTACAAGCATATCAAAATTGCCTTTGTCATAGTTATAACAAGAGAGTCATGGTTCAAAAGTTTGACATTGGCGACTTGGTCCTAATGTAAAATCCTAAGAATCAATCTAACAGAGAGAAACCCGGTAAGTTCGAGCCCAATTGGTTGGGTCCTTATATCATCATGGCCTCATTCAGTTCTAGAGCTTACTAGCTAGCTACTCCAAACGGTGAACATTTAACAAAGCCCATCAATAGTTTGCATCTCCGAAAGTTCTACACATAGCATCAGAGAGCTAGGTTGAAAACCATAAAAATACAAAAAAAAATGAAAAATATAAAAAATTCGTCGCCTTGATGAAAACTTGGCAAACAGGCGTCTTGGTGACACCAAAAAAATGAAAAAAAATGACAAAAATAGTAAAGAGAAATAATTCTTCCAATAGTGAAAACTTAGTAAGTAGGCGCTTTGGATAAGTATCGTGGTGAAAACCTGGCAAACAGGTGCCATGTGTAGTCGGTCTTTGCTTCGCCATTTACTATCACTCCATCTACCTTAGTCTATAATAAACACCCACTTTTCTGACACCATCATGATATCTTGTCACAAAATCCTACCATTTCTTTCCATGGCAGATAATGGTTGACATCAGGTTTTGCATACCGTCCCAAGTGCATCCCTTTTCACATCCTTCAAACCTGGCTATTCTTGGACCTGACTAGGGGCAATACTTTATTACCTGACTGTAGTGGGTATTGCACATGGTCCTGTCAATCGAAAATGTCTTAAAAAAAGACAAAAAATCATAAAATGTCCTTAAAAAAGACAAAAAAATCATAAAATGTCCTAAAAAAAGATAAAAAATCATAAAATGTCCTGAAAAAAGACAAAAAAAATCATAAAATGTCCTTCAAAGACAAAAAATCATAAAATGTCTTGAAAAAAGACAAAAAAAGATTAAAAAATCATAAAATGTCCAAAAAAAAGACAAAAAAATCATAAAATGTCTTGAAAAAAGACAAAAAAATCATAAAATGTCCTGAAAAAAGACAACAAAATCATAAAATGTCCTGAAAAAAGACAACAAAATCATAAAATGTCCTAAAAAAGACCTAAAAATCAAAAAATGTCCTAAAGAAAAACAAAAAAATAAAATATGGCAAAAACACAAAAACATCCAAATAACACTTAAAAATCCCAAAAATAGAGTCATAACTTGTCAAGTCAGTCATGTTCGTCCATGTCATTGTTGAACTACGTTGTCTCTACGCATTTGCTATGTAGGCAAGGCTCATCGTTGGACCCCCGAGACATTAGGTCAGTCCTTTTAGGTTTGTCAAAATAAAATCATGACTCAATCTTTGGTCATTAAGACAAATTCATTGGTCGTGTTGAACTACGAGGTCTCTAAGTGTATGACGTAGGCAAGGCCATCTGTCGATGAGCCCCCGAGGCCACACTAGGTCAGTCCATTAGGGTTCATGACACTGCATTGACACACACTTCAAATGTCTTCAAGTCAAACAAATTATTCTAAAAACAGACAACTCCTTAGATAAACTTTGGCAATCATTTCATCAACAACGTCAATTACATTAGCATGTCAATATGAGCATGCAGTCAATCTTGTCATCAAGTCAACTCTAGTCAAACTCAGTCAAATTGTCAACTCTTGGTTATTCTTCAGATGTGTTCTTCTGAAGAATAGCCCATGTCATTTATTTATGCCTTAGGATGTGTCCTTCCTAGGCATCATTACCGTCATCTGGCATTTTGAGGGATTCTCTTTGCATTTGAAGATCGATCCTCTCAACATCAACATTTTTCACGATGTGTCCTTCCTGAATACGACATTACTTAACAACTTCGGCATTTGTTACCTAGACATTTTCAAACCTAGCATCTCGACATCAAAACACTTGACATTCAGACACACTTGCCAAACACTTGGCAAACACTCAGCAAACACTTGACAAACAATATCTTGTCATTTTGTCCTTTGATTTTTCATCATGCTACTAGCTCCTCGAGGATGTCCTGACAACATGATTTAGAGGAGCAGTGACGTGTCATGATGATTGTATTATCTTGTCTTTTTCAAACAGTCATGTTGCTAGTTCCTCGAGGATGTCCTGGAAATAGGATTTAGAGGAGCAATGATGTTTCATGACTTGTCTTTCTTGTCTTTCTTGTTTTTGTGGTTGATTGTGACAAAAATATTGGGGTAATTTCTCTCTTAGTATGAGTTACGATCATCCTTGTCTGTAACTACTTCTCATGTGATGGTATGACCTTGCACACCATTGATCTATGTCATATCATGGTGTTTGTTGTCCATTACAATAATCCTCCCTATGATGATTAAGAGCAAAAACTAGTAGTTCTTTGGCAATATGTTGAAGGATTATGTCTCCGTACTAACATCCTTCTCCTTCTGTCTTGTCATTTCTCCTCTTTCGTCTTCTCACGATATCCTGTGACATGCAAAATAATAATTTCATACATGATAATATAGACATTGCATTAGTTCATTACACATTTAAATACATTCATTCACTTAGTTGCATTACACATTAAACATTCATTAAGGCATACATTACGTAAACATCCATTCACATATTTCCATTTATACTATTAGAATATATTAATTGCATTCATTTGCATTCACATAACATATAAATGCATTTAACATTTCCATACATTGTCCATATTAGTAATGCATATACATCATAACATAAGGCATTGCATGTCGCATTATCCATATAGATATAGTCATATATTAACACATCAATAATGATAAACATGGCATTCATTAGAATTAAAACATTATGCATTCATATAGAACATCATCATGGCATATAATCATAGATAACCATCATAATTGCATACATCACATGACATATAAAATGCATCATCATAATCATCATCATAAATGCATATATCATAGACATAATCATAAGGAATCATAACATAAAGCATATAGGCCGCACCAAAACTGCATCATATATATAATCTCAAAAATCATGTCACGGGATAGAGTCATGAGATATCCCAAAAATACAACTTGCAGGCTCGATGGTCAAAAATGTCAAAATATAATGTCTCAAACATAATAACAGGACAACAATAAACAAGGCCCTAGGTTGTGCTCTCCTCATCCCCTCGAGGAGAAGACCGAGGTGACTGGTGCTCTATAACAAGAACTGATGGCATTGTGGACATGGTAGGTTGAGTCTGTGATGCTGAGGGACCTGTGGTTGGTGACTGACTGTGCTCTGACCTATGCCCTGAAGCAGATTAACCTTGACTATGGTTGAATCTATGGCTCGAGGAATGCATGTGGCTGTGATGGGATCGATGACCTGATGAATGCCCAGAGGAGGTAGAACCACCCGCACCACTCTGACTGTGGTTGTTGTGTGTCTGGTTGCTACTCACTGACCCACTACCTATCTTGCTCTGAGATCTAGACAAACCAGGTTCCCGTTGCTCGGTTGGCACTATTCTCTCATATAACATATGATACTGGCACTGGCTAGCATTGACCCTGGCTAACTCCCTAGCTACATCACCAACTGGTTTTGAACATAGTTGTGTAAACTCCGCACACCAACTTTGTGCCTCCTGTCATTGGATTTCAACCTCTTCCCGCTCTACCCATGTGACCTCTAACTCTACCCGCTGGGATCTGATTTGTGCAGTGGCCTCATCTAATCTCCTCTACATGTCTTCTAGTCTCTCATCAACAGTAGCATCATGAGGCAAAGGTGGTCCTCTGGGTATATCATCCTCTCCCACCACCATGAGCTCTCATAGTTGCCTCTCTACCTTTTGCATGGCATCCTCACCACCAATGTTCAGCTCCTCATCATCATCACCCCCAACTGCCTCCTCCCCTTCACTGACATCTAGGGCCTCCTCTCCTACATACACCTCAGCCTCCACCTCTACCTCTGGCCTAACATCTGCTTTTGGATGCTCTTCCTCCTGTCTCACCTCAACCTCTGGTTGCTCCTCCTATCTAGCTCCCTCATCTCTCTCCTCCTCCTCTGCTACCTCAGGGATCACATCGAGGGGTGCCCTCTCAACATGTTGTCGTACTCTCCTTCCCATCCTCCCACCATCTCCTCCTCTCCTCCTCCCTCCACCCTCCACCCCCACTATCTCTTCCATCATCACCTCCACAATCTCCTCCACCTCTCCCCCTGTCTCCTCTCCCCCCATCTCCTTTCCCTCCATCCCTCCCTCTCCCTCTACCGCCATCTCTACCTCCTCAGCGCACCAGCAGTATGACTGAATGGCAATCCACTAGTATTGTCCCATCTGGATCTATCAACGGTTGTGGCCTATGTGCCTTCCACCATGTATCAAACTTTGTTGTCGTACTAGGACCCACTGGACACCCACTCCAACCCCACTATTGTGCCACCAACCCATCAATTTGTTTCCCTACCAAGGGAACTAATATAGATGGTCCCCATATGGTCTCTCGAGATGATCTCGCATACTCTGTTGTCCCCACTGGCACACCCTATCGCTCGCTGAATTGTCTCAACACCCACTAGGGAAGGTACATCTCAATGATAAGTTGTGACTATACAATGCAACCAATTAGATATTAGAATTGTCTAAAAAATGTCAAATGATCACCCTCATCTGTCCACTGTGCACAGTCCCTATAAGGCCTCCAAACAAATGCCATCAAGGTATCAATCCTATGACGCCAGTATCTTATCTCTCCAACTCTAGTTTGTTGTAGGGTACCCACATACAAATAAACATATGGCATCCCCTCAGCCAGCTGAGCTCTCTGAATAGGCAGATGAAAGACAGGGATATGCTCCCAAGCCCAAATCATAAGCAGTGTCGTCTCACAGCTAATACTATGCGCACCTTTGTACACACCTCATGCAATTGATGATAAAGCATGCCAAGTAGACAAGGCCCCCACGCAAATACAATCATGTCTCATCTCATCCTCACAAGCACATCTCCCCATTTGATAGGGAACCTATGTCCATGACAGTCTGGAATCAAGACACCAACAATCAGCATGTATAGCATCGCATCCCATCGAGGATAATGCTCCTCCGTGAACTCCCATCGAATCCCATATCCCTTAATGCCCAGTCCTGCACTATCATCAACCTCATAATACTCTGTAATAGCCTGTTGTCCCTAGTGTGGATCATAAACAACTCACTCTCCTTAGATCGAAAGGTGCATAATCTGGTACACATCCTCAAGTGTCACGGTGGCCTCTCCCATCAACAAGTGGAATGAACACATCTCTGAGTGCCATCTCTCGACCAATGTTGTCAATAGTCCCCTATTTTCTCAGAAAGTGGGCATATAGGTCACATAATATAATCCTAGTCACATCAGTCATCTCTGCTCTCTGTCTTGCAGCTGATCTCTAAATGCATATGTTGATGGCCTAAACTCGCGCATATAAATCAGTGGTAATTATTTTTGCACAAGCAGAAACGAGAGTTAGGAAATCATTAAAAATCATCATTACCATTTATCTAATCAAACATAAGCAAAAACTAAGTCTAAAGCAAAGTCAACCATGGTCAAAGTCAAAGGCAAATGTGTCGCGCTAAGTCAATTGCGTCGTTCGACTCTTCACTTGAGTTGCGATAGAGCGTTTATGTCGCACAAGCTCACAAATGCATCATCCTTTAGCACATGTGTCACTTCCTCTCTCATATGCATCATTGTAAAGTGAAATTTATCAAATGGCCTCACATTTTCGTCGTGACAAAGCGATTGTGTCGCTTTGTCTATCATTTGCATTGGGCCACAACAATTGTGTCTCTCTCGTGTGCAAATGCATCACTTTCAACCTAAACCTATCAGACTCCTTGCGATTGCGTCGCGACGCATCAAATGTGTACAACACGAATGCGAATGCATCTTTCGCGAACACATATGTGTCGCAACGCATTCGTTATCCTAACTTTAAACCCTAAAAAGCACATAAAATGATGAAATGACTAAGTGGGTAATACCAGTGGCTTTGCACCCTCTGGCCATCTGAAAGTCGAAACAATGTACCCGCGGTGCTCAGTCGTTGGAATCACCATCTTCGCGCGAAGTCTCCTTTCTCTGAGCTCTCAAATTTCAAATAGTAAAAATGAAAATGAATTGACTTTTGTACCCATTTTGAACCTATTTACAGGGTAACAGTGGAATTTTTTTTCAAATTTTATTATTGGAGGCTCTTTTGACCAACTTTGACCAACCCGTTGACTGCCTTAAACACGTCAAAATCCAAAACCAATCGTGCCATTGATTTTTTGATCATCAAATTGACTTGTCGAGACACTTTCCAAATTTTTCTGTCATCAGGCCAAAATTTGAAAATTTTCCCGAGGGTGCATAAATACTCCATACCTTCGTTGGGGCATGTTTTGACTAAATTTTCTTTGTCACAATGTGACAGATTGCATTATGACAAAGAGGGGAAAAATGTAGACACACAAAAATGACCTAGGCCTACAAGTTCTATTTTTGCCATATTTCTTCCTAACATAATTATGCCCTATGGTCTGATTTTAACTATTAATTAAATAATTCATAATTATTTAATTAATTAACATCTTTTATTCCTCTTGATTATTTAAATAAATAAATTTTATTTATTTATTTAAATGCGTCGCTAATTCTCTAATGTCTCTCTATGATTAAATAAATTCTTAAATTTATTTATCTTTTGTCCATTATTTCCTCCTGGTTATGTAAATAAGTAAATTTTATTTATTTATTTAAATACGTCATTAATTTCTAAATGTCTTCCTATAATTAAATAAATTCTTTAATTTATTTAATTATTGTCCACCTTGGCATTTTCCCAATTTTAAATAAAATAAAATTATTTAAAATTGTCCCACTTTCTAATTTTCTCTCTCTTAGTGAATAATTTAAATTAATTATTTACTATCACATGACCCTGCCTTTTTGAATTAAATTAATTTTTAATTCAAAAATGACAACTTTCCTCCATAAATCAAATATTTTCTATTATTATTTGATTTTCCAACTCTTTCTTTTTTTGTGTCATTCTTATCTTCTTGTCACATGCAATTTTGTCCCGTGATTTGATTTTCTAAAATCAAATCTCAACCATTCATTTCTAATTTACCCTAATATTTCCCTAACCCTAATTGTGGGTTGTCACATTCAATCTTAACCATTGATCTTAGGGCATTTGTCAATCTTCAATCTTGGCCATTCATCCAAAATTGACTTTTCTATAAAATGGCAATTTTGGCCTCATTTGACACACTTCATATCTACATCTTATGCATACTTCATCTCTTGGCATTGTGATCTTGACATTTTGGCATTCCTTGACTTCATACTTTAGACATTAGGCTTACTTCATAGGTGCTTCATAGTTGCATTGTGTAGCATTTTTGATAGAATCCTTCAACATTTGCTTAGGACATTGGCACTATCATAGGTTGTGTCTGCCTCCTACAATGATTCAACAACTAGGCCTTTACAACCATGATTCAAAGATTGGACATCTAACCTGAATAGCTATTTCAATCATCATGAAGGTGCATTTAACTTGTCAACCCAGTGACGTGAACTTGAAATGGTTCAGTAGAGTATGTGCACTAGGAACCCAAAGTAGCCAATTTCATTCTACAACTAAGAAAGACACAATGTTGAAAATAAATTGCTTAGAAAGGAATAACATGAATGCTAACCATCAATCAATAATTACACCAAGCTAAAATGCATGACAGAAATAAAAATCTAAGCAAACAAACAGGACACTACTCTATCTGCTTTGGTTGCAGGAACAGTCACAGAATGGAATTCTAGTGGCTGTAGGAACAGTCGGAGCCAATTTTTTAACTAATTACTAAACAGGAAGTAATACTAAACTAAAGGACATATTACTCACCAAGTGGGCCCCCTTGGATAAGTATCCTCTAAAACTAATGAGAACTCAAATGCTCAAACTTAGAACTTAGAACTTCATTTTATTCACTGTAAATCATGAGTACAAAAGAGTAGTATATTTGTATTGTTAAAAACTTGAGAATCCAAGTACAATATCAAATCACGCAACCTTCAAAAAAGGAGCATTCAATCCTTATTTATACTATCAACTAAACAAGGCAATCAACTCCACAAACTAGGAGGACATCATTTAGGGAAAACAAAGAAAGTGGGGCAACGGTTATGCATGCATGGAATCCGGTCATACATGCATGTCCAACCGCATATTTAGTGCTACAGTAACACGCACATTTGTTCAACATCAATAATGACCACTACAAGTGGTTACATTTTGTTTGCATAAGGAATCTCCTGTCATCAACCTCCTTTGACCTTGGAATGATTCCCTTATTGGACGTTATGGCGCATGTCTAGCTGGCGGTGTCTTCCTCAATTTAGCATCCTCAAATTAAATCTGCTTGGCAATGTTAGTATGCAAAATAATTGCATATATGTAACCACCTTAAGGAACATTCATTAACCACATGAAAAATTAATATAGGTAGTCCATATAACATGCCATTATCATTAAAGGTTTGCAGAAATAAAAGTAATCCCAATGTCTATAGTTTGAGAAAATATCATGAAAGTATCAACACTTAACATTAAAGTCCATGATAACTTTAGCAACTAAATCACAAATTCTACTAAAAAATGAGACCATAAACTAGACTCATCACTCCCCCCAACCTAAGGTCTTGTTGGTCCTCCAGTAGGGGAAGGGTTCTTCTTTTGCGTGGTCAATGCTCTGAAATTTGCAACTGACAATTGTCCCACATCAGAGTGTGTTGTGTGTGAATCAAAATCCTAGTAGAATCCTCCCAATCTGTCCAATCTGTTCCATCTCTGTTTCTTTGCAACAATATCATATTGGTAGAACCTAAAATTTGGTACAAGCCACATTAAGATGGGTGGCTGAAAAGTCAAGGGAAGCCAAAATCGCCCCTTTGTCCTTCCAATGTGAATATATTTTTCAATCCTTTTAAGAGTTGTTGCATAGTTCTGGATGGAATGAGGTTCAACTTGCTTAAGATCATTAGTTAAGTTGTTCCATCTTTTTGAGAGGTATCTCTTCATGGTTTCCTCTTTTTCTTTTGCCTTTGCCTCATATTCACTATAAACTGCTTATATCCAAGGCATAATCCTATTACCATAGCTAGGTCTCAAAAGCATTATGTGTCATTCCTTGAAAATATCCCTTGGATTCCTTGATTCAGCCCTGATGGGCAGAGGGATGTTAGACTCCAATTGCTTATAAGCCCCATGTTGTTGTCCCCAACTAATCTCATTTTGTATCCAAGACATAAATGCCCTTAATTGGATGTCCCCAACATACAACAACAGATTCCAATCATGGTCTTGAGTTATAGCATAATTATGCAAATAAAAATCACACAACAAATTCTTGACTTTAGGGGAACCAATTCGATAAGCATTGAAAAATTCAATAGGGGTTTCAATAGAAGGGTTCAAACCTGAGACAATTCTTTCCATTATAAAAGAGAGATATTTCTCCTTTAAATGCAGATCATAGACCCTTGGAGGGGTCCTACATTCCAAAATTTATGGTACCAAGGTTGTCATATCATCCACCTTCTTCTTCAAGGTGACAATTTCTGCATTTTTATCTTCAATTTCCTCATCTCTCTTTTGAATTTCTTTCTTCAATCTGTGTTTTCCTCCTTCCATTCCTCTTCTCTTCTTTGCATCTCTTTCCATAAATGCATGGCAACCTTGTGCATTGAAAAATCAGGGGGGTTATGTACTCCTACCAACATCTTTTCTAGCACTAATGTTAACTGCAAGGATTCAGGTTGTCTCGTCAATTCTAGTTGCAGGGGTACCGATTGTTCTCCCAATCTGGGTTGTTGTTGCAGGGACTCCTACTCCTATTCTAACTTTTGCTACAGGAAATCCTAATTTTCCTCATACTCTTTATTTTTGACTTGTTCTGCAATATTGGCAAGATCAGCCAATGTTATGTTTGTTGTTGCCTTAAATATATTTTCCTCCTCAACATTCTCCTATTGGAGCTTCTATGTCTCGTTGTGATACTTCTCTAGACTTAGGGATTTCCTGCGGAGGCATACCAAAGGTCGGCCCCGTTGGTCTTGCTTTCCTAGAGGGCTCTCATGTTTTTCTTTGGCTACAGGATGAGTAGTGTCAGCCTTTCTCGTCTTAGAGCTTGGCACCTCTTTTTCTTTCAGTTTCCTTTTGCCTTTTTGTTTTCTCATTTCTACTTCTCGCTTTTGTTCCCTAGTTTTCAGTAAAATTCCAAGTGGAACATCATCCTCAAAATCTATGGGAGAACTTTCTTTGTCTAAGTGCTCTGTCCCGGAAGAGCTAATTTCTATAGTTTCTTCTGTTGCAAGAGGATTTACACTAGGGCTTGCACCAAAGGTTTAAGCACCAAGAGTGGATTCAGTCGTGCTCAATCTCCTACTAGACCTATGGGGTTGAGGTAAAGCCCTAGGTTGCAAGTGCTCAGGTCTAATTTGATCATTTTTTATGAATTCTTCCCAGGTCATTCCAGATACATCATCCAGAGACTTCTCAACTAGAAATTTAATCAAACAATGGTGGGAAATAGAATTGTCCCTACCTTTTTGAATCTCAGCCACCATGATTGAGAGAAAGTTGTATAACACGTTCAGCACATTCATCCTCCTTTTGTGCCTCATATGATTCAAAATCTTGAAGTGCACAGAGTGCAAATTCGACTGGCGACCTTCACAGGTGATGTATTTTATGACATAAACAACTATCTGCTTCCATGGCTCAGGCATAGACATTCTCTTCACACCCTGTTTATCTATGCTCAATGGAGGGTCGTTTGGCTCTATAAATTTGGCCCTAGCTGATCTGGCATCTCTGGAAGCATGGTAATTTTCACCATCAGCAGATAACCCTATAACTTTTACAATTCTTTCTTCATTCGCTATGAACTCCATCCCTTTTACCGTGGCCTTCCCTTCAAATAATGTCTGGGCGAACTCTACTGCAATGGCTTCATCGAAATCATCCAAGCTTCAGGACGTAGTCAATCCACCCACAATTTCTGAATTTGGCTAGGCAGGGTGCATCCTCCAGTAATACATCGTGCACCATGGGTTCATTTTGAATTAACCCACCTCCCATTGTCTTCAATCAAACAAACACTCTACATTTTCCTTCTTGCAATTTGTCTGAAAATCAAATTCACCTTCCTGCAACACTTGCTAACTTTCCAATGCCAATGTCGACTAAATTTTCCTTTTCTAGCTTATCTTTTGTTTACAATGCAACTTGAGATATGACAAGGTCAATAATGGCAAGGAAATAGTAATAAAGGAAAGTTATAATGGAGAGAAATGGCGGAAGTAGTTGGTGTCATCTCACACATGTGAGTCGTCCTCTCGCTCAGATTTCAAATTGACTCAATTTAAATTTTTCTGACGTAGACCAACATGGACTGACACGTGGGAAAAATATTCACATCTTTTTCCTTCCCCCCCAACCTAATTTTGGGCATGTTTCCACACATACAGAATGATGATTTGATAGCGTAGGGAATACTGACATGCTATGGTGAACATCCATACTAACATACAACAATTAAATGAATGCACTTAAAGACAATTGAGATATAGCAATTAATGCGCACATACCTGAATGTGTGGAGGATTCATTACAAAGATTGTGGAGAAAGTATCATTCACCTTTTTAGGAAATGAGTTGAGCAATTAATGAAGATGAGGTGGGATGAGGTGGAGTGGAATGATGTGAAGTGATGGAAGAGAGAGAAAGGTAGAAATGGATGGGCGAATGGGGGGATGGGTGAAGAAATGGACTCTTACAAAAGTGGAAGTATTTATTATGACAAGTACGTACCTTAATTAGCCAGAAGGAGGGACACTAGGTCCACTTCCTTCGGCTACAGGAAGCTCGGGTGTTGCATGCTAAGTGAATTATTGCAGGAACTTCTCCTTGGAAGTTGGCTTGTGATATAGTTTGAGGCGATGACCATTGACAAGCAACTTAAATCTGACTAGGTCAATAGTAATGAGTTGTACAACACCATTAGGGAAGACTTCAACAACCTCATATGGTCCTAGCCACCTTATCTGCAATTTTCCTGCATTGTCCTAATATCTTGAATCATAGAGCAGGGTCCAATCTCCTAGTTGGAATTTCTTTTCCTTGATGAATTTTTCATGCCACTTGATTCTCTAATTTTTCACTACCTCTGTGCGATGCAGGGATGCTCTTCTCATCTCATCCAAAGCATTTAGCTACATGATTCTTTCTCCCTATGCCTCAAAGATATCCATCCCCAAATCTACTGCAGTCCTAAGAATCTTGTGTTCAAATTCAATGGGCATCATAGTTGTCTTTCCATACAACAACTCAAATGGAGTGAAGCCTACAATTGTTTTCCAGGTAGTTTTGTAGGCCCAAACAGCTTCTGGTAATCTGTTTTCCCAATCCTTTCTGTCGATAGCTACTATCTTGGTCAAAATAACTTCAATTTCTATGTTGGTCACCTCAACTTGGCCATTAGCCTGGGGGTGATAAGGAGTAGACTTTTTGTGCCTTATGTTGTACTCATTGACTAGTGTCGCAACAAGGGTTGATGTGAATTGAGCCCCTTGATCAATCACTATCTCTCGTGGAACTCCATACCTTGTGAAAATATCCTCATAAAGAAATTCTACAACCTTGTTATCTCTTGCATGCTTCATGGCCTTAACTTCTACCCACTTTGTTACATAATCAGTGCATACCAAGATATAAGATTTACCATTTGATGGAGGGTCAATGGGTCCTACAAAATCCAATCCCCACTTGTCAAAGGGAGTGATTACTACCTAAGGATAAAGTGGCATCTCATCAAATTTGGTTTGTCTGCCCATTCTTTGGCATCTGTCACATTTTCTTGTATACCTTCCTGCATCCTTGTGGAGTGTTGGCCAGTAATATCATGTGTTCAAATATTCATTGATGTCCTCTTGGCTACAAAATGTCCTCCACATGGTTTGTTGTGGCATGCATGCAAAATTTCATATGTCTCATCTTCTCTCACACATCTCCTCATGACATGGTCGGGTCCAGTATAAAAAAAACATCCAGCAATCCATGAGAAAGGAGAAGATTTTTCAATGAGTGCCCTTCTCTCTTTTGGGGAGAAGTGAGGTGAAACTCTACTTGTGACTAGATAGTTGGCTATGTCAGCATACTAGGGTGTTTGTACACTGATAGAGAATAGATGCACATCAGGAAAAGAGTCATCTATGGCTTGATTATCTCTTGATGTAGTCAACCTTGAAAGAAAATCTGCAACAACATTGGGCTTCCTTGGTTTATCCACAATGGTTATGTCAAACTCCTGCATCAACAATAACCATCTTTCCAGTCTACCTATGATCAAAGGTTTATTCATGAGATACCTAATGGATGCATGATCAGTGTGCACAAAGATTTGGTAACCTATTATGTAATGCTTAAATTTGTTCAGGGCATAAATCACTGCCAACATTTCTTTTTCTATCACTGTATAATTGAATTCAGCTCCTTGCAAATTTTTGCTGACAAAATAAATGGCATTTTCAATAGCTCCTTCTTTTTGTCTTAAGACTGCTCCTATGGAATAATCTGATGCATCAGTATGGATGTTAAAAGGAAGCTCCCAATTAGGTCCTTTGATTATAGGAGCATGATTCAAAGCTACCTTTAAGTTAGCAAATGCCTTGTCACAAGTTTCAGTCCACAAGAATTCAGCATCTTTAGTGGGAAGAGTATACAATGGTGTTGCTATCTTGTTGAAATCCTTGATGAAATGCCTATAATATCCTGCATGTCCCAAGAAACTCCTGACATCCTTTTTTTTGCAGGTGTAGGCATATTTGTGATTACCTCAATCTTTGCATGATCTACTTGAATTCCCTTATGGGATATGTAGTGGCCAAGAACTACACCTTCCTGCATCATCATGAAGCACTTTTCACTATTTAAGGATAAGTTTTGGTCTTCACATATTTGTAGGACTCTCCTAATATTTTCCAATGCTTGATTAAAATCAGCACCATAAGTGGTAAAGTCATCCATATAAATTTCCATGCAATCATGAGAAATGTCTGAAACTATGTTAATGACTTCCCTCTGAAAAGTTGTAGGTGCATTGCATAAGCCAAATGAGAGTACCGAGTAGGAATAGGTCCCCCATGGACAAGTAAACGTGGTATTCTCCTGGTCCTCTGGTGCAAATTGGATCTAGTTGTAGCCGTTGAATCCATCTAGAAAAGAAAAGTATTGCTTTCCTGCAAGTGTGTCCAAAATTTGATCAATGAAAGGTAAGGGAAAATGGTCCTTCTTGGTGGCAATATTAAGTTCCCTGTAATCAACACAAACTCGCCATTTCCCTCCTTTCTTAGGCAAAATCACTAATGAAGACACCCACTAGCTATCTAAAATGGGGTAGATAAATCTTGCATCTAGCAATTTTTGTAGTTCCCCTTTTACAATTTCTCTTAGTGCAGGGTTAATTCTTCTTTGTGGCTACCTCACTGGGGTGCAATCATCTCTAATGTAAATTTTGTGTGTACAAAGTTTAGGGTCCAATCCCTTCATATCATGATAATCCCACACAAATGCATGTTGATGGGTCCTTAGTAAGTTTGCCAATAACAATTGTTGTTCCTCACTTAGTTTATTGTTAACATTCAGATACTTTTCTTCTAACACTTGTACTGTAGTTGACTATATCATAGTTGTTTCATTAACACATGGTACCTTGAGTTCATATGGAAGAAATTTATGGGACATACTTGTTGTTGCAGGAAGTTTTTTTGTAGAAACAGTGGTTGTAGGAAGAGTGGCTGCAGGAAGAATGTCTGCAAGAACAGTGGTTGCAGGAAGAGCAAGTAGAAGTGTCTTGACTAGAGTAGCAGAATGAGAAGATGATGCTTCCTCCACTTCACAATGGTTATGAATGGTGTGAGCCAATACTTCATCCTCATCTTGAAGCTGCCTAAAAGAGATTTTGCCTAACATCATAACCTACACCACAGAATTGAATTCCTCGGCCTCTTCACCAGCATGTGGCCATACAGGATTATCCTCATCATAAGATGGTTGAGAAGGAGGATAAAGAACAAACTAACATCCAATATATGCATCTGTAGTTGCTAACCATGGCCTTCCAAGAATAATGGGATACCCACCTAGTGTAGCCTTAGGAGAAAGAATCATGAAGTCTGTTGGTTACTCCAAGGAGTCTAAAACTACCACAAGATCCTCCACTATGCCATTAGGCTTAACAGTAGAACTATCAGCGAGCTACAGGATAGTAGGAGTAGATCTCATGCTTGCAACGTTTAGTTGTTGCTAGATGTCCTTTGTCATTACATTTATTGTTGCCCCTAAATCAATCAGAGCATTCTTAATTTGGATCTCGTTTATAAAAATTGCTACCATAGGACTACCTGGGTCATTGTACTTGGGGATAGTCACTTTTCCAAGTAGTTGTCCCACCACATGAACTGTATTTGGGTCTTTCTTTTTTCTACCTGGCTTCTTGAGGCATGCTTCCTTGATTGTCTTGTCATAGATTGGAACATCCTTTATGGTCTAGAATAGAGGGATCTAGACACATATATGCTTCAGTTGATCCAAGATATCAAAGGTTGTGTCCTTATTTTCTTCCTTCTTGGCAACTTCCAATCTCTGAGGAAAGGGTGGTTCTTGTTCAGTCTGCTTGACTTGGATTGGTTCAATATTTTTAGGTGCACTTGGCTAAATGAGATCATTCAGAGGCTCCTCCTCCTCTTCCATAGGAAGCTCAATGATAATGGGCTTGGAAAGGGTTGGTAGAATAGTTCCTGAATGCAAGTAGATGTCACTTACACTCACAACATATGCAGGGAATTTATTTGAATTAGCAGAGTATGTAGGTTGTTGTTGTGGTTTGTTATTTGGATTGGGTGTGGGTTGAGCTGGTAGCTGAGTAGGTTTAGGTGCATTTGAGCTTGAATTAGCAGGTGGAGGCATTATAGCAGGTTGTTGGGCTGAGAAGGTGGCTGGCATGTAACTAGTTGTCTGGGTTGGCCATTGTTGTCCTCGCCTCCATTGATTTGTTTGTTTCCAATTTCCTGGAGGTGGCTTCCAATGCCCTTGAAATTGTTTACAATTCCCTTGAGGTTGTTGCCACTAGGGTGGAGAGTTTTGATGATTGGGCCAAGCATTTGGAGGGTTACTCTAAGGCTGTGGTGGATATCCTCCATAGTTGGATGGATATGGGGGCTGCCATTGGTTTCCAAATGAATAGGAATTGAAATATGACCCAGCATAAGAGAGTGGATTTGGTGGAATACCTTTTCTTGGAGCCCAAGGCCTCCTTTGTGCAACATAGTAGACTTGGTCTTCTTCAATCTGAATTGACTTGAAATCGGATGCAATCTGCTTTCCTTCAATATTGGCTACCATCTTGCATCTGCAGTCCTTCTTCTTTTGTCTATAATGGGGGAAATACTCTGCCAAAATTGTCTCTGCCTCCTCTTGCTTCTTCTTGGCTTGAAGTGTATCTAGCTGAGTAGCTAGATTGTTTATAATGTCTTGCTTGAATTCTACCAACAAATGAGTAATCTCCATTCTTGAAACTCCACCAGTAGTTGACTTACCCAGGGAAGATTGGTAAGCTCTTCTTTTCTTTGAAGTTGCCCTAGAGTAGTTATGACATATTTTCTTGATATCTTCCCAAGGAACTTGGGAGATATCTCTTCCTCCCATCAGGTCCAAGGCATCAGTGCAGCTATCATTGATTCCTCTCAGGAAAAGCAAACTTTTGTGAGTCTTCATTGAGTGTATGGTGTGGAGATTTTTGTAGGCAAAACATAAACCTTGCAATATAATCCTCCAGGCTCTCATCTTCCTTTTACTGCATCCTGAAAATGTCACCTCCTCTCATGTCACTACCCCTGCAATACTTCTTGTATTTCTTAAGGAATTTTGTCTTCATGTCTTCCCAAGTTTCCACAGTATCTCTACCTAGGCTCATGAACCATTTTAATGTAACTTCTTTCATAGTGGTAGGAAATAGCTTAAGCCTATGAGCATTGGTGGTATAATGATAACTCCTACAGAGTATGTCAAACTCAAACAAAAACGTATCAGGGTCTTCTATGACAAGTCCATAAAACTTGGGGAGTGCTAAAGCAGGGATTTTTTTATGTTGTCAACTTCATTTTGATGGGAAATAGGGAAAGGAAAAGTTGGTTGGTTAGGTTTGTTCCTATTTGCATCACCCATGCCTGCTTGATGTAATTCCAAAGCAAAGGGGTTCTCAAGCTTATTTTGGTCTTCAGAGGAGACTTTACAGCTAGTTAGATCAGGAAATGCATCAGCAAAGGGGTGTGGATCTTGTTCTTCTTCTCTTGGAAAGTTATGGTATTCAACTAGTTGGAATGGATTAGGATTGTTAGGAAGGAATCTCCCATAAGCATCCCTTCTCCTTCCTTTATGCATGTTGTAACAACTCACTATCAGCCAGCTCACACAAAGAATTGGTAAAGAATAAGGGGGGGTCATTACTTCCTAAATGAGGGTATACTAAGAAAAACTTCCAGAAACACTATAGCAAGAAAAACTACCAATGACTCCAAATAACTCCCTAGTTTGACACCATCTCCGACAACGGCACCAAAATGGTCTGCCTCCTACAATGATTCAACAACTAGGCCTTTACAGTCGCAATTCAGAGATTGGACATCTAACCTGAATAGCTATTTCAATCATCATGAAGGTGCATTTAACTTGTCAACCCAGGGATGTGAACTTGAAATGGGTCAGCACAGTATGTGCACTAGGAACCCAAAGTAGCCATTTTCATTCTACAGCTAAGACACAATGCTGAAAATAAATTACTTAGAAAGGAATAACATGAATGCTAACCATCAATCAACAATTACACCAAGCTGAAATGCATGACAAAAATGAAAATCTGAGTAAACAAACAAGGCACTACTCTGTCTGCTTTAGCTGAAGGAACAGTCACATAATGGAATTCTAGTGGTTGTAGGAACAGTCGATGCCAGATTTTTAACTAATTACTAAACAACAAGTAATACTAAACTAAAGGATGGATTACTCACCAAGTGGTCCCCCTTGGATAAATATCCTCTAAAACTAATGAGAACTTAGATGCTCAAACTTAGAACTTCATTTTATTTACTGTAAATCATGAGTACAAAAGAGTAGTATATCTGTATTATTAAAACTCGAGAATGTAAGTACAATATCAAATCATGCAACCCTCAGAAAAGGAGCATCTAATCCTTATTTATACTATCAACTAAACAAGGCAGTCAACTCCATGAACTGGGAGGACGCCATTTAGGGAAAAAAAAGAAAGTGGGGCAGTGGTTATGTATGCATGGAATCCAGTCAGACGTGCATGTCCAATCGCAGATTTAGTGTTGCAATAACACGCACATTTTCTCAACATCAATAATGACCACTACAAGGCGGTTACATTTTTTTTTCATAAGGAATCTCCTATTGTCGACCTCCTTTGACCTTTGAACGATTCCCTTGCTAGACGTTATGGCGCATGCCTAGCTGGCGGTGTCTTCCTCAATTTAGCATCCTCAAATAAAATCTGCATTGTAATGTTAGTACACACAATAATTTCACATATGTAACCACCTTAAGGAACATTCATTAACCACATGCAAAATTAATATAGACAGTCCATATAACATGCCATTATCATTAAATTTTTGCAGAAATAAAAGTAAGCCCAATGTCTATAGTTTGAGAAAATATCATAAAAGTATCAACACTTAACGTCAAATTCCATGATAACTTCAGCAACTAAATCACAAATTCTACCCAAAAATGAGACCATAAACTAGACTCATCAAGTTGCGCACAAAAATATGAGGGAAATTATCTACTTGCAGCAAATAGAGAAGGTGCAATGTAGGTTAATCATGGAGGTTGAAGACATTTGTTGAGCTTTTTCCTTGTTTTCATGTTTTTACTCTTTTGTGCTTCATTTTTTTTCTTTGGGTTATCTTATTTATGCTCTAATCTGCTAACCTAGGTTTTTGCCTAAGCTATAGTAGTACAATCGGATACTCATACTCGTCAAGGATGATGGCTCAATAGGGACCAAATGCTATCTCCATCAACAATATCCATTGGGTTTAAGACATGCTCAGACCTGTTGATTCAGGTGGAGTTGATGCTTGGTACCTGCAACCTGCAGAAAACAACACAATCAAGCATATACATAGTCATACCGACAAACACATCGTGAGAGGAAAGTCACAACATCCCAGGGAACTCACAAGTGAGTGATGCGACATTATTCACCTTCACCAAAATACATCAATGCACACTAATCAGATGCTAACAACAAGGTAAGAATAATCATCAAATAATCACATGATGCACATAACAAGATTAATCTACATAATCCATTAAATCCATATAATGGGAATAACATAAGCATAAACATTAGTGATAAAATTATCATCAACTATCATCATAACTATGAATCCAACATCAAGCAAAGTATCATAATGTCCAAATACAAACAAGTAACTATCAGTAATAGAAAGCAAACTGAGGGGCACTACATCCTCCCCCCTAGGACCAGGCTTACTCCTGGAAGCCTGCAAATAGATATGGGTACAACTCTCACATCTTGGATGCATCCTCCCAAGTAGCAAAAGACTCATCGTTAGGATCCCACTGGACCCTCACCTACTCAACGTCTTTGGATGATAAGTTGAACTAAAGTTCAACTAAGTCCCCAACGCATGCTGCAAGGACGTCCAAAGAGTTGAAGTGAACACTAGATCTCTATCTAAGATAATCCTACGAGGAATATTGTGCAACCTGACAATATCCTCCATAAAAATTCTAGCCACTAATGAAGCATTGTATGAGGATCGAACAAGAGAAAAGTGTGCCACCTTAGTCAACCTAATCCATGACGGTGACCATGATGGTGTCATGTCGATGGGAGGACATTTGCAAACCAACAATAAAATCCAATGATGTGATGTCCCATTTCCACTCTGGGACTAGATGGGGTTACAAAAGACCTATAGGATGCTGATGTTTTGCCTTCACTCTCTGACACTCCAAACATCTTGACACAAAATCAATAATATCCCTCTTCATTTCAGCCCAAAAGTACAGCTGACGAAGGTCTGCGTGCATCTTCTTGACACCCGAATGGGCTTAATAGGGTGCCTGATGTGCCTTTGACATGATCATAGCATGAAGATTCCCTGAAGGAACATAAATGCAACCCTAGTGCCACAAAATACCATCTAACTTAAGGGAATAACCCACAAATATACCATCCAACACTCTACCTGACTCAACCTCAGACATCACCTCCTGATACCAACTATCTAAAGGAAGTGTTGTAAGTATCTAACTCCTCAAGTCCACTCCAAGAGTCATTGCTGAGAGCTTATGTCTCTACTAACTAAGAGCATCCGCCACCACATTCTCCTTTCCCTGAATAAACTTCACCTTGAAATCATACGCATAGAGGAACTCCATCCACCATCTCTACCAAGCATTCAAATTTGGTTGCGTAAAAATATACTGCAAACTACGGTGATCATTGTGTAGCTCAAACCGATGCCCCAATAGGAAATTCCTTCATCTCGTCAAAGCATGAACCACAGTGGCTAACTCTAGATCATGTGTAGGATAGTTCAACTCATGATCCTTGAGTTTTCAAGACTCATAGGCAATCACGCGATCATCTTGCATTAACACATCTCCCAATCCCTCCAAAGATGCATTTGTACATACCACAAAATCTCCGGTAGGATCAGGAACTGCCAAGAAAGGTGTGCTAGTCAACCTCTCCTTAAGAATCTAAAATCTTTCCTGACAATGATCTAACCTTATAAAATTCTTCCCTTTCCTTTGAAGAGAAGTGATGGGGTGGGCTATCCTCGAGAAACCCTATAAAAATCGTTGGTAATAACCTACCAAACCCATAAAACTGCGAACCTTTGTAACATTAGTAGGCACAGGCCAATCAATGATGGCTTGGATCTTTGAAAAATCCATGAAAATTCCCTCACCACATGAGGGCATTGTCATGGATCCTTCAAAGATCCAAGCCATCATTGATTGGCCTGCGCCTACTAATGTTGTAGAGGTTTGCAATTTTATGGGTTTGGCAAGTTATTACCAATAGTTTGTACAAGGTTTCTCGAGGATAGCCCATGCCATAACTTCTCTTCAAAGGAAAGGGAAGAAGTTTATTTGGTTAGAGCAGTGTCAGGTAGCCTTTCAGATTCTTAAGGAGAGGTTGACTAGTGCACCTGTCTTGGCAATTCCTGATCCTACCAAAGATTTTTTGGTTTGTACAAATGCATCTTTGGATGGTTTGGGGGTTTTGTTAATGTAGGATGGTCGTGTAATTTCCTATGAGTCTCACAAACTCAAGGATCACAAATTGAACTATCCTACACATGATCTAGTGTTAGTCGTTGTGGTTCATGCTTTGATGAGATGGATGCATTTCCCATTGGGGTATAGGTTTGAGTTGCACAGTGATCACCATAGTTTGTAGTATATTTTACATAGCCAAATTTGAATGTTAGGCAGAGACGGTGGATGGAGTTCCTATGTGAGTATTATTTTGAGGTGAAGTTTATTCAGGGAAAGGAGAATGTGGTGGCGGATGCTCTTAGTCGGCGGAGACATGAGCTCTCAGCAGTGACTCTTGGAGTGGACTTGAGGAGTCAGATCCTTACAGTGCTTCCTTCGAATAGTTGGTATTAGGAGGTGAGGTCTGAGGTTGAGTCAGGCAGAGTGTTGGATGGTAGATTTGCGAGTTATTCCCTTGAGTCAGATGGTCTTTTGTGGCACTTGGGTTGCATTTATGTTCCTTCATCAAGGGATCTTCGTGCTTTGATCATGTCAAAGGCACATTGGGCACCCTATTCAACTCATCTGGGTGTCAAGAAGATGCATGCAGACCTTCGCCAGCTGTACTTTTGGGCTAAAATGAAGAGGGATATTGCTGATTTTGTGTGAGATGTTTGGAGTTTCAGAGAGTGAAGGAAGAACATCATCATCCTACAGGTCTTTTGTAACCCCATTTGGTCCTAGAGTGGAAATGGGACATCATATCAATGGATTTTATTGTTGGTTTGCCAATGTCCTCCCATTGGCATGACGCCATCATGGTCACCGTCATGGACAGGTTGACTAAGGTGGCACACTTTTCTCTTGTTCAATCCTCATACAATGCTTCATCAGTGGCTAGAATTTTTATGGAGGATATTGTCAGGTTGCACAATATTCCTCGTAGGATTATCTTAGATAGAGATCTAGTGTTCACTTCAACTCTTTGGACATCCTTGCAGCATGCGTTGGGGACTTAGTTGAACATTAGTTCAGCTTATCATCCATAGATGTTGAGTAGGTGAGGGTCCAGTGGGATCCTAACGACGAGTCTTCTGCTACTTGGGAGGATGCATCCAGGATGTGAGAGTTGTACCCATATTTTTTTGTAGGCTTCCAGGAGTAAGCCTGGTCCTAGGGGGAGGATGTAGTGCCCCTCAGTTTTATTTCTATTACTGACAGTTACTTGTTTGTATTTGGACATTATGATACTTTGCTTGATGTTGGATTCATAGTTATGATGATAGTTGATGATACTTTTATCACTGATGTTTATGCTTATGTTATGCTTAGTATATGGATTTAATGGATTATGTGGATTAATCTTGTTATGTGCATCATGTGATTATTCTTACCTTGTTGTTAGCATCTGATTAGTGTGTGTTGATATATTTTGGTGAAGGGGAACAATGTCACATCACTCACTTGTGAGTGCCCTGCGACGTTAAGACTTTCCTCTCACAGTGTGTTTGTCGGTATGACTATGTATATGCTCAATTGTGTTGTTTTATGTAGGTTGTAGGTACCAAGCATCGACTCCACCTGAATTGACAGGTATGAGTGTGCCTTAAACCCAATGGATATCATTGATGGAGATAGCATTTGGTCCCTGTTGAGCCATCATCCTTGATGAGGATGAGTATCTGATTGTACTACCCTATCAGTGTGGTCAATTCGGGTTAGTTTTTCAGTGTTGTGTTATTTTTTGACTCACTGTGAAGTCAGGTATTGTTTGGTATTTCATCTATTTGATTTAAAGTTGGTCGATTAGTGCTTTGATTAATTATTACATTAAAATAAAATTATTAAAGTTAAAGTCATTTTGATAATTAAATAGATGCTTTTATATGATTAGGGTTTTAACAAAATAAAATATTATTAAAGCCTTTATTAAGTTTAAATAAATTAATTTTGTGTCTTAATAGTGAAATATTAGAATAAATATATAGTAACTATAGTATTGTGCAAATAAAATTAAAATGAAAGATTAAAATTAATAAATTAATTATTTTAGTTTATTTTCCGCTATTGTTTACTACCACTCTTCAATAAGTTTAATATATATATGTATGTATATGTATATATATGTATACATTTATATATTGTGTGTGTGTGTTTACATTTTGATGTAGTGTCCCTCAATTTTCTTTTTGTTACTGACAATTACTTGTTTGTATTTGGACAATACTTTGCTTGATGTTGGATTCACAGTTATGATGATAGTTGATGATACTTTTATCACTGATGTTTATGCTTATGTTATGCCTAGTATATGGATTTAATGGATTATGTGGATTAATCTTGTTATGTGCATCATGTGATTATTTGATGATTATTCTTACCTTGTTAGCATTTGATTAGTGATGCGACACTATTCCCCTTCACCAAAATACATCAACGCACACTAATTAGATGCTAACAACAAAGTAAGAATAATCATCAAATAATCACATGATGCACATACAAGATTAATCCACATAATCTATTAAATCCATATACTAGGCATAACATAAGCATAAACATCAGTGATAAAAGTATCATCAACTATCATCATAACTGTGAATCCAACATCAAGAAAAGTATCATAATGTCCAAATACAAACAAGTAACTTGTTAGCGATCCAAATCTGCACCCCTTATGCCAAGTTGTGAAAGAACTCAGCAGGTTTGGATGTAACATGGGACTTCTTTCAGGTTGTGGGTGTCCTATTTTGAAAGCAGACCTCTAGATTATGGGTTGGCTCCCCTTTTGATGTTGTCACATCAACTATTCCACTGCTTTTTCAAGGAAAAGGGTAAGAAAGGGTACATAAAAATGAAACTAACCCTATGGTAATGCACCTAATGTTATTTCTCAGACCTATTACAGCTGCTTTTAACACACAATCTCATCAAAAGCTCAGCTTAACTTAACACAACTTAGACATCTCAACATATCAATGCATAAGTGTTTTGTAAGGAGGCTTGTTTCACTTGTCACTTTGAAGGGAAAAGTCTCCACAACTAAAATAACTATTAAACCAATGCACAGCTTACAACCTGAATCAATATATATTTATTCTACCTAAAGGTGCTAAAATAAGACAAGCATTGAAGGAGTTACTAAAACTCACAAGAACATACATCAATCACCACACTGCACTCAATAAAGTAGCTTCTAAGAATGTAAAACACTAAATTTTATTAACAAAATGGTGTTACATACTGTTGTATATGTCTGATACTAAGTCACAATGCAGTCCTCTACCTAAAAAAAGCTCCAAAGTAAGCTACAATGCCCTACAAAAAGAAAGAAAGAACTGAAAAACTCAAGTCTGAAGATACTTAAGCCATTCCAAACAACTGCTCACACTAGTCCTTCTAGAAACCCTAGCTAGATGTAGCATAAAGGCCAAAAAAGAACCTTCCAAAATCACTCCAAAAGGCCTCCAAATGCAAAAAAGTCATGCCAAAAGTGTGACAAAACTACCTCCAAAAGTTCCATCCCCTCCAAAATCAGTCAAAGATATCCCTCATGCATTCGACATGTTGTTCAAGCATCTCCAGTTCCCCACATGCCTCCAAACTGTTCTGACTCATGCTTTTAGTGTGTTTACAAAGCATGGGACTTAACTAACCTCCTTTGACTAGATTTTAAAAGCACACACCTTTTCAACACGTCTTTTTTCAACTTTTCATTTTAAAATAACACTCAATTAAATGGCTTATAGGTATGCCACTTTAATTAAATGTTTTACATTACAAAACAATGCAAAAGAAAGGCTTAGACCTAGCCTATGTGAAAGGTCAAAATGAACTCCATAGTCTTTGGAAGACTTTGCATTTTTCAAAAGACAATTAAAAAAGCACCAAGGCACATGTGGTTTTCCAAAAATATAACACAAGGCACAAATTTCCTAAGTTCTTGAAACTTCATCTCAAGGAAAAAAATTGCCTAAGGAATAGACCTTAATTCAAAGCCCACTTAACACATTAAAATGTGTTGCAATTTTTTAAAAGCAAGGAAAAATTCACCTTGGCCAACCACCATAGGGTTTCTAACCCTAATCAAAACATGGAAAAAGAAAAAATCACCTTCATTTGTGTCAAGCCTTCTGGAGAGCTCGTTCTGACAGCCATAGGGTTTTATTGAATGCACAGAATAAATGAGGTTTTCATGGCCGATTTTGATGACTTCTTGATGGAATCTTTGTGGCTTCTAGTTGGAAACAAGAGGTAAAGCATTTTCTAAACAAAAATCTGCATTTTCTCCATGTATTGATAGCCATCTTATGGGCTAAGGCCATGACCATGAGTATCTTCTTGATTATTTTGTGTTGTTTTATGTTCTCTGTGGTTTTTTCTTCTTTTCACAGCCTCCATGAGGTTACTCTCTGAAGATTAAATGGAAGCTTTTTTATGTGACAAAAGCTTTCCCAAACAAGAAAATGAGCAAAACAGCTCAGGTGAGTTTTTTACCTGACCCATGTATTGGTTTTCTCCTTTATTTCAGAGAATGAAAGCTCAAACCCGAGGTCTTCTAGTTTTAAAATGAAACAAGTAAAGCTTTTTCATCATTATCTACAATTTACTGTGTAACCCCATGTGGGTTTTGAGGTATGTGAAGAAAAAACCCCTCTCAGGCCATCGCCATGAGAGCTCGAACTGGGCTTACTTACAAACAATGTCTGCAATGCACAAGCCACGAGCTTTAACTCTCCCTTTAATGTAAACAATCTGAAGAATTTGACAAAAAATACTAGGTCACGGCCATGAAATCTTGCACTTTCTTTTTTTACATCTGTAAAAAAAAAACTCCATTTGAGCCCCATCTTTGTATTCTTAGGGTTTTCCTTCTACTTTTTGTTGATTTAAACACCTGGGTATATGATATCTTCATTTTTCTTTTTATACCATGTGGTAGCAGCCATCATTGTCATAATCACCTTTACTGTGATAAGATTGTGCAAGATTATAATATGAATGAGATTTCATGAGGTCTATCAGCTAAAACAAAAGATATATTTGTCAACTGTTATATAATGAAATGTTGCCCTGTGCATAAAATATGATTTGGAAAAACAAAGATTCAATGCCATTGCACAGTATGGGAATATCAAAGACTTTATGCATCTTTTCAACTCCATTCATGGTCATGGCTGTAAATTCCATGAGCCTCCTCTTTTTTGCATTCCTTCATGAGCACTACCTTATGCTCGGCCTATGGGATTCTAATCTCATTGATGCAATGTTTTACCCTTGTTAAAGCTTTTCAATGCATACCAAATGCACACACAGGCTTCTTCATGAATGACTCCATAGCACTCTTAAAAATCACAGATACTTCTCAAACTACCTCATGAAGCCTAATTATAATTGCAATGTGTCCATGTATTGAGAAGATTCAAAAATATAAAATTCATTATGACTGTCCTCCTGTTGAATACCACATGATTGTAACTTGATGAAAAGGTCTCTGTCTATTTCAATGACTCCTTGTGCTTATAGCCTAGTGACCATTTATTTTCAATGCAATAGTATTGTTTATTGATGAATGAATATTGCATAATGAATAGTTTTTCATCCCTAAAGAACCTTAACACTGCATTGCACTATGAATGCTCTGATGGAGCTCCTTCACTGTTCTTATACCATATTCTATGGCCATGGTTTGCATCATCGTTTTCAGATCTGTACCTCCAAATGATAAAAATGACACTTCAAATTTATTTGCTATGAGCAAACACTGCTTTGCATTGTTGTTGTATGTTTCCCTTAGTCACAAGACACTATTTTTTCATTCATTTGAAATCAATGCTTCAACATTTGGTGGCACATACTTCATGCCTTTGGTGCTATTTATGCTAAGAGGATCTCAAGTGGTTGTAGCATGCCCTAGGACTATCACTCTCTTGTAGACTACCCCTCTATGAGTTATTGAAACCTTCTAGAGATACTGTCTTTGTTTCACTGTAAAGGTCACTGTACAGTCATCAATTCCTCTCAAAATCACTGACAAACTTGAATCATTCTTAACAACCCTGCATTCATTGTCATCAAACACTTGATCATGCTCATATAACTTTTCCCCATTCACTGTCTTGGTTGATAAACATTATTCTTGTCTCCATGGGCAGTTCCATGACCCTTCAAAATTGTCTTCATACACTGTCCTTTGTAATTCATTGGATTGTGTCTTCAAGGCAACAATGTATGACTATTTAATTTCCTTCCTATTGCCCCACATACCTCATGACGGTTTCAGGCATGATTTGATTTCTCCTTCATTATTTTAAGAGATGCATAATTGAACTTGATGCATCTTTGAAATCATTTACTTCATTTAATAAAATGGATCATCGATCCTCTTAAGATGATTGAAAGAAATGTCCAACAAAATGTACCTTCCTTTTGACATGATGGCAGTCATATGACTGATTCATTATGAAAAGATGAAGTATGAATCTCATGACAACTCACATTATGTGCTGCATCTTTTGAATCTGATAATGAAAGTTGATCAACTAGTGTGATTCCATATTGATTTAATGCATTAATATCATGTCTATCATTGATTTGATCAAGTTGCTCAATTTCTTATCCCTCTTAAAACATCAGAGGGCAGTATGTTGAGCTCTACCCTTGTGGGAACCACATTTACTCCACATGTTGTAATTAGCTGAATCAAAACAGTAACAAGACTTGTCCTAAATATGCACAAGGAACAAATAGTTAGATAAACAAAGCATATCATAGGTGTGTTTGATTACTCCTTTCTTGTTTTCAGGGACACTTATGGTATGTTGCTATTTTAATTCTTGTAGACATTAGATTACACATTTATGGATGTTTTTCATATAATTTTGATCAGGGATCTTTCATTGCTCTAACAACACTATTTTTATCCAATGCAGGAAACCTAGGAGCACTGAGGGGGGTGTCAAACGGAAGTAGAGTAGTATTGAGATGATGCAAGGCCAAGTCAATGGGATTCGTCATTCCACTAGGCAATGACGGGTCCCTTTTCATGTTATATGCAATTTACTTTTATTATCCATATGTGTATGATATCTTCTTTACTAACATTAGGATAGCTAGTCCCTTCACTTGTGAGGGATATTTATACGCTCATGATTATCAATAAAGATTACATTTGCAATACATATTGGTTCTCTTTCTTATTTGTCTGTAATTGCAACAATGGAATAAAATGCAATCTATTTTTTACAATCTCATTCATGCATATTGATGAACTTACCAGAGTATAATGTATCTTTTAATTTTTAAACAAAACACAAAAGAATACACTAAGTTACTTAATTTCAGCTGAAAGCTAAAAATCAGGTAACATAACTATCAGTAACAAAAAGCAAATTAAGGGGCACTACATCTTTCACCTATCAAATTTTGAATTATCCATCAATTGTGTTGATTGTGACACCATCATGACATTATTTTTTTGTGGAGTGATTCTCTATGATGATAGTGAGAGACTTGTAAATTTTTGTCACATACTTTTGAATACATTAAGAGGCCATAGCCTTGGTCTTCTCAATATGACATGTTTCCTTCATTATCAATATGACAAGTCTCTCCAAGATCTTTAGACCAACAAGTCTCTTGATGAGGACAATAGTTGTGGTATATGGAACTTTGGGTATTTATAAATTCAAAGGATAGCCCCTTTGCATCATCTAGTTTTAGGGGGGAGAACCGAAACCTTAGATTTTGTACTTTCCTATTGTACTGACATGCATACTTTCAATTTTCTCTTAAGACATATTTTATTAGAGGATCGAGTTGTCCATCCTAAGGGAGTAAATTGGATAGTTGAATTTTGAAATTTGTAGCTACCAAGAGACTTGTCATTGGAGGTCCATGGCATTATATGATGGTAAAAAGTGGTCCAAAGGTAGTCCTCCTATAATTTGTAAATACACTATCAAGTCCATTATATTTCCACCCTTGAGTCCCAGACCATCTTACTCATGGTGTCTGCTCAGGTTCTAAATATAAGACAAAACCAAGAGCTAATACTACAGTTATCCTTGCATCATCATTGAAACTTGCTTGACAACAAAGTGTAAAAGGCATCGAATGGACTTTATCAGCCTTCAAAAGAAAAACAAAAGTCTTGTGGGACTCATAGTTAGTTGAACGAACTAAATTAATCGAATTCATCCATTCTGGAGCCCTTTGTATCATTGTCCTCAAGTGGAGGCATATCATCCACATCAGTTGGTGTTGGCCCCTCAACATCATCGATGCTAAGACCCATCTTGAGCATCATGTGAATCCTATTGCAAAACATGTTGGGACCATCTAAATTAAATCTAGAGTTCAAAAAAGAAATCTCAAATAGCAACATGACCATATCCGTAATAGACTTATCCCCTTTATCTATAAGGAAATTAGAGTAGCGGAAATAATTTCCTACACCAATCTTAAGAAGAGATATTATGCAAAATTTAAAACTGATCTAACAGTTATAGAAAATCTAGAAACACATTCAATAAAAAATAAACAATGAACACAAGATATGGGGAAAACCCTTTCAGGAGAAAAATCCCACACTCCAAAACCAATACAATGTATTATCAAAATTTGAAACAGATTACAAAATCTAGAAACAAATTCAACCAAAAATAAACAATGAACACAAGATATGGGGAAAACCCTTTCGGGAGAAAAACCACACACTCCAAAACCAGCACAATGTATTATCAAATCTTGAAATAGATTACAACACACTTGCAATGCAAGTTCTTACAAAATTCTTCACCTCAACTCAATCTAGAGGAATTTCAGTAGCATTCCGACAACATTTAGACTTGCAAACTAACTCTCACACCTCTCAAAATGACAATATCAAAGTACCAATATATAATACTACTTTGCAGATGAGAACCTTCTAGAAATAAAGCATTTCTTTTTAGAAATATTTAATAAAATCTCATAGCAAACTTATCTCTATCTCCATATAAAAGATACTTCTCAAAATAGTCGCTTTTCACCTATCAAAAACTTCTTTTCTTGGCTTTCTTTATTTTTATTTCCATGCAAGATTGAGACACTTTCTTTTTGTTTTAAAACACTTTATTTCTAACATTCTCCCACTTTTCAAACACATTGCATGAGCCAATAGAAAATAGGTAATTAATTGTTGGGGCATGAAAGGCCCATTAATTTTGAACACCATCTGAACTTCGTTGTGCTCACAAGTTTAGTTAATGCATCTACAACATTCGCCATTGTCTCTACCTTTTCCAGCTTCACCATGCCATCCTCGATCATATCCCATGAAGTGATACTGAACATCAATGTGTTTGGTCCTAGCATGAAAAGTCGAGTTCCTCGCAAGGCAAATTGCACTCTAATTGTCACAATAAAGTGTAATTGCACCATGTTTCAATACAATATCTGAACACAAATGCTTCATCCAAATGGATTCTTTACAGGCATGAGTAGCTGCCATGTACTCTACCTCAATAGTGGACAAAGTGACCCACAGTCTATCACTTGCTCATCCAACTGATTGCATC
The DNA here is from genome assembly GCA_007258455.2 of Sequoia sempervirens. Classification (NCBI taxonomy): domain Eukaryota; kingdom Viridiplantae; phylum Streptophyta; class Pinopsida; order Cupressales; family Cupressaceae; genus Sequoia; species Sequoia sempervirens. The sequence continues at coordinate 121,440,792 of VDFB02026320.1, forward strand.
ACCATTAAGAGTAAACACATATGCACTGGTGGACCTTCTACTATAGACATCATCAGCCCAATCTGAATCCACAAAACCATGAATACTCAGGGAATTTTCATCTCCTATACCATGAAAACATACAGAGTACTCTGATGTACCCCACAAATATCTGAAGACCCTCTTAACTACATCCCAATGTACTCTTTCAGGATTAGACATAAAACAAGAAAAAAACTCCCACTACTTGGGCAATGTCTGGTCTTGTATGAACCATAGCATACATTAAGCTTCCAACTGCACTTTGGTTAAGGAAATTTGCTGATGTATTCCATCTCTAATGGGGATGTAGGACATTGTGAAATAGAGAGTTTTGTTCCCAATGTAACTGGAACACAAAGTGGTTTACAATCTTGCATGTTGAATCTTTGCAAAATAGAAAAAAACATACTTACTCTCGCCAAGCCATAGATTTCTATTCTCATGATCTCTTCTGATCTCCATCACAAGTATGTGTTTTGCTGCACCAAGATCTTTCATTTCAAATTTCATAGAGAGCTGAGATTTCAATTCTGCAATCAAACCTTTTCCTTTCCCAACAAATAGTATGTCATCAACATATAAAGCAATTACCAGGAAATAATCACCATCAAATTTAAAATATACACAATGATCATATCTAGACTGCACAAATCCCAAACTCAACACATATGTATCAAACTTCTGGTACCACATCTTAGGACTTTGTTTAAGGTAATATAGAGATTTCTTTAACTTACAAACCAACTTGCTTTTACCTTTTACCACATAGTGCTCTGGATGTGTCATATAAATTTCTTCCTCCAAATCACCATGAAGGAACATAGTTTTCACATCCATTTATTCCACAACTAGATCATAAGTTGTTGTAATAGATAATAAAAACTAAATGGATGTCATTTTAGCAATAGGAGAAAAAATCTCACCGTAATCAATACCCTCAACCTGAGAGTATCCCTTCACAACCAACCATGCCTTATAATTTTTAACATTTCCATCTGAACCAATCTTTTTCTTAAACACCCATTTACATCCAACAAGTTTCTTCAAGTAATGGTACAAGGTCCCATGTATCATTCCTTTTAAGAGTTGCAATCTCTTCATCCATGGCTATTTTCCAAGACTACATCATTCATACCTGAGGCCTCTTGCACAGATATTGATTCATCAATGTTAATACTCAAAGCAAATATACACTTACAATCATCAAGTGAATACCCATACCTTTGAGGTGGTTGCCTTTTCCTTGTAGACCTTTGAACAAGCTAAGGTGGAGGTTCTTCCACTTCTTCCTCCACTTCTTCCTCTTCTAAAGATTTAGAGCTTGATAAGCTCTCCTCAACTTCTTGTCTATTTTGGGGTCTCAATTCAACTTCCTCAGGTGTAGAAGGAAGTTGAACCACATCATTTTTTTGTTCAATTTATTTATGTTGTTTTGACTGAAAAGTAAGAAGAGAAGATTTAATCTCTCTAAAAATAACACTTCTGGAATAAATTACCTTTTTTACAACAGGGTCCCAAAGCTTGTATCCTTTTACACCATAGTTGTAGCTTATGAAAATACATTTGACAGCCTTACAATCCAATTTTTTTCTCTTCTCCTTAGGCACATGTGCATATTCCTCACAACCAAAAACTCTTAGATGTCTAAGTGAAGGCTTTTTCCTCGACCATGCCTCCATTTGTGTTTTATCAACAAGCGCTAATGTAGGAGATCTATTTATTAAATAATAAGCAGTGGCAACAGCTTCAGCCCAAAAATTTTGTTCTAGACCAACTCCACTCAACATGCTCCTAACCTTCTCCATAAACATTATGTTCATTCTTTCTACAACTCCATTCTACTACAGAGAATACAAAGTTGTCTTTTGTCTTTTAATCCCACAATTTGTATATAATCTGTCAAAGTCTACAAAATAGTACTCACCGCCATTGTTAGTCCTCAAAAATTTAATTTTCTTTCCATTATGAGTTTCTACCATAGCCTTGAACTCCTTAAAATGATTGAAAACTTCATATTTACTCTTTAAAAAATATACCCATGTTCTCCTACTAAAATCATCAATGAAAGTAGCATAATAAACTAATTTACCAATAGAAGCAACATCAACAGGATCAAATACATCAGAATGAATCAGATCCAAGATACATGAAGACTTATGAGAAGACGAGTAAAATTGAATGTGGTTCTGTTTGCCATAAATATAATGTTCACAGAAATCAAACTCTAGATTGCAATCATTCAACCCCTCAACGAGGTTCTTATTTTTCAGGGCTTTTAAACCCTTCTCTCCAATGTGGCCAAGCCTTTGGTGCCATAACATGGTCTTCTCTGCAGGAAAAATTGATTTGGTAGACAAAGCACCCTTGGGTACCTAGAAGCCACGACCATCTACAAAAGAGGAAACCATCTCTTTTTTCAACAAAGTATTTTTTGGATTAATCTTATCAGAAGTGCTATTGTATTCAATCGTGCATGCATCGAGCTAGTATAATGTACCCAATCTGCTTCCTCTCGTTATCACCATAGCACCTCTCACCATTTTCACACTTGCTTCAAAAAATTGTACATGTACAGCCGCATCTATTAGCTTGCTAACAAATAATAAATTTCTTGCTAGTCCTGTGATATGCAAGACACCATCAAATTGTCTAACTCTACCATCAAAAAAAATCACATGAATACTAACACGGCCAAAAATATCAAGGAAAGAGTCATCACCCAAATGCACCTTACCACCATCATAGTTTTCATACTTACTAAACCAGTTTTTGTTAGGAGTCATGTGAAAATATGCACCTGAGTCTATCAACCATACATTATCACCTACACAAGTGGCCAAGGCTAAAATAAAGGCATCTCCATCTTCCTTTTGAGACTCAGAATTAGAATCCTATTTCTTATTTTTCTTCTCTTCTTTACAGTCCTTTCAGAAGTATCTTGGTTTTCCACAGTTCCAACATATTGCCTTGGACTTACGAGGAGATTTTGATCTCCCTTATTTTTGGACTTGGAATAGCCACACCGCTTCTCATCTTTTCCTCATTCTTTTTGTCTTCCTCAAATACTCAAAGCCTCTTTGGCGTTCAAAGAGACCTTCCTTCTCATCTCTTCGGAGAGTAGAGAACCAACAACATCCTCCATCTTTAAGATGACAGAAGTGCTCCCAATGGCCATGACTAGGTTGCCCCATGAGTCTGGTAGTGAACAAAACAAAGTTTTGCACCTTTCTTCTTCGTCCATATTAACCCCAATTGAGGTCAACTGAGTCACCAACATATTGAATGTTTCCAAATGCTAAAAAAAAATTCCACCTTCTTCCATTCTTAAGGAATACAACTTCTTCCTCAAGAAAATATTATTTATTGGAGATTTAGCTTAGTATATCTCACCCAACTTCTTCCAAAGATTCTTCGAAGTGGGTTCTTTGTGGACATTTATCAGGAATGAATCTGCAAGACATAGTCTAATGAGACCTTTAGCTTTTCTATCTATTACATTATATTTTGCAACTAAAGTTGGATCTGTAGGCCTCTTGACATTTTCATCCACTGCATCCCGATCAATCAATAGATCTTCCATCTTCAACTTCCACATTTCCAAGTTCATACTAGAAAACATATCTACCTCAATCCTCCCAGATGTGCTCCCCATTCAGAAAAGATATCTGCAACAAGATCACAAAATATCCTTTGCACAAGCTCCCACTCAAACCTTGATTAGCTCAAAAAACCCAACAACCCACAACTAAAACTAAAGGTGATCAAGATTTGATACCACTTGTAAGGAAATTAGAGTAGTGGAAACAATTACCTACACCAATCTTGAGAAGAGATATTATGCAAAATTTAAAATTGATCAAACAGTTATAGAAAATAAACAATGAACACAAGATATACATGGGGAAAAACCTTTCAGGAGAAAAACCCCACACTCCAAAACCAGCACAATGTATTATCAAATCTTGAAATAGATTACAACACACTTGCAATGCAAGTTCTTATAGGAGTCTTCACCTCAACTCAATCTAGAAGAATTTCAACAACATTCTGACAGCATACAAACTTGCAAACTAACTCTCACACCTCTCAAAATGACAATCTCAAAGTACCAATATATAATACTATTTTGCATATGAGAACCTTCTAGAGATAAATCATTTCTTTTTAGAAATATATAATAAAATCTCATAGAAAAATTATCTCTATCTCCATATAAAAGATACTTCTCAAAATAGCCACTTTTCACCTATCACAAAAGCTTCTTTTCTTGGCTTGCTTTATTTTTATTTCTATGCAAGATTGAGACACTTTCTTTTTGTTTTTATCTTTTTGTTTTCAAACACTTTATTTCTAACATTATCTGCTTCATTTATCTTGTGAAGATCCTCCATGATGGCATTCTCAGGGTTGATATCCATGGTCTTCTTACTCTCGCCAATAATATAGAATATGTCATTTTGTCCATCTTTCATGTGGGTAACATAATCCTTCAGGCTAGTCATTTCATCACTTCTTTTTTGTGGAATGATATCTCAACAGATCTACCAATTTTATACAATTTTTACTATCTTCATGCATGCCCAACTTGATGTTTTTAGCAAAGGCCTCACAAAATTTGGAGTAGTCCTCCTTGTTCTCTACAATTTCAGAGAACATTTTCATGCATTTCTTAACCAAGTTATTCCTAATGACCTTCAAAATTTTGTTCTACTATAGAATCTCATGGGATATGTAAAGGGGTAGATCCTTAGAGTCTACCATCCCCTTCATAAATCCTAGATGCTCTAGAATTATCTCTTCATAGTTGTCCATTATAAACACCCTTCTCACATACAACTTGATATTGTTGAGATTTTCCTGGTGTTGAAGAGATCAAAGGTTTCTATTTTTGGTACAAAGAGCAGAGCCTTGAATTCAAGCTAGCCTTCAACAGAAATAATTTATGTCAAAGGTGACATTAGCAACAGGTTTCTCCACATAAAATTTTAAAGAAAAGGCTTCTCCATGCAATTATTGTTGCATTATTTACATTTGTCTTCTTGCAAGCTAGCCACACAATACTGCCTGAACAAGAATCACTATTTTTCAAGTAGCTAAATATTTCCTTCTAGATGTCATGGACCTTAATTCCTTTTGTATAGTGATAATTTCCTTAAGTCTCTCAATCAATAATCCATATTGTTTTCTTAATTGTATACCTCATTAACTAAATTCTCTCCATCTGGAAATACCCTACTCCCATTATTTTCCAAACTAATTTATCAAACTTGCATATAAACTTCATGACTTCAACCTCAACATGACTTCCTGCATTTGTATAATTATTTTGGATAACATAAGTTGTATTTTTAGAAACCAAATCACCTTGATAGGGGAAAATTTTCTCAAAATTTTCTATGATCAAAATCAAGGGTAACATATTGTTATGGGTTTACGTAAAATATATAGTAGAACTACTAAATTCTTTGAAGAAAGGATATAACTAGTAGATTTGATGGTGTTACAGTGTATTTGGGAATATTTAATAAATTTTCTTGATGAGTTTTGATTAGTTGGTCAACCAAAAGGCTCTAAAATCATTCCAAATCTTTTGTAATGCATCTTTTCAGCATTAACAAAGGAATACACAATTTTATTACTAGATTATTAAATAGATTCTTACAGACTTTTGTAAATATGTATTCATTAATTACACATATAGAACCTATTTCATGTGTGCTTGAAAAAATATGGTCTCCGGGTATATCTTGATTAATGTATCCTATTTTTTTAGTTGTTACCTATTTCATATAAATACAATACTCTATATCAACTAAATATAGGCATTGGTTGGTGATTTATTTCCCACTCCATCTCCTCAACACATTAAAAAAAACTAAACATTATATGTATTTTTAATTATGTTTCTATTCCTAGCTTCCATGTATGTGAGTGTAGAACAATAATAGTGGTTGTAGCATCGTAAATTATACTCCCATGTAGGTGATAGTACAATTTCATTCTTAGTTTGGACCTACTTTAGTGACCCTTGTATGTATGCATTTTTAAAATCTCCTAATTAGGCCCTAATCTCCTAAATTATGTATTTTGAGACCTATTTTATCGTTTTTTCTAGAAATTGCAAGCATTGAACAAATGCATTCATTTAATGTCTTACCCTCGACACCCTATTTTCTGGAAAATAGGGCCAAGACTAGGACACCCTTGGGTATTTGAGTCCCCCTATTTTTTTAGGATCCAAATTTAAATATGTCGGTGTCAACATTTTAACATTTGAAATTCAAATTGCAAATGTCAGATATCAAGATCTATTTTTTGGGAAATTACAGAAATGCTTGTAAATACCTAGTCTTTTCACCTTTTGAAACTAGAGAAGAATATTGAGAAGCAAGAGATCATTACATTCCACCACATGCATTTGAATTTGTAGGTTTTAAAGCTTATTTGTAGATTTGATCAAGTCTTATTTCATGATTGAAGATCAATGCCAATAGAAGAGCATGATGGATTATAGGTTTGGGAGATGCATTTGGCCATTTCCTTGAACCTAATGACTTGTTTCTTAAGTGTTCTCATCTTCAAGCTTCATCCTACTTGCAACCTAAAGCAAGGTATCATTGTGTTTCATATTTTCTAAGGGTTTTTTGACTCCTCTTAGGTAGATCTTGTCATTTTCATATAGGAATCCTTCTCTAACACACTTGAGTAGGGTTTTATGCATTTTATCTCATACCAACCTTAGATACACTTAAGGTTACGACACACACACTATTACCAATCACTTTCATTGGCTATTGTGGAGGTAGAAATACCAAAATAGGGGTTTGATTGAGGCAAACTCCTATATAGCCACCCCCACCATCTCTTCTATAAATTTATTACAAGTTTAGATTTGAAGATAGAAGTTTGTAGGGCTGGCATCGAAGAGAAAATAGAGAGATAAATGTTCAAGTTTTTAGTTATAGAAAAGGCATGGAAGGACTCAGACACCCTTGGGCAACTATGTCCTCCTAATCAGACCATTTCCAAGTTTACAAGATAGGTACACAGTGTTCTACCCTTCTCAGATCTACCTACAAATCTTTGTTCCAATCTATCAGTTATCAAGATCTTACAATTTTCATATTAGGGCACATGGTCTAATTAGGTTAATCAAGACAAATCAATTCCAATCCATTTCCTAGGCTCAAAAGGATCAGATCCAAGTCTGATTGACTTACCTTCATAGTTGAAATTAAATCTAATCACCTTGTTAATTTGCATCCTAATGTATCTTTGAAAAGGGAGCAAAATTAATCCTAAGTTTAAACATTAAACTTAGGGTTCCCTTTTTCTAATGTTACATTTTGGTGAACCTAACATTCTGAAATCATAATAACCTTCTGAAATATGAGGTAATTCAACCCTAGATCTAGGTTTTACATTGCATTATCTTGTATTTTTCATTTAGGGTTTCATTTTTCCATTATAAAAGACATAAAAATTAAAAAAAAATACATATAATATTTCATCATATGTTCCATTAGGGTTTATTTCAGTCATTTAGGTCAAATCTATATTGAAAATTGTATTCACAATTGTTACTTTTTCTTCAAACATTGTTACACATTTGTATTTGAGTTACATTGTCTTAAATTGAGAAAAAATTGGAAAAATATTCACTGTCACACCTATTTACACACATACCCAAAACCCCTAAGAAATCTTTTAAACATTCAAACTTTCAATTTTTACCCCCCATCTAGGACTGGGACGTTCTTGGGTGACTCCATCCTACTATTAGTGGTGTAGAAAAAAAAAATGTATAGATATGTCTTTGTGTTATCAATTTGTTTCTTCTTGCCAAGTTTTGATTTGAAATCTTCAAAAAGGGTTATTGCATGTGAAAGAAAGGTGTCATTTTTCTTAATTTATTATAAATTTATGAAAAATTGTTACATTTCAGTGTTGGAAATTATCAGATCTATAGGACAATAGTTTACATTCTCTGAAAAAATCCATAATTTGGGTAGATTAGTTTCATTTTTGCAAAAAAAATCAAAACCCTAGGTTGATACAACACATTTCAAAACTCAAAAACTCACAAAACAGCAACAAAATCAATTCCAAATCTAGGTTTGTAAGTTGTCATATAGTTAGTTTTTGTCCCTAGTGCCTCTGAAACTAAAATTTTAGAAAGATACCTAATAGGACACAAACGCCCTAGGGCATCCTAGTCCAAAAATTTGCCTGAGATTTATAGAATAAACTGATACTTGTTGTTAGTTTACAAATATAGAATCTAGTTTCCAAATCTGTGCATGCATCAAGCGTGTAATTATATCTTCAGTCATACTTAACCTTAACATGCATAAACATACACTAAAATTGAAATTTAATGATTAATCTTGGAGAAATCATAGTCATTTGATCATGTTAGATCTCTTTCTACAAGTGCATTGTATACCTATCAAGCCCTTTATTTGTGATGACTTTGATATGTTAGATGAAGCCCTTGAGGACTTCATCTCACTAAGATCATCCACTAAGGCTTGCAACATTCCTACACAAAAAAGAACAATTAATGTAATCACACCACAACTTATCATTTATCCACCCATGCAACAACCTAAATTCCATACCAAACTCGTGCTTATCATAGGACCAACTCAAAATAAACCAAAACCTCATGGCCATATCTAAAACTTTGCAAAATAACTCACTAGTAATCATGTGTCACAACAACCAAGTTATCATATAGTTTATCATACATATAACACAAGGAATAACAAGTAACTGAGATAAATGCAAGCCATTCCATCATCGATCCCACTCCCACAACCTATTTTACCTTGTGCCCCTCATCTACCTCAACATAGTGGAAAGGAGTATGATATTGTGGAGAAACTTTGTAACACTTCTGCTAAGATTTCCTTGTGGGATCTAATTCAAACATCACATACCTACCATGGCATGCTTCAAAGTGTTTTGCAAAAAATCATGATCCCTCCCAGTACGTAACCAAATGATGTAGTAACCTTAATTGAGGGTATGAATTTGGTTAATTTGGATATTGTCTTCCACCAAAGCGAATTACCTCTTTTGGAAATGTAAAAACAAAACGATGCTTTGATGATAATGGTTGTTATTAACAATGTTGGGATTAGGTGTACCCTTATTGACAATGGTTCAAGGGTTAATGTGTGTAGTGTAAATATTTTGGACAAAATTGGGTTGGATAAGACTAAAATTCAACCAAATAATTTCTCTATTTATGGTTTTGATAATATGGGTAAACAACTGCTTGGTGTGATAACATTACCTATCAAAGTTGGTAAGATTGTGTTGCAAACTCCCATCCATGTCATGCCCCATGATCTTTCATACAATCTTCTCTTAGGTAGACCATGGATTCATGAGATGAAAGGAGTGGCTTAAATGTTTCATCTTTAATGAAATACACTTACAACAATAATATTTACAAGATAAAATCTTACCCAAAATATGAAAATTGCTTACAAACTGAAACAAGGATGAAAAACCCTCTGAGAACATTGACACCAACTACAAAAGTGGAACCTTTACAACCTAAAGATAGAGAGAAATTTCTTTCACTAGTAACAAATTTGTTGGATGATGATTGAGGTTCATTAGATTTCACACCTACATTCCTAGGGGAATACAAGATTATGCAATCAAAACCAAAAAGAGAGAAAGAGAAGGAAGTTGTGGTGGTATCAACACAATTTGTCATTAAAACATCCAAGACACAAGAATCCACAACTTCTATTAATGAGGAAAACATGAATTACACATATACTTATGATGAAAGTGATTATGAAGAACCACATTCCTCAAAAGAAATGAAAGCAATGAAGAGATCTTAACTTAATGTCAATGTTATCATGCAACACTGTTCTAAGACAAAATTAAACTTAGTGCATCCTAAAATGATAGACACTACATGTGATGATATGTTATTGGATGTCTTTCAAAATGATGAGTCTCTAGAAGAATTTTTGGGAATGAATGACACTTTACCTAGTAATCATCGTAATCAATGAATTTCTTATTGTTTGAATGTTAAGGGATACTTTGGGAAAGAAAATGAACTATGTGATGATGAACAAGATGAATCCAAAATAATCTCTGATGTTCTAAACCATAATGCATTACTTGTGGAAGACACCCTAGATGTTCCAATGGACCCATCTAATGAGGAGAAGGTGTTACAAATTGGAAAGTTTCTTAATGAGGATGAATAAGAAGATCATGCAACATTGCTACATTACTTTCCTAAAATATTTGCTTGGACTTATTCAGACATGTCGAGTATTGACCCTAAGATAGTCATGCTTAACATGTTGTCCTGGAAAAAGATGCTAAACCCGTGAAACAAAAGATACACAAGATGAATCCTAAGGTGTCTTTATTAGTTAAGGCTAAGTTTGAAAATTTATTACAAGATGGTTTCATCTACCCTATTGATTATTCACCTTGGATATCTAATAGCGTGGTGGTGGAAAAACCTGATAATCATATTAGGATGTGTACAAATTTCCATGATCTTAATAAAGCATCTTTAAAAGATGATTTCCTCTTCTTAACATTGACATGATAGTGGATTCAACCATGGGACATGCTTTATTATCATTCATGGATGGTTTTTCAGGATATAATCAAATTTTCATTAACACTCAAGCTCAATATAACACAACTTTCACTACACCTTGGGGAACGTTTTGTTTGGTTGTTATGCCTCTTGGATTGAAAAATGTCAAAGCAACATACCAAAGAGCTATGACGTTAATATTTCATGATTTCATACACAACATTTTGGAAGACTATTTTTATGATATTTTGGTTGTATATAACACATCAAGATCATATCAAAATCCTTTGTAAAATATTTGAAAGAATCTGTAAGTACAACATGAGATTGAATATGAAAAAATGTGTCTTTGGTGTCAATGGTGAAAAGTTATTGGGATTTATAGTGTCACATAGAGGCATTGAGGTGGAAACATATAATATTTATGCAATAATAAACATGCCACCTCCTAAGAATATTTCACAATTGTGTAGACTACAAGGAAAGTTCAAGTTATTATACATTTTGTGGCATCCTTGGTGGATCAGACTCTTCCCTTCACTCAACTACTTAAAAATGATTCAAAATTTAAATGGAATGAATATTTTCATAAATCTTTTGAAGACTTGAAACAATACTTAGGCAATCCTCCCATTTTATAACCAACAACACCAAGAAAACCTTTTATCCTCTATATATTGGATTCAACCCATGCCCTTGTGGTGCTATTAGTGCAACAAGATGATAATGGTAAAGAATATATTGTGTATTACATTGGTCAAACATTAATTTATTATGAAACTCATTACATAACTATAGAAATACAATTATTGGCTCTTATGTTTCCTGCCAATAAGTTGAGACACTGTTCATTAAACGCTGAAGTGCAAGTCATCACAAAATTGGGTCCTTTAAAACACCTTTTTGCTAAAACAGATTTATCAAGGTGCCTAGCTAGATGGGTTATGTTGTTAACTAAGTTTGACCTTAAATTCATTTCTCAAAAAGCAATCAAAGGGAATGTGTTGACCAACCATTTAGCCGAGGCTCCTTCACCATTAGCATTACCAAATCAAGATTACTTTCTTGATGAAAGCGTGTTGAAAATTGATGATAACGAAACATGGGAATTTTACTTTGATGGCTTTAAGTGTCTAACTAGCTCTAGTGCTAGATTTATATTAGTACCTCCCTCAGGGAAACCAATTCCTTTATCCTATTGCTTAAATTCCCTATGTACAAACAACACTATTAAGTATGAGGCTCTTATCGTAGGATTATATGTGGCCTTGTCCTTAGGTGTAGAGAATATATGTAAGTTTATTGGAGTGACATCTACACTATTGACAATGATAATCAAAAAAATCTATATTTGGGACTCTCAATTCCATTATCAACTAATGATGGTCCTATCAAGAAAAATATGATTAGAGTGTTTTTATTGATCATCACATTATTAATATTAGATGTTTCACAGGATATTGACAATGTCTTACGAAAGGATAATCAACATAGATGCAATGGTAAGTGTTGCTTCTGTTGTATCTCTTGATTATACTTCTGGACTATACATTTGTCACAGAGACAATAGAATAAATGAAAAAAAAAAAATGAGTTGTATACACCTAATATTTAATTCTATGAGTTGTGGCATCTTTCCTTAAAGGATGGCATATTTCCTAACACTAGGGCTCATATACAAAATTTGGCAGCTCATTATATAATCTTAGTCAATGTGTTGTATAGGTGATCATTCAATAGTCTTCTCCTTAGATGTCTTAAAATATCTAAAATTCCCTGTAGCCCTTAAGGCTCATGTGGGTGCTTGCGGGGGACATTTAGAAGGACAATCATTGGTTAAAAGGTTAGTTATATTGGTTATTATTGGAAAAACATGGAACAAGATTGTTTTGATCATGTTAAGAAATATCACAAATGTTAAGAACATAATAATTTGATTCATGCTCCTACGTCTAAACTTTGTGCCCAAATCGCTATTTGGCCATTTTCAATTTGGGGTTTGGATTTGATTGGAAAGATATCTCATCCCTCATCCTAAGGACATATGTTCATAATCACTACTACAAATTATTTCACAAAGTGGGTAGAGGAAATTCTTCTTCGTTCCATGACTACTTAATAATCTATCCTTTTATCCTAGAGAATATTGTGGCACAATTTGGTCTTCCTTTAGGTCTAATTACAAATAATGGAACACCATTCAAGAATAAGGAAGTTAAGAAATTTTTGTAAAAATTTCACATTCAACATTACTTTTTTCTATACCATATTGTCCACAATCTAATGGTCAAGCAGAAGCAACAAAGAAGACAACTGAACAAATCTTGTGAAAAATGATTAATACACATAAAAAAGACTGGCATACTCAACTCTCTTATGTGTTATGGGATTATCACATAAGTGTTCACACATTTACAATGAATACACCCTATAACCTTGTTTATGGATCTGACGCAATAATTCCTTTAGAGTTAGAATTTACTTCTTTGTGAGTTTCTCTTAGTTCCGTTATTGAGAACAATGATTATAGGGAACAACATTTGCAACAACTTGAAATGCTTGATGAACAATGTATAAACACTCTCGAGAATCTTCAAGAATATTCCAAAAGCATGCAATGTAAGTATAATGATAATTTCATTCTTTGTTCATTAAACAAGGGATATTTGGTGTTGTATGAAAATCAACACAATGTCAATGTTGCTCCAAACGAGAAAGGAAAGTTTAGCCCAGATTGGTTAGGACCTTATATCATTGACCAGGTTTATGGGTTTGAAGTGTATAAACTTAAGGAAATGGATGGAACACCTCTAAAAGAACCTATAAATTCTACACATTTGCATAGATATTACACTTAGCAATCTCTTTAAATAGTATGTAGGTTAAAGCATGTTGTTAGATTAAGTAGATAGTCTCTATTTTTTTCACATTGCTTCATTCTTTACAAACATTTTGTGTTCCTTGAATTATTATGAATAATTATTCATTCATTTGGATTATTACTTCTTGGTGCATACTATTCAACCATGTGTGTGTTGTGTTAAATTAGATCATTATATTCATTTAATTTTAAAGTTAGATCACAAGGGCATCTAGTTTAACATGATTACACTTAGCCAAAAATATAGCATCTAAGTAGATATAAGTGTTTAGTTAGATCACATTCATCACATAGAAACTAGATCATGGAAGCATTTATTAAATAATCTCATCAATATTTCTTAATAGATCACATTGGCATCTAATTTAAAACAAAATACAAGAATGTATAACTCGTAGAAATAGAAACATGCTCATATATAGATCATAAATTTCATATAAATCATAGTCACCACAATGTGGTGTGTAATGAAAAAATACATCTAGATAGGTCTATGGCTACCAGACTCATCGGGCCCTGGTAGTGGTGCCCGTTGTGAGACAGCGGATCGAGAATGGCTCCTAGAGTTAATCCTCTCTCGTAGACCCCATAGTTGGCCTACTATTGTAGCCTCACATATAAGTGCTACAACCTACTCGATCTGATCCCTCCCTACTCGCATCCAGCTAAGTTCCTCTCATAGAGAAGCCTATGCATCACTCTTGGTAGGAACCCAAGTGGTTCTAAGATCCTCGTGTGTAACTCTAAGCTCCTTGTGTGTGGATCTAAGCTCTTTGTGTGTGGCTCTAAGATCCTCGTACATAGCTCTCACCTGCTCCTCTTTAGCTCAAAACTCCTCATTTTCATCTCTAACCTTGTCAATGGTCATTGCAACATCATAAGAAGTCTCTATAGTAAAAAATCAAGCAACTTACTAGCACAAAGATGATTTCTAGAAAATGGTTATTATAGAGATGGTAACTGGTAAATGGGTGTAAAAAATGGTTTAGAAGGGAAGAATTATGGTGAAGTGATAGGTAAGCGGGTCAGATCAAGCCCCATGGCATACATGTTGTAATCATTTGACAACATTTCACCCTATGGTTTGGTAACATTCAAGTACATGGTGGTGAAGTTCACCATTTGTTGTTCTTCATTATAAACTGTATACACTTTAGGCTCCACATCCATTTTATCATCCTTTGCTTTTCGCTTTTGGATCCTGAGGGCTTGCATTTGCTTAGTGGTTTCTCCCTGGGATATGAATTTGGCTGGCAACTGAACCAACCCGCCAGTGATAGGTGTACTAGGAGGCATGGAAAAAGGAAATACTCTTGTAGCGGGCCCTTGCATTTTCTTTGGTGGGAGATTGACAGTTTTCGAGGAGAAAAGGGGAACTTTCCATAGTTCGGTTTGCGAACTGGGGAAAGGGATCATTAGTTGCGGTGATGGGGTGGTCATAATCGAGTCCACTTGTTGGGAATACTAGATTGGACTCGAGGTAGCAGAGGCAATAAGGGTGCCAATGGTGGCCCAGCTTTCAGAAAGAGAGGCGAGGAGAGATTGAGCAGCGGTAGCCGGCGTTAAGGTTTGCAGAGGCATTAAGATAGATGGCCTAGTTTGGGAAAATTGGGAGAAACCTCTCACAAACAGTATGGTAGGGGTAGATAAAGCAGGGCCAACACTTGTAGTAATGGGTGATGTGGGAATGCAAGAGGACACCAAAGATTGAGAAGTAAGAAAAGTGGAAGCGAAAACTACCTATTGACTGGACTTTGGCGGTGCTTCGCTTGTCATTGGTTGTTCAATTACTTTAACTTCCTGGCTTGCTGCGAGTACTTGACTTGCGACAGCTTCTTGTGATCCTTCTCCTGGAATAGTTGAATAGCTTCAGTGTGTTTCCACTTAGTAGGTGGGAGTCTTTAATCTCCATGTTGTGTAGTCTTTGTAGTTTTTGGTTGTTGGTGTTGGGGCATTTTTGTTGTTTTTGAGGCCCAGGTGAGTGTCTGTAAGGCCCATGACATATTCAGTTGCACATTTGAAGCGACATAGGCAGATTTCCCTATAGACTTCATTTTTTGTTGTACAGAGGACACTAATGTCTTAGCTTCCTCCTCTGCTTGCTCTTCTCCTTCATTGGGGTCATTTCCTCTACTATCACTTGAGTTGGAGGCAGGGTTCTCCTCATCCCATAGCCATTCAAACTCTTTGTCTTCCTTTACACCTTCATAAGTTATATCAGGCAGTTTTGTTTCTTGGTGATATATCCAGAAGGCTTTGATCTTTTCATTAGTCCATTCCTCTTCATTCCTCAGCTAATTGTACAATCTTCCCCATTTTATAGTTCTCATCATAATCTGCGACCAGGAAATAGAACTTATGTCATGGTGGCTTGTTGTCTTCAATGGGGATATGAACCAGGTCAACCAAAAATTCATCTTTATCTTCTAGCAGGTTGTGCCTCCGCTCCCAGTAAGGCTGAGGGTTGTGAGTTACCTTGAGGTGATGATACGATAAATCATTGAAAGGGTTGTAATCCCACTTGTCATAGATCATTACCAACCCTAAATGAGCTAGTTTATCTTGCAATAGCAAGTGTGTCTGCTTCTTTTTTAGGGATATTATTTTGAAAGTTAGCGGACAGGTGAAGAATCTCTTCCTCTTGACTTTTTTGCTACTGCAGAAGGTAATATCAATAATGCACACCTGTCGGAACAATTCCAGAGCTAGCAATCGATTAGTCACACATGTCGGAAGGCGAAAGGGTTCTCCAGTGAAGCCTCGCATTCAGATGAATGAAAAATATGCTCTGAAGAACCAATCAAATCTTGGAGTGAAATTCTGCATAAACTTTGACTGAGTCTAGGTGAGCTGATTAGCATACTCCTCCTCTAGTAAATCTTGCAAAATTAGAGTCAAGAAATGATCCAAAAATGTGTAGTAATCAAAAGTAGAAGAGAGGAGAGGGGTCCAGATAGAAACTAGTTTTTTCCTGCCCTTTTCATCAAAGATAGATAATTCTAACCCCTCATCAAAGAAATCAAGGTTTTGATTAAAAACATATAAGCAAGATAGGAGACAAATATGAACTTTCGTTCAACTAGGTATTTTTTAATTTGCTCTATCATTTTCTGTAAGAGGAATTCTTCAAAATCATACTAGAAGTAAGATTTTTGCCTACGGAATTGGAAATTTGTGCCCAATTGAAAAGCATGCACCTCTTAGTCGATGTCCAGACCGAAAATAAATGCCATCATTGAAAAGACATCTCGCATGTCTTCCTTGAAAGTGGTGTGCGGAGCAGGAATTCTTGGCGGCTTCTCATGTTCTGCTTCAATTCTTTTGGTTTCTTCATTGAAAAACTCTTGAGCCTTATCTCTGGTGCTGCATATTTTATCTACTTGCTTAGGAGTGAATGATTCCACTTCCATCCCTCTTTGCACAAGGTCTGGAATGCACAACATGTTCTAGATGGTAGTCGGGCTGATGTTAATTGAAAGAGTTTGGCCCTCAATAGTGTTGGTACCTGGATTGAAATGCCTAATGGCCACATCTACCAACTTTGGGCAGTAGTGCACATATGAGACCATGTACTGAGGAAACCCGTTGAACCATACCTTTTCTATAGCCGACATTGGCCACTTGGACACCTTCGTGCATGTGCAGGAAGATTCCCTCAATCCTTTGGGGTTTTTTGCAAGAAAGGGATCATGAACATTATCCCAATCTTCATGGACTAAGCTCTAGTCTCTGTAGATTTTGGGCTTATCCAGCCATCTTGTGTTTTCCCATACTGGCTTTTCAGGGAGGCTCGGTGTAGCATAAGAAATATCCTCAAAGACATTAACGGTTGGTGCTCTTCACATAGCTTTAGCTAACCTTTGTGTCGCCACTGGCCTAACTTCCTAACTTGAACTTTCTGCCATTGGTAATCTACGGGAAGCTTTCTGCTTAGCTTGAATTCTTCTGCAATTTCACCTCGACTCTGGTAGTGCTCTAAAACTTTTTGTTTTCTACTTTGAGTAGCGCTCTTAAAAGAAAACTTTTAAGTGCTTTAAAACTTTCTTCATGCAATATTTAGCGATCTTTTCTCAAGGTGGTAGACAAGAACTACCTTTTTTGCATTTAATGTGGCATGTACCACCAACTCTATGGCCTGTACGAGATGAATTACTTGCCATTTTGATTTGACAAGAATTCATAAATATAATTAGCAATTGCATGTACAACGCAATTTTCTTGGAACTTGAGCTAACACCTTGCAAGCAGCTTTAGCATTCGTATGCGTTGGAAATTAATATCTTAAAAGGAATGATTAGGCTGGAGATGCGATCAACATTTAAAAAGATATGAGTTACGCCTTGGGAAATGCAAAACACCTAGAGAATGACACCTCAGTCCTTGGTCGTGCATAACACCGTCGATTGCTGCCACTAGCTTAGGCTAATTAATTAGCCCTTATTCATTTTGCACGCAACAAACCGTACTCAGCAGATGTAAATGGGTTGGAAATTCGAGCAAGTCTGGGCAAAACTTTCAAGTTGGTACTTGATTAACATCACGTTTATGGCAAGCAGATTACCATGCCTTTCCTCGCTTTTTCTATAAATAGGCATGTAAGCAATAGTGAAATCACACTTAGTGATTTGAGCAGAATTGGTATTAGGTAATTGGTGTAGCAATTTAGCATTTGCAGTGCGTAGCGTTCTCATAGGCTAGACTTAGGTGCTTTATAGGGATAGTTTTAAGATATTTGTAGAAAGTCTAACAAGATGAATACCCCAATTAGGCTAGTGTCACACAAGTCCCTTCCTAGGAGAGATTTCTACCAGGTGCTTAAAGAGAATAACAAAGAACAAGCATTCACTGTCCATCATAGCCATTAAATGGGTCTTGGGATGGGATTGTCTTGAGTACGAGGACAAGTATAGAGTTAACACTGACGTGTGCTCACACTTTGTGGCCTCCATGTTAGATATAGGAATTCCCAAGCCATTAATTCTTCATTTGGTGAAGGAGATTTTCCCCAAGAAATACCTGAATGGCCTCGGTGAGGTCGTTGCAAATGCTGCATATGGTGGGGGAATTCCAACTATGAGTGACCTTTGGAGGTTCATAGAAGAGGACGCAGTCATGTCATGGCTGCCATTTTTGAGTGGCTTCTACCTCTAGACACAAGATGAGCACCATTAGAGAGTCACTCAAGTGTGCCACTTCCTATTTTGCATCTACAACGTGGTGTCATTTTATGACATCAACTGTTACATAGACTTCAGGAACTTGGTGTTCCCTCCGCCTGCCTTTGCTCCATTGGATGATGTTGTTGCTGATAATTCCCCTCTAGATGAGGATTTTATGGATGCTGCCATTGATGCATTTTTTTGCTGCTACTCATGTTGTGAATTGAAGACCTACGTTTTTCTTTTTGCTTTTGAAAAAATCTCATAGTAGTTAGTCCCTTTTTGTAGACATGCCTGAAAAAGGTTTTCATAAAATATATAAGAAGCATAATAGAATATACTTTTGGAAGCGTGGCCTTATGAGCCATTTTGAAAATGTAAATATCAAAGCATATATAATGAAAATATATCCTTATATAGTCATTTCGTTGTCTTCCTTTGAATTCTGCAACTGGGCCATTTTCCTTTTCAGTACGTATGTATGAATTTCAATTTTGCATGTGGGTGTTTAATTTTTTGCTATGTTTAGCTATGAGTTCATTTCCCTTACACTCTATAATAATGGGTCAATTGTTTCCTTCCGCCACCAACCACAAAATAAAATAAAAAGACCGACCAACAAAACAAAAAGGAAAGAAGGAGAAAGCATATTTACATATTTACATGGGTGTGGAAAGCAAGTTTAATTGAATAATTTCAAGTGAATTTTGTTGACCAGAATTCCCAACCCTTCTTTTTCCATAGTCTCTAACTCGTATGCATTGTGTTTCTTACATTGAATTATTCGGAATGGGCCCTCCCAAAGACTATCAAATTTTTTGTGTTGGCCCGGCTTTGTAGCCCTTTTGTTGTATTTTAGCACCAAGTCTCCGCACTTCGGGCCTTGGTCAGACATTTTCTTATCAAACCACCTTTAAACCACTTGCTAGCAGTTAGTCAAGGTAGTTAGGGACTTTTCCCTTTTCTCTTGTACTTCTAGCAACTCGGCTAACCACACCTCCATTGCGCCATTTTTTTCTACTTCGAGGGATTTTAGTAATTGCAACACCGGAATCTCCATTGAGATAGGCCATAACACCTCTTTTCCATAAACTAGCTCATACGGTGAAGTCTTGAGGACTTACTTTGGAGTTATGTGGTCTTCCCAGAGTGTTGTTCGAAGATTTTTGTGCCACTCTCTTTGATATTCTAACCCAATTCTTTTGAGATGTCAAACCAAATTCTTGTTTGTTGATTTGGCTAAGCCATTCCCCTCCAGGTAGTAATTTGACAATGTCTTAGGAATATGTTGTGTGTAAGTATGAATTGACTTACCTTGGAGCCTAGGAAAGCTTTAGCATTGTCAGAAATGATAGTTTTGGGTGGGCCAAATCTCGTCACCAGTTCCTTTAGGAAATCCACTATCTCTGCCTCTCTCACATTCTTGAGTGGCACAGCCTCGGTCCATCTCGTGAAGTAGTATGTGGCCGTTAAGATCCATTTATGTCCTGTGCTGGAGGTTGGGTTGATCATTATGATGAATTCTAAACCCCATTGCACGAATGGCTCATCAACCATTATTGGATTGAGAGGCATTGCAGAATTCTTTCTTCTTTCAACGAAGAGCTAACATTCTTTGCAAGTTTTCACCAAGGAGTAGGAATCATTGAATAGCATCGGCCAAAAGCACCCCGCACACATGATCTTGATGGTAGTGGTTTTTTGTGGAGAAATGCCCACCTGCAGGACTGCTATGGTAAGTGTCAAGGATCCTTCTTGCTTGCTCTGTGGTAACACATCGCAATAGAACGCCGTTGAAATTTCTCTTAAACAGGATCCCTTCGATGAGGGCGAATCTGCTATTTTCCAACTGATAGAATCTCTTCTTCTGAGAAGGAAGGCCTGGCGAACACCTTCCTATATGCATAAACCTTATTCTATCCTCTAGCCAACAACCTTTGGACTTTGACTCGTTTGTTAAGAGTAGTTTCTGTTGCTCTTCTTCGAGGGTCATTTCTTCCTCGTGTGCAAGATACTTGCACATTCCTCTCCCCTGAACAGTCTTTGTAGGCTTGACCTCTATGTCATACTCAAGGATCTTGGTGATCCAATTGGCTCTTTTCTCTATGATTTCTCCTTCCATGATGTATTCGCGCACACTAGAATGTGCAACATAGACAATCACCTTATTGCAGGAGACTAGGTGTTGGAACTTCTTGACTCCCTTAACTATGGAAAACGCCTGCCTTTCTACAAAATTGTAGTTTGTTTCATACTCCTTCAGGGTCCAGGAGTGAAATTCTATCGGATTTTCCCCTTTGCCCTTGTTATCTTTCTGAGTTAAAACAGTAGCAATGCTTGACTTGCTACTGAATGCATTCATTATAAAGTCCTTTGATAATTCTAGGTTAACCAAAATAGGAGCGGAAGAGATAACATAGTTGATTTTCTCAAAGGTCTCTTTGGCTTCTTTTTTCCATTTAAATATTTGATCATTTTTTAGCATTAGGGTAATTGGCCTGATTATTCCTGCAAAATCAGAAATAAATTTGCTAATGAAATTTACCTTCCCTAAGAAGGATTGAATGCCCTTCTTGTTCACGGAGAGAGGAAGCTCTTTGATTTCTTTCACCCGCTCAGGATCAATCAAAATTTCTTCTTTGGACACTACATGCCCTAGTAGTTTTCCTTGCGGTACTCCGAAGACACATTTTTTTGGGTTTAGAGATATCTCGAACTCTTGGAATTTCTTGAAAACCCTCTCAAGGTGATCAAAATGATCATCCTTGGACTTGGGGAATACCCTCAAATCATCCAAATAGATTAGGATAATCTTGTTGATTAGTGTGTTGAAAGCGATATCCATTGCCCGCTAGAAGGTAGCTCCTACATTGGAGAGGCCAAACGACATCTTAGCATATGCGAACGTTCCCCTCTTGGTAGTGAACATTGTCTTATGTTGATCCTCCTCTTTGACCTAGATCTGATTGTAACTGGAGAATCCATCTAACAGGGAAAACATCTCTCACCCTGCCATTGTTTACAGGATTGACTCTATTGAAGGTAGTGGGTAATGATCCTTTAAGGATACTCTATTTAGGTCTCGAAATTCCACACATAGGAGAATATCTCCATTCTTCTTTCGAACCGAAACCAAATTGGATACCCACGTGCTATGCTTGATTGAGAAGACAATCCACGACTGGATTAGATTTGTTAATTCTTGCACCATTAGTGCCTCAATCTTGGGATTGACTGGCCTTTGTTTTTGGCGGACAGGATTTGCACCTTCCACTAACTCTATTGTGTGTTGAATGATATCGGGATCATATCCCCTAAGGTCATCGTATGACCAAGCGACCACTCCATATTTATTGCATAAGTCAATAAGCCTTTCTTTATCGCGATGCGAAACATCCTTCCCGACCTTGAGCTTTCTTCCATCTCTGACTTGTAAGTCTGCATAGTCACTTTTGTCTACTACAAACTTCCATTTTTCATTTCTTGTGTCATCACAATCGAAAAGGTTTTCAAGAGTGATCAATCCTTTTGGAAGCTTGTTGGATTTTAGTTGGATGATCTGTCCTTCATAGGATTCGGCGATCTTCGGTTGAAGCTGATCGGTGAATTCACTCGACTGCTGGATGAATGAGGTAATGTGTTCATCGCTGTCAAACACTTGCTAGCTTTGGTCATTATCTAGAATCGCCAATTAGACTATTACTCATATAGAGTGTTTGTTGTGAATGAGATTGAAGGTAGGATCAAACTGAGATCCGATTGATGTCATGCAGTCTGCATCTGCATTTTGTTCTTAGGGGATTGTCTGAATGTTGAAGGCTTCAAAACCCTCAATCAGGTCTCAAACTTAGTGTCTGTAGGATCGCATGCAGGAATTCTTGGCCACAGAGGTTCCCCATACCTGATTGACTACTAGTTAGGAATCTCTGAACACCATTAATTGCTTAATGCTCATTCATTCTACAAGGCTGATACCTTGCACTAGTCCTTCGTATTTAGCTTCATTATTTGAACAGGAAAACTGGAAGCGGAAAGACCTCATTGTCTTTTCATTCTGTGGGGATATTAAACATATCCCAGCTCCTGCACCATTCTTGCATCTTGCTCCATCGAAGTGCAACGTCCATAGTTTTGAAGATTGATTGCCTTTGAATTCCTTGACAACTTTTGGGAGCACTTGATATTTATCGTAGATGACATAGGTGTCCAACCCGGTAGCATGGTAGTTACCGAAAGGGTCGATATCTATATGTTCACTCAGGAGAACATCTTCTTGATCATTATGGTCTTCGATCACTTTTTAATCTTCTAGTAGCTCAGCGTAATACATTTCTTGCTTGGTGATAGAGGTGTGCGCGACTTCAAAATTGATCATGGCTTCATCGGCTACATGTTCTGAATGTAAAGCTTCAGATTCTATCTTCATCTTCGTACCATGCTTGGTTCTAAGGATCAAATGTGACTAGTCCAGGGATAGGCATCCACCCACCTTTGAAGTAAATTCTCGGGATAAACAGAGGTCGAACATGGGGGGAACGTTTATGATCATAGTGTCTTGTGGCACTGTGATACTAGGGAAAGAAAATAAGGTCAAGGGGAGTGCTTTGATGACGCCTACGGTTTTGACTTTGTTTCCATCAAGTTGCATCACTCTTATTTTTAAAGGTTCATAGCTAAGTCCTAAAGCTTCAGCTATTTGTTTAGGAATAACTATGGTGCTAGCACCAGAATCAATCATGGAATTGTGTAATAATTTCTCCCCTATAATGACACTTAAGAAGAAGGGTTGAGGCATTGGCTTACCTCTTACTTCAGCAAGGGCTTTCGCTATGTTGTTCATAAGAACTTTGGCGAAAGATGTTTGATCAATAGCCCTTGCTTTGGGCAACTGCTCGATTACTGTTGCACTTACATCTTCCCGAAGAGCCTTCTATAATAGCATCTTCTATTTTGGGATGGCTAGAATATCCCACAGAGACACATTAGCGGATGATTTCTTCAATTGTTCCACCACATTGAAAGGTGGCAGATTCAGAGGTTTCTACTCCTTTTCTCTTGTTAAAACAAATTCCTTCTGTGGTTGATTTTGCGACATCGTTGTGGAGGTACTAAGCATCTGGAGCACCTTTAGGTTGTGAACTGACTAGTTGCAGGACAACTGGTTCACCCATAAATCTCCTTTTTCAGTGAGTGTTGTAGTTGGATTGTACTTACGATGTTTTAGATGTGGATGTATCATTGGCAAACAACGCTTCTTCTTCTTCCATCCATGAGAAGAGTGTGTGGTCAAGAGTGATGTCTGCTTCTTGCTCTAGTGACATCCCTTGCATTTGCGCAATGAGCACTGCATTATCCATTTGTGAAGAGGTATACACATAGCTTCCAGGGTTTGACGTTGTGTCTTGGTTGTGCTGCTCCACCACCTACTATTGTAGGTTGTCGCACAAGAAATTTCAAGGCATATGTGAATCGCCACAAGGGAAGCACCACGGATTGGTGTCATCCGCTAAGTTGTTTTGTCTTGCGATCAACTCTTTGCTCGAGCTTAAGTTAGCGCCTTGTAGTGAAGTGGGTACCGGTACTATTTGATTTGTTGTTTGCTCCTGCATATTTGTGAGAGCGCCTCCTTGGAATTGGATTTTTTGGTAAGAGGATCTTCTGCCTTGATAGTTCTAATAAGCATGCTTCTGAAGTATAGCCTGGTTGCGCTTGATAACGGTTATCTCATTAACAATAGTTCGCAACATTTCCTTGAACTCACCCATCTCTTCCTTTGAAGAGCCATATGTGGAGGCAGCATTATGCGGTGCGCTCGGATACATGTACATGGATTAAGGAGGAGTTGGTGTGCTGGTAGAAGGCATCTCCTGAGCAGGGACCGATATTTTTGGAAATATGGGGATGATGGGTCGAGGCGGAAATTTCCCGTCATCTATTAAATTGTTCTTCGCCTTGACCGCAATGTTATATGCACTTGATAGTGTGGTTCCACTGAGAGACTGGATCATCATGGAAATGTCAGGATTGATAGACTTCAAGTAAAACATGAATTCCAAATCAGGCGGCGGGCTGATATCAACTTGAATCCTTTGCTAACTTGTATGGAACCGAGCATTGAAGTTAGCCATGGCTTCGTGCGGGGCTCACTTTATGACCGAGAGCTGATAATATAGCGATGATCGGTCTCCTTCATTTGAGAATCTTTGGTAAAAAGGATCTCCAAGCTCATACCAGGTACTAATAATGTTTGTTAGCAATGTATGGTACCAATCTAGTGCCCTACCCCTGAAAGAAGTGGCAAGCAGTCTTAACGTGACATTCTGGGCTGTGACCCCATGTACTAGACATACATCTGCAACATCTTACAAATGTTTAAATGACATTCTTGAGCCATCTCCGGTGAATTTAGGTATAGCCTTTAAGGCAAAAACTGGAATAGCGGCCCAAACACAGGTGTTATTGGTGCAACAAGAGGGCTTCCAATGTCCCATGCCACATAATTTCTATTAGTAGCAGACAACATGGCTAGCGGAAAGGGAGGAGGAAGCGGAACATTCACTAATTGGGTCACGGGTTATATCGTCCCTAATGGTGGTACTAATAAACCAGGAATATTGGTTGTTTGGGACCTAGTAATAGGTTGATGGCTCATACACCCTTTTGAAAATTTGATTCATTAAGCTCAATCCCACCGAGTGTGCCAGGAAAAAGAAAAATTGTTGATGCCAAAAATTGGCAAGGTAACAACCCTTTGTGGGAAACTCAGTTTATGGGGGACCTATTGCGCTAAATTGAGTGACCTCTAGATTTTAAAGAAGTTGGCTTCTTCTGTGAATGGGGTTTTGGAATGGGAAACAAAAGCAGATATAAAAATAAAGAAACTAACTAAGACGATACGCTAGAATTTATATGAAAGGCATGATAAACCTATCTTTTGAATATGATCTAAGGGCTTGCTTAGCAATTTACCATGTCTTAGAATAACATAAATTAAGGATTGCAATATGAATAGTGTTGTACCCCAAAATTAAAAAATTTGCTACACTTAGGCATTTTGAAGAAATGAGTAAAAGTCTTGTCAAATCTGTCAAAAAGGTCAAAATTTGGGTGTGCATGTCTTGCATGAGGGGTAAGAATGTGAAATTTCCAAAATCTGACGATTTGGGTCTGCTCAAAGCGACCTAAGCTACAAAACCCAGATCTCAGTTTTTCATTCCTACTTTTTAGGAAAACTACTATTTTTAGAAATTTTCTAAAAGTAGTAACTTTTTCTGGGTTTTTCTGGGTTTCTTTCGAAATAGATACTGGTAAAATTTTCTAAAAATAGAAATTTTGTCTGCCAGAGCCCAAAGTGATTTTGATTGGCTCAAAATACTTCCATATCAAGCTGGTGCAGTCAGAATCTCAAAAAGATCAATTTTTCCCTAGTGGGTCTATTATGCTTTTTCAGAAGCATTTCAGGAGCTCCAAAGTCATCAATGGAGATCAGTTAACTGCTAGGCGCCAGATTCAACACTCAAGCATTGAGCAGAAGTTGAGTTGGTGAGCATGCACGATGAACGAGGGAAGAAGGTGAAAACTGTGAAAATTTGACTAAGTCTACTTGACATGGGCACCCCTAGAGGGAATAGGCACCCATCTTTTTAGGGCATCAAACGATGGAATTGGGGTTTGAGCCCCCAAGGAAAGTTGTTCAAAACAACCGAACTCCGTAGTGAATCCGACAGTGCAGTCAACGAATCATCTAGTCACCTAGAATTCGAGGTCAAATAGGGAAGTTTCAAATAGAAGACAAAATGAAAATCATGAAAATGTTTGAAAAGTATTCTAAGTCTGGAGTAAATGGGAGCCCCTTGAAGAGAAAGGCTCTGATGATTTTGAAGGCCCAAATGGATGATTTTTCTAGTAAAGCTTCTAGCATGACTTCTCCATAATAGATCAAGCTTTCCAACGAGATCACTAGCACGTCAATTTGAGTTGGCAGTCACTAGATGTAGCAGCTGGAACAAAAGGTCTAATAGAGCCAAAGTTGAAAGCAGAGAAGAAAACACCAAAAATGGCTAACTCTGGTAAAGTTGGGCGCCCCAGCTTACCAGGGGTGCCCAAGCTTTTGAAGCCTCAAATCCAACTTTTTGACAAAGTTACTCCCAAGAGACTCCTCTTGATTATCCTTAGCTCTAGAACAAGCCCAACCATCAGTCAATCTGGTGCCTAGAACTCCAGATCTGATGAGATCATTTGAAGAAGAGCAAAGGTGAAGAAAATGAAAAAAAAAAAGTCTGGTAAACATGGGCGCCCCTGGTGAAGAAGGGCGCCCAAACTTTTGAGGTCTAAGATGATAGAATTTTCCAACACAGCCTCCAAGATCGTCTTGTCTAATTTAGTTAAGCTATCCAATGAAGCATTCAGCCAGTCAACTTGATCAACGTAGCTCCCGGAATCAGAATTTCATCAGAAGATCAAAGGGAAATGAAGAACTTGAAAATCATGCAAAAAACACTGTGAAAGTTCAAAGCCCCTGGAGGAAATAGGCTCCCATGAATTTGAAGGTCAAAACGAAGTTTTTAGCCAGAAGTGCCTCCAGGGTGATCTCAGAATCAGTCGAGCTTTGCAATGAATCATCTAGCTCGTCCATCAGATCAATTTGGAAGCCGGAGATCAAGGTCAAAGTAGGGGTTCAAAATGGTGAAAAGATAAAAACCCCAGAAAATGGTTAAGTATGAGAGAAGTTGGCACCCCTAGCCAAGAAAGGCGCCCAACTTGTCATAACTTAGTCAATTTTCCAAAATTTCAAAATTGCAAGTTGAAGTGAATGTCCAAGTTCGATGTGAGAAGGTTTTAGGGTTTGCATGGATAAAAACAAAAGAAAGCAGAGCTACTTCAAACCCTAAGTCTATTTAAGATGTCTCTTCAATGCAATTTTCATCATTATTGCAGGTGGCGTCCCAAGGAGAAGAGTGGAGCAGCAACTTTGAGGATTTATTTCAAGATTCAAGAACTCAAGGTTGTCGATTTTCATGAATAATTTTCAGACCAACAAAATAAGATCTTGCTTTTTCATCAAGAAGATCAAATTTTTGAAGAAGGTCAAAGATTTTTAATTTTCAGCCATCAGGGTCTTTTCATCTCATTCTTCTAAAGAATTTTTGGAGAAATTCATCAAGTTGCAGCAGCTGCTTTTTATTTGCATGTCAGTGAAATCTTCAAGGTTTGCAAATTTTGATCATCTGGGTCCTCTCAAAACAATCTTCTAAAGAAAACCCATATCACAGCTTCTTGAAGAAACTTTCAAAATCTAGGGTTGGCTGCTTTTTCGATCAACCCTCAGTGTTTTTCAAATCTGATCAACTGGGTACATTTCTAATTGCATTCTGAACAAAACCCAGGTGCCAACTTTTTCGGTGAAAAATTGAAGAAATTAGAGTTTGTTGCTTTTTTAGTCTAAATTCAAAATTTTCAAAAACGGATGATCTGGGTTGTCTTGTAACAAAATTCTGAGCAAAACCCATATCTCAAAAAAAAATTCAAAAAATTTGTCCGTTGGAGGAAGAAAAACCAACATTCTAAAAATAGTAAGTTGCTCAAAACTTGTTTGAACCTAGGCGAGTTTATAGTCATTATTCAAGGTTTTTGAAATGGAATACACTCCCAATGATTTCAAGACCAAATCAACTCTCTACCATGATTTCATCAAAACAGCTGAGACAGACTTGCATCACATCAAGCTAGTGTTTGATCTACATGCTTTGGACAATGCAGGCAACACTACAATTAGAAACTTGGGACACTATGGACTCCTCATAGCAGCGTCTATTCCTATATCAGTTTAGAGTCTTGAGTTTGTAATCGCTTGCATCAAGCATTACAATTCGGCAACACAGGAGATCCAATCAGTAGATGGCAAATTGATCTACAGTTTGAAACTTGACATGATCGAGAAATGCTTCTCCATTTCCCCTTGGCTTGAAAGTGTGACTATCTCTAAGGGTGAATGTGAAAGGATGTGAGAAATGCATAAGGACAAATACATCAAGAAGATTGCATTGAAGTGGATGAAAGAAAAACATAAGACTCCGCCAAGTCACATATCCATGATGTCAGCAAAGTTCAAGAAAGTGGCCAATGAGGTTGAATATTTCCTGAGGTCGATCGCAGATGGAGAGGATATCTTAGAAAAGCGCAACTTTTCTATTGATGGTATAGATGCATTGAATCGGGACACAATTTCATAATTTTTAGCGAATGTCATTGAGATTTAAAGTGGCTTTCATCTAGAAGCTTTCTTTCCACTTTTTTTCTATTCTCGAAACAATTCTTATCTATTCTTTGAAGAAGAGAAAGAAGATAAAATGTAATAGTTGGCATTTCCTGCTTTTCCTACTTTCTTAGGTGTTAGATCTTATCTTCTTTTAGTTTTAGAAATAAATCTTACTTGTTGAGCAAGCCCTAGTTGTAAAAGCAAGGAGATTTTAGGGTTCCCTACTCCTCTGCTTGCCTATAAATAAGAGCCTTTGCTCATTAGTTTTCTTTAACGGTTATTGTGATAGCAAATTGCGAGCCTGTAATGCAACAAGATGTTATTCAGTGTCAATTCACTTTGTGTAAGAAAATTGCATGCCTCTTTAGCTGCAAGTATTGTTCAGTGCATGTGTTTAGTGTAATCTTTGTTCTTGAGATTTGAGAAATAAAGTCTTGAGCCTATTTTTCCTTGATATAATGTCTCAGATTTATGTTATTTGTGTTATGCTTATATGATCTTTAATTTCAACTTGCATTGAAATTAAGTAGATGTGTGTTGGAAGGAGAGTTCATCCAAGTATTTTGTCAAAGAATCAATCCTTGTCCATTTCTAAATTCTCTTGATCTGCGTTTACTTGAGAACTTAGAAATGTCTTTAGCGTAGGTTAGTCGTAGTTGAAGTTCTAAATCAAAAAATCTCAGCTACAGTGCTTGAGTTTTATAGAACTTGTGCTCTTAGCTGATAAAAAAGATAGGCAACTTAGTTTTAGTGTACTTTCTTAAACACCATCAACAAGAGGGAGCTTCCCCTCCTAATTTCAAGAGTAGTTTATCTGTGCATAGTTGTCCATTTCAAATTCACATTCCAAAGGTGCGAATTTAAAATGCCAACAAAAAACTCATTCAATGACATAAAATAATAATCACGCCTATTTACTGAAAAGAAGAGTCGAAAGACATGATCTAAACCAGCAAACTTGCATTCAAATTATAGAAGTACGACAAATAAACCATTCAAACAATAATAGCACAGCATAAATTTTATCAATAGCATAAGAAACAGAGAAACCGAACAATGGCACTGTCTGTGAGTTCTTGCAATAATATAAACAATACAAAGGCTTGGTCTCTCCAAAAATCCTATGATTCTAAAACTAGTGAAATAGCATATGATCTCCTTGCTTGTAACCTAAAACATGGAACCCTTGGAATGGAACCGTAGAACTAGGAACCCCTCCCCTGGAGCAAAGAGCAATATTTATAGCAAGCCCTCCATCGCTTGGCAAGCAACAACCAAAAAGATTCAGAATTTGAGCAATGATGTCGAGGCAATGATTTCCCTCAGTTGCTGTAATAGAAAAGATTTGAGACACAACATCCGATCTCCCTCCACTCAGGTGCATCCCCTGTGAATGATGGCAGTGGTCTAGAAAATTCTTGTGCAGACAAGTGTCGCCCTTTAGGATAGGCAGTTTAGAAAACGTGGCAACATCCCACAGCTCATAGTCCACTTCATCCTTTGCGTTGAAGAAGTGTGCGCCGAAGAGACGCGTGGCAACATTTTGCTGCCTACAGTCGATATTTCCTTCCTTTACTGAAAGCTTGCGCATAGAGGACACATAGCAAAAATGTTTATTGTAGATGCTGCTTGTGGGGCTCGCCAAATCCTTATGTGAATGGGAGCTACGTGGCATGCAAGCGAGGTCCGATGAGGAAGCGAAAGGAAGTGATCAAAATAACCTATGGTGATGACACGTGGGAGCATTTCGGGGGCCGATAGAAGAGAAAGGGGAAAATTCCTTCAAAGAGCGATGAGTGGACATGTGGTAGAAGTCGCGGCGACAACCAAAAAGGGGTCGATGAAAATCGTTGAAGGCATGGGCCGACACTTAGCCAAAAATCAAACCTGAAGGGAGCATGGTGAATTTTGAATTCACACGTTTCTCAATTCTTCATTGAAAATTTTGTACTTCACCCCTGTTTGGGAAAATTTGATGGAAATAAAAAGAAGTTGATCCATTTATGTTGTTAGATCCCTCCAGAGGCAGAGTAGGGCCCGCTCTTCTAAAGGAAGGTGATCTGTTAGTTAGTATTTCATCTTCATTCTTGTTTTAAGTTGGAATTCTTTCATCAATATAATGTCAGAGTAAATCTTAAATTCAAGACTACATTGTTGTTATCTTTATTCCATTACCACATTGATTAATTAGAATCCTTTATGTTTCAATTTAGTGCACTTTCTAGTTAATTAGATTGGAGATAAAATAGTTAATTTATCATTGATGAGTAGTTATGTTCTTAATGGAATATGCACAAAGAAGGGATTATTACTTACCAAATTGAATGTATGAGGAATGGAGTAATTTTCTTTTGAATTAGGAACAAGCAAATAACTAGATTTCAATTTTGTTGATTAGTTAGATTTTGAATTCGAGCAAAGGTTAGATTCTCATTTTTCGTAAAAGCAAGATAGATTAAGTTTAATCATCCATTCCTCATGATTCGATTTAACTTGGAATATGAATTACCTCTACACATTCTTGGAATGATTTGTTTTCATTTGGAAGCTTTTAGAATAAGTTCAAGTAAGAAAGAGGTTAGAAGAATAGCGTAGAGTCACTTCTGATAAAGAAGGAACAACCCCGAACCGCTCCTGACAAAGCAAACCAAACAACAAAACCCCTCAAAAACTATCCAACTCTTACCACAAACAACTTTAGACACTCCTGGGTTGAAAATTAAAGATTAAATGATTAGGGAATTATGACAAAAATGACCCCTATCCATCACAATCATCGAGAATCCAATTTTTAATTATCTACCACCTAGGAGCTCCAAAAAATTGATTTTCACTCCTAAGTTATTTACCCAGTCATAATCTGTTGAAAATCTAGTTTTCAAATTGTAACTGTTTAGCAACGCCTAAGGGTTTTTGTTGCTATACATTATTTCCCTCTTAAAAAAAATTGGAAATACCTATGTGGTACTTGAAGAGGTGACAGGAAATCAAGATACAACATTAAGTTCCTTCATCAAACTAGAAATAAAATTTTCTTTGGAAATAGGTTGCTTGTATAATTTTAAGCGATGCCCATTAACAAAAAAATCCATACAATCAAAATCTATGGTGCAAAGCTTGACTGTACCATTGTCATTAACATCTTCAATTTCATAAGACCCTAACCATCTAGTGTGAAACTTTCCTTTAAAATCTTGAAATCTGGAATCATAGAGAAGTGCCCAATCTCTTGGTTGAAATGACCTCTATTGGATGTAACAATCATGCCAGAAGAGCATGCTATTTATGAACTCTCTGCATGGAAAAGAGCTTGTTGGGAACACATTTCATCAAGTGCATGAAGGTTTTCAATCCCTTCTTTATGAGCATTGAAGTTAGATTCATTCTCAAATGTAAAGCAGTATGTAGGGTTTTTACCTCAAATTCAATAGGTAAAATTTCTTTCTTACCATAAACAAGTTCATATGGTGTAAGACTAATGGTGATCTTCCATGTTGTTCAGTATGCCCATACTGCTTCTGTAAGTCTTGTTGCTAAATCTTTCTTATGAAACTTGTACAGTCTTTGTAAGAATGTTTTCAAGTTCTCGATTAGTCACTTCAACTTGTCCATTGGCCTGAGGGTGATATGGAGAGGACTTGTGGTGTCGGATTTCATACTCTTGAACCAGAGTGGCAATCAACTCAGACATAAACTGAAGTCCTTGATCTGTAACAATTTCATGAGGTACACCAAACCTGGTAAAAAAATTAGAGTACACAAATTCAGCAACTCTAGTATCTCTTGCATTTTTTAATGTCATAACCTCTACCCATTTAGTGAAATAATTAGTACAACCAATATATATTCCTTATTTCTCAATGGGGGGTTGATTGGCCCCACAAAATCTAAACCCCATTTTTCAAAGGGTTCAAGAGACAATTGGGGTTGTAGAGGTATCTCATTAGAACATGTGGGTCGGCCCATACGTTGGCATTTATCACAATGTTTCACATACTTTTTACAATCTTTATGGAGTGTAGGCTAATAATATCCAATAGTTAGGATTTTATTGGTAGTTATCTAAGCTACAAAATGTCCTCCGCAAGGCTCTAAATGACATGCTCGAAGTATATCGAAGACATCGTCTTTGGATACACATCATTGCATGACGTTATCAATGCTAGTGCAAAATAAAAGTCCATTAGTCCATGTGTATTGACCACTTAGTCCCACAAGCTTCCGACAATCTCTAAGAGAGAAATGCGAGGGAAATTTGTATGTGACTAAGTAGTTTGTGATATCTGCAAACCATGGACTTTGGATTGAAATGGAAAACAAGTTCTCATTGGGAAAAGCATTATCAACTAGTATAGGGTCATTTGCACACTGCAACCTAAACAAGAAATCTGTAATAACATTTCACGTTTAGGTTTATCGAGTATAGTGATGTCAAGTTCTTGTAATAACAATAACTATCTAATGACCCTGCCAGTAACTACAGGTTTGTTAGAAATCATATTGTAGAATGATCAGTATGGATGAACACTTTATACCCAGTAATATAATGACAAAACTTATTAATTGCATATACAACAATGAGAAGTTCCTTTTCAATAACTATGTAATTTACCTCAACACCTATAAAATTATTATTGATGTAATAAATAGAATAAAATAATGTGTCCTCTTTTTGGCCTAGGACAACTCCCATTGAAGAATAAGAAGCATTTGTATGGATATGAAATGGAAGCTCCCAATTTGGTCCTCGTAATACTAGTATCGTAACAAGCTTTTCCTTGATGGTCTCAAAATAATGTTGACATTCCTACATCCATGAACAAGTGTTATCTTTTCCCAATAAAACAAAAGTTGTTACAACAATTTTACAAAAGTTTTGAATAAACTACGTATAATATCCAACATGTCCTAAGAAGCTACAAACATCTTTTTGACAAATAGAGTGGGAAAATCTTGAATTATTTGCACCTTTTTTAGGTCAACTTGAATTCCTTTAGTAGAAATGTAGTGTCCTAATACTATACCTTCCATCATCAAAATATGACACTTTTCATGACTTAAAGACAAATTAGTATCTTCACACCGTTGTAAAAAAAAATTGAGATTCTTTTTGGCTTCCTCATAGGTATCACCATACATAGTAAAATCATCCATATAAACCTCAACACAGTCATGAATCAAATCAGCAAAAATACTTAACACTACCCTTTGAAAAGTAGCATGGGAATTACATATACCAAAAGGTAAAACATTATATGCAAATGTCCCTTAGGGACAAGTAAAATTAGTTTTTTCTTGATCCTTAGGTGCGATTTGAATTTGATTGTAGCTACTAAAACCATCCCAGAACGAAAATATTTTTTTCCCTGCAAGAGTATCAAGAACTTGGTCAATAAACGACAATGAAAAATGGTCCTTTTTAGTAGCTTTGTTAAGAGCTCTATAATCAACACAAATACACCACTTACCATTATTTTTATGTACCACAACCAATGGAGAAACCCATTGACTATTTGAAATTGGATAAATAAATCCTACATTCAATAATTTTTGTAATTCCTCCTTAACTATTTCACATAAAATATGATTCAATCTTCTTTGTGGTTTCCTAATAGGATGACTACCTTCTATGTATATGTGGTGTGTGCACATATCTAGGTGTATGCCACACATATCTTGATATTCCCATGCAAATGTAGTTTTATGATTCCTTAACATTGTAAGTAAATCTTGAATTTGTGCATCACTTAAATGTGGATTAAATTTTTTTTTGATACGCAAGGTAGGGATTTATATTAATTTATATAAAATATACATGCGTCTGCATAGCAGGAGATAACAGTCCTTCATAATATTTGAGCCTATCGGCTAAACCTTCCAACCCGGGAGCAAGCTACTACTGGAACAAAATTTGTAGTCCCACTGCATGGCTTCAAAATTATAATTTTAAATACAGAAAATTAAAGTCAAGGGCCGAGCCTCACCCGACCAGTGCCAAATTTCTAGTTCCATTGCGATACTACTAAAAACCATCCAGTATTATGATTAACCACAAATTTAAAACATTAAAACACTTAAAACACAGAGGCCAAGCCTCACAGAAAGCCATTTAATTCTGCAAACCGGGTGAAGTCTTCCGCCCATTCCATTCCCTCCTCCGTCACAAGCCTCAGCTTCCTCTTCAGGAATTCGACTTCCATGGCCCATACCATTATGTGCCTCATCAATTTTGGCCCCTTGAGGTCTAAGTTGAAGGGAAAAACTTTGACAGCCTCATCCGTCTCCCAAAGAAGGTTCAGGTCTGCGGGGCGCGGGATTCCTTTGCCCTTGAAAGCCGCTTTTAGAGTCTTCTCTATCCCCCCTAGCAGGTTGCCTTAGAAAATACGCTCCATCATTTCCTTTGCCTCCGTCTTCATGATTTCTAGGTCCAGGATAATGGCTAAAAACTGAGAAGAGATGTGAGCGTTGTCTCACACAAATTCCTTTCTTTCCAGATGACCTTTGCCTAATAGCATTTTGACTACTACCATTGTCAGGGGATCATCCTCAAGCAGAATTCGCTTTAGCCTTTGATCCGTGATCTCCCGGAACGCTATTTGTCTCTCTGTTGCCACCAAGGAGACTGGTGTATCAACATCGAAACTTTCCAGCCCCTTCGCCGAAATGGAGATAATGAATTTCGATCTACTCGTTCTCGCCATTTGCAGCCCTTTTGTCAACCGTTCCCTGCACAGAGACAAAACACAAACCAAATTTTGAAAACCATAATGTGAGAATGCCTTCATCAGTTCATTTAAAAGGCCCGTATGTTGTAAGGTTGAGCCTCCGCGCACGAATCTGAATAATGGCGAAGCAAGCATTCCATCCTTTCCATGACATTGTCCTATGACCTTCATCCTTCATTCGGCTATCTCCTCATGAGAAGTAAATTTTCCACTCAGCCCAAATGATTTAGTTTTCATAATTGTCATGCCTTACGTGTCAAGCTGTTATCGCTTGGATTCTTGTGTCATTAATTTCTCCTGACGACATCGAGGCCTTCCATAATTTAGTGGCCTACTAGGCTCTGATTTATTTCCTTCCGCTTCCCTCCATCATTTTGGAGGTGGCTTGGAATGATGTGGCCTTGCCGCTAAGCAGCTATCTTTCGCACCCCGTCCATCACCTCAAGTTCTCCTTCTTTGTTGGCTTAATTTTCTCTATACGCGTCGACCTCGTGGATGCGAGTAGTAGGTAGCTATATGAGGGACGAAGGGGGCCCACCCTGCCACCCACTAAATGTGGATTAATATTAAGACTATGTCTTTGTATAATTTCCCATTGCTTGAGATGTTGTAGGTAAATTTATAACATGTATTTGTTAAGTGGATGGTGAAGATGTGTTAGAAAGAAAAAATGGACTATATACACAATTATGTGGTAGTGTAGACACCGAAAAAAGTCATGATTGATACTATGCATCTGATTTCGATCAACTAACACCGTTTCTTCCTAAATCACTTCAAATTCATCAATTAATTGAATAATCAACATTATTTAATTAAATTCAACAAATTCAACTATTAATCGAATAATTAAATTTATTGGATTAATTCACCCTTCTTCTAACTAATTATTCATCTTATTTAATTAAATCAAATCATTTAATTAAATCCTCTCATTTGATTAAAAATTAATCAAATCAAATGTCACATCTCCTAATTCACTCCAATTAATCAATTTTGGATTAATTAAGACTAAATCAACTTTTTAATCATCATTATCAAATTCCTCCAACTTTTAACTCCTTAAGAGTTAAATCAACCCATGGTCAACTAACTAGGTTGCACATGAAAATAATTTTAATTAATTATTTAATTCATCTATTTTCCCTCACCAAGGCCTATTCCAAGGAATATTCCTCTCAACAACCTTTCATTCAATTTCCCTCCAGAGGTTTTCAAAAACCTATCGCATCCTCTTACATTTGCAATAAATTCTCTTACAACCTTTCAAATCTTCTTACATCCTCTCAAATCTCATTCAATTCTTCTTACACCAATTTCAAATTCTCAACCATCAACATTTACTTCTCTTCCATCCTCCTCCACTCACATATTTCCCAAAACGTGCTCCAACTTCCTCCAATATAATTGTGACACTTGGCACATTCTCATTGGCTCTCAATTTATCCCACATTCACCAATTTCCTCCATTCTTCAACCCTTGGCTTCTATAAATAGAGGCATCCTTTTCATAATATGGATCCACAACTTAGAGCATTATCATTATAGGCATTTCACTCCATAGCTTTTTCATCATTTTCAACCAATTTAGCTAGATTATAGCCATTTTTCATAATTGGATCATCTACACTTCATCAAGCTTATCAAAGGGGTTGAGAAAGGGCTTCTTTCCACATAAAAGGAGTACCAATACCCTTATGGGATGGAGTTTTATCTAGTTCAATTTGATTTACATGTTATCTTTCATTAGTTTCTTGTTATTTTCATGTTTTCTTTTGAATTTGGTTAAAGAATTATGATTTAGAGGGATTCGCTACTCACGAGTTCTCTTCACTTAGAGATCCTCACGGGGTGAACTACCCTATACCACATCAATGGAACAACACAAAAGCTTCAAATTCTAAAGAGTAGGCCATAGAGGCTCTCTAGACAAACTGTCGGGCTCTTGGCCAAAGGATGTCAGCGCAGGAAGCGAACGAAAGAGTGGCGAGTTGGCATCTCGTACCATATAGATCAGAGAGTGAGTTTATCACAAAAAACGCTTAGAGTGACTACTTCTACTCCAAATGCTAAAAACCATAGAATACAGTAAAATGGCAAAAAGTGATAGAACTGAGATAAAAGAGTAGAAATGACAAAGGTAAGGAAAAGAAAGGAAATACTTACAACCGTGCGAGTGATGAAGCTTCCACCAAAGAGATGCCTTCAAAACCTACACACAAGAGGGAGAGAGAAATTTTTGGGGTTGTAAAGGGGCCTGCCTCAGTCAGACCCTATTTTGGTGCTCCCACCTCCACAAACAGCCAGATAGATAGAAATGAAGTAAAGAGTACTAAAGCACTACAAAATAGTGTTATGCTACTCAACCAAGTAATAGAGGAGAGGATTGAAAGCTTACCACCTCTACCAAGAGCACTCAAGGCTACATGGGGGAGAAAATGAGAGGAACTCAAGCCTCTGCTGCAATGGTGTTTTGTTCCACACTGGCTCTACCGATGTGGTGGAGTGTTGATGTTGCTACTATGAAGTGTAAAGTGTTTAGAGAGATTGTGGAGGAGCTGCTTGGAGCTTGTGAATGGAGTGAGGAACTTCTTCCCGACTCAAATGCTTTCCCAAGGAATGAATATGAAGAAGAGATGAAGAGAAATGGCCATATCCAGGTCAGTTGGCCGAGGAGAGCATTACAAATCGACCCCCAATGGGAAGTGTAACACCTCTGTAGGCTCTAGATGCAGGAATCTATCAGGGACGTAAGCGCACCGCATGGACGTCTACATGCCACATGGGCGTCCATGATAGAAATTCCTCTATCGATGCTCAAAATAGGTGCCAAGTGTGATGCAAGCAGCGGGCTTAGGTGGAATTAAGCCTCCGAACTTAGTTTTCTAAAGTGGATAAAGGAAAAAAGGGGATTTGCACATGGGGTGTAAATTCACTCTTATACAAGAATTTCATAGGGAACATTAGATTTTCTTTTCTAACACATTTGACACTTGTTTTATGATCTATTGTTAGCTTGTGCAAGTTTGGTGTTCACATTTTGGCACTAGAAGGATGGCTGATCAACTTAACATGTCAAAATTCACTTGATTTTCCCATTTTTTGCAGGTGCAGGAATGCGACTCCGCCTTTCTGCAAATGCAACGTCACAGAGTGTCACTTTTGTTATATAGATCCGCATTCGCTATGTCGTGTTGCATATGCACGCCTCTGTCACACCACTTTTGATTTAATGTTGCATATGCACTCTATCTTTTGTCTTGCATTCTTGCCGAAGAGCGTTGTATTTGTAATAGTGCCACATTTGTGCTCTTTGTTTCTATAGAGCACCACTTTTGCACTCACCAGAGCGTTGCATCTATTTCAACATCGCATTTGACATTTACTGAGTGTCGCATTTGCAGTCCAACACTGCGTATGTAGAAAGCAAGGGAGGATCAAAATTTGAAGTCTTAAAAGCATTTTTCAATGCTCTTTGTAATAATTTAGGGTTTTATTTTCTGCAATTCTTTTTCTAGAACCAACTAGATTCAATTTAGACTCAAAATTAACCTACAACTCAAAAAATTTCAAGTTGGATAAAATTGGAACTTAGACACTTACTAGAATTTTGATTTTGGTCTAAAAATTGACCAATCAACTTTCACATTCAAATTTGGTGCTATAAAATGAACTCATTTATTGCCTTTGAGGACTAAAAATAATTCATGTTTGCTTTGTTTTGTAATCTTCTTTACAAATTCTTGTCATTCAAATGCGTATGCACTTCTCTTGCACTTCACAGCGATCTTGAGAATCAAAAGCATTTTAGTGGCATTAGGTTGTCTAAAAGATTGCCTCCACATTTCAAATTTGGGTTTTTAAAAATTGAACAAATCTTGCTAGTGTGAGAAAAGACATAGCGTGTGTTCTCTCTTTGTTCATGCAAACAAATATTGATCGAACTACAGATGTACTTACTCGCTATTGTTCACCTTTAGAGGGGCCTGCCTAAGACCAATTCGAAGGTGACTCCAATTGGTTTTTCACTCAGGCCAGTATATAAATGGATAAGACTAAACTGTCAAGTCCTCATGGTATGTAGGCCTTAGCCGTATAGTGTCTTTCAGAATAGGGTACTACTATAAAAATTATAAGCACCCCTAGTAGGATTGATTAAATCCTTTAGTGGCTTGTTGGACGCTCGCAAGGTGTCATGTCCCCGATCACCCTGACTAAGAACCAATTTGCTTAGAAGCCAAAATCCTTACTATTTGTTGGTGCAAGAACAGTTGTTCTAAAGCCTTCGCACATACTTGTGGTTCTGAGTAGAGATGAAAAGTTTTTCATGGGAGATTAATGAGAACTTGAAGCTTGGCTGACCCGTAGAAGTGAGTGTCGTGGAGGGGAGCTAGTGTGGTCAAGCTTCTAATCATCCTCTCTGAATAAGCGCAGCTGGAGAAATCCAAGTGGGAATTCAACAAATATTGTCTTTTCTATCTAAGGGTTGTACAATTTGCAAGTCAGTCAAACACTTTGCTTGGATCCAAAATATTGAAAACAAACATTCAAGGTCATAAAATTTCAAACCCTTTAGAAAGAGCAAATACCTTTGAAAAATCCAAGTATTACTGCTTGTCCCTAAGGATTTTATCCTTAGAGGCTTCTAAATATTTTGGCCTATATCTCAATTTTCTCTCTCTAAAGTTAACATTAGGGAACTATTGCCTTGATTGTATTGATTTCCACATAATGAACCTTGTGGGATGAAAATAAATTGAGACAGACATTCACTTTGAATAGATAAGCTAGAAAGTGTTTGTGGTAAAAAGGATCCATTAAGCAAAGATAAAAGACAATTGAACCCCACACATGTGTTTGTTCAAATTATTTCC
The DNA here is from genome assembly GCA_007258455.2 of Sequoia sempervirens. NCBI lineage: Eukaryota > Viridiplantae > Streptophyta > Pinopsida > Cupressales > Cupressaceae > Sequoia > Sequoia sempervirens. The sequence continues at coordinate 121,481,301 of VDFB02026320.1, forward strand.
CGCAAGATCAAAGTCCCAAAACCAAATACCATCAATTGTCATAAACGTCTTGGTCTAGGAAATCCCAAGAAATATCAGTTATGCTTTATCAAGTTAGAGAAAGATTGGTCTATAACTTTTACAAACGTGCATCAAAGGACAACCCAAACTTGTACTCATTCTATTATTGTCAAAATCCAGCTCTCTTCCAACGTTTTGAGTATCTCACTTATGGTTGAAAAAATTCCTAGAAGTATAGCATGTTCTTCAATACCAAGGACTTGTAAACAAAAGTCTCTCTAGGTTCACCTAGGATCAAAATCAAAACTTTCATCCATCCCAAAACATCAATCAAAACCCATCTCACAAACAACTCTTAGAATCTTGGAAAATCCTTCATGCTAGACTTTTGGTAATCCTTCAAACCAAAAATCATCTTATTTGGCTAAGTGTGTGTGGATGAATCCTTCTTCATACACTTAGTTAAATTATCACCTTGTGGACAAGTTTATTCCAAGATCACATCTAACATCTTGGGTTTTATAAGTTCATTATCAAATCAAAATCAAATCCAAAATTCATAAAGTCTAGTATTCCTCCAAGGTTTCTCAAGAGTTCAATCATTCACATCATCCATCTTTCATTCATCTCATCACCACCATTTGATCCTTAACATCTTATGTTTTCTTTTTTGTACCTAAAGTTTAGACCAACCTAAGGAGTTAGAGGTTTACCTCCCATATTCCTGAAAGTTGATCCTTATTTTATGGTCCAAACTAGATCTCAACACAAGAAAAACATGGAAGAAAACAAAGAAACATCCACTTCAAGTGAATTGAGTCAAACTACACCTGAAATCAACCCCATTGGATCTAACAATCCCCCACTCAACCTTCCTCTACTACCACAAGATCTTCAAGAGGGAGGTTTCCAAGTGGAGGATATCACCAACAATGTCCTAGGAATGACTCAAGATGAAATCATGGAAATAATCCAAAATCCTAATAACCACAAGATTGTCAATACAATGATGAGACTTAATCCTTCACAATATATGTTAGCATTAGCAAAAGAAGGGGCTAAACTCCCTTCTGATTATGATGTAAGCACTATTGTGGAAAAACCTCTTGGGATTATGCCACTAGTATCATTCACACCTTCCTTCCAAAACATCATTCAACCCATCCCACACACTCTTCAAACACATCCCCTTGTAAATAACCAACACTTAGATGCAAACACCATCTTGGGTCTACCAAATACCGTTCCTCAAGATGTAAAGCATCCATATGTCCCACTCATCTTTCATGACACCAACAATCCTTCCACTTTCACTGCATCACCGACATATTCCCTTGATACACAAGTCTCTCGCTCCATGACTTCACAAGGACAAGTGGGGGGCTATTCGCACAAGGGGGAATCTTTGATCCATCACCAATATTCCCACCATTTCCACCTCTAACATCAACATCCACACCAATCCTCAGTTTAGGGCAACTCCCTTTACCAATCCTCAATCAACCAAATCAAAACAATCATCCAATCGTGAATCAAATCAACATACCAAATCCTCCAAGCATGCCACCGATATTGCAACACCATGTGGCACCAATCCAAACGACACAATCAATCACTACACCATCTATAACACCTCAAAATATGGTCTCCCAAGGACCTAGGACATCAACCACACCATCTACCACACAACCCCTCATCATCACTCAAACAATATCTCAACAACCACCTCAATAAAATCTCATTACACCATTGCACACCATTCTGAATCCTCCACTGCCACCGCCAAATCCAAACATGGTGAATCAATACAGCATCACTCTACAAGCATCCCAACAAGCCTATCAAAAGGCACTTCAACAATTCCAAGCTCAACAAATCGGACAAGCTGCACAACAAGCTGCACAACAAGCACAACAAGCTACCCAAGCACAAGCGCAAGCTTTATTGCAACAAAAACAAGTCGCACAAGCTATGCAAGCAACACAAGTTGCCCAAGATGCACAAGCCACCCAACAATCTCAAGCTCAAGCACAAGCTTTGTTACAGCAACAAGCTTTGCAACAATACCAAGCACAACAACAATAAGCAGCTCAGTTACAATCCCAACAACAACAAGACCAACAACAAGCGTTGTTAGCACAAAAACAATTGCAAGCATACCAACAAGCATTGGTGGCACAAAAAACCTTGTAGTAGCCTCTCATGAACACACAAAACAACCCACTTGTCACTCAAGCAACAATCAAACCAACCCAAAACACATTCATCCCACCACCCAATCCGAAAAATGATGTGTCTACACTAATCAAATTTCTCTCACAACAGGTGCTAGACCTTCAATTCGGAAAAACAACAAAAACACAAGGGAATTTGTACCCTTATCCATTCAACGGAAGTATTGTGATGGTTCCATTCCCATAAGGGTTTGAAATACCTAAATTTGACAAATATCGTGGGACTGGCAACCCTGAAGATCACATCAGGGAATTTCATGTCCACTGTATGGAAGTTGCATACGACGAGTCTTATTTAATGTGACTATTCCCTTAGAGTTCAGTTGGACCAGCAATGGAATGGTTCTCTTTCCTTCCTCTTAGAATAAAAAAGTTTCAATAAATTGTGGACTTGTTCATACATAACTATTCATTCAACATAGGCATGGACATGAGTCTAGAAGAACTATCTGCTCTCAAACAAGGTAAGGGGGAAACATTTGCATCCTTCTTGCAACGATGGTGATCCAAGGCCAACAAGAGCAAGTAGAATATGCCAGAAGAACAACAAATCTGTACTATCATCTCTAATCTCAAAGGGACCTTGTCCTTCCATCTGAAAATACAATACATCACCACATATGACCAGTTGATCCCCAAGGCGATTAACATTGAAAGATCCCTTATCGCACAAGGGGGGACAACTACTTATCAACACAACTTTCCATCAATAGTTACAATGAAAAACCTCGTAATGGGCAAAGAACAAAAATGTTACTAACAATGGTGTGGTTGACGCCAAAGTTATTATAAGTGCCCCAAGGAAAAACACACAATCATATCAACAACTACAAGTCAACAACCAAAACAACACACAAGCCAACACATCATCACAACAACCCAATAATCAAGCGTTCAATAACCTAAATACTCAAGGGGGACGACCCCCAAGGAACTAGTATCCTAAATGGAAATACACACTGCTTGGGGAACTGATTGAGTATATCATGCAATGACTGGTACAGGAAAATCTCATCAAAATCCCTATTTATGACAATTATCAAGAGCCTCAAGTTAAACCATTGTAGTAGAATGAGAAACAACTCTATGATTTTCACAAAATAAAGGGACATACGACAACCAATTGCATGTGACTTAAAATTATGGTTCAGAACCTCATTGATGACATAACCATAACCATTGAACAACCCGTAGGAAATCAAGATCTCAAAATATACACAAATCTTATGCTAGATCACAATAAAGGAAACAACAATGTTAAGGCAAAGTATAATAATGTGAACCATGTTTACGACCATGTTGTTGCATCCTTAGATGAGTTGGTTACCGTTGTCAGTATCAAAGGATCCAGAGTTGACTATGGAGTCACCATGCATGGTGGAAAATTTACCATTCCAAGACTGTCCCAACCACCCAAGGCATCCACCACCAATCCAAATTCAATCCCCAATAGTTATAATGTCCTAGATCAATTGAAAAGGACCCCTGCCCAAATTTCCATCATGGAATTGTTAAAAATCTCACCTGCACATAGGGAAATCCTAGAAAAGGAATTGGCTACATCCACTGTTCCCACATGTCTTGACGCAGACCAGTTCCAAGCTATGGTCAGACACATTACCACACCACATCTCCTAACATTTTCTGATTAAGACTTCCCAACTCAACCATCTCATAACCGTGCACTCCATCTTGAAGTCTTAGTCCATAAAAATAAAGTCAAGCAAGTCTTGGTGGATGGAGGTGCAGGGTTGAATATTTCTACTCTCAAGCTAATAAAGAATCTGGGATTCTCTAAAGATTTCATTGAAAAATGTAAGGGGATTACTATTAGGGCATATGATGATAAAAAATGGGTGTCTCAAGGCACCATTCAACTCCCTATTCAAGTCCCTATTCAAGTAGGGCCAACAATCATGGAAACTACCTGCCAAGTTCTTGATCTTGAACTACCTTACAATATCCTCTTGGGGCACCCATGGATCCATGGGATGCACGTTGTCACGTCCACCTTCCATCAATTTCTAAATTTTTTGTATCAAAATCATGAGGTCACAGTCCATGGAGATCCTGAACCATTTTATTATTGCAAGAATCTAGAAGCTAAGTACTACAAAATCCCTCAAGTCTCAAAAAATGATGAGGGACCCACATCTCCATATATATACCCATCTACCCTAGTCTCCACTTCTGAGACAAAGACACCCTCCATTCCAGACATCTTTGATATTTAATTCATTATCCAAGATAACGGGTGTGGGGACTACAAAATGAAAAAGAGTATCTTTTTAATTGGAGAGTTACCTCAATCTCCTCGATCTCATGAGCAACCCCAATTGATTGACACACCATCCCAAACCTTCAAAGCAAACCCCTCTAGATTCAAAAAATGGGGGGACTTAAGTCAGGAAGTGGTAGATGAAAGGGATATATCAAGCTTATTGTATCAAGATGAAAGGCCCATACCTAGTCTTCCCATGGACAATGGCAACAAAGGACTACAGTTAATGCAAGGATGGGGCTATAATAAAAATGAAAAGCTTGGGAAAAATGATAACATCCTTTTAGAACCCATTATTCCTGAGAAGTGTATGAAAAAACTTGGTCTTGGATGTACCCCTTCGAAGATAACCATACATGGCAAAGGTGCCCCGGTTAAAAATTTCAAAGCTCCTCCTCAGTTATCAGTATCCACAGGTTTACCTTTAGACAACTATACCTTTGATATAACCAATGTGTGCGATGAGGACCCCATCACTGACCTACCCATGCTATTCGAGGATTTCGCTCTTTTCAAGATCAGTACCCTATCTTTCGAACTAAGTAACTAGACCAATGATCTAAAACTTGTCTACCCCCAACTCATCGATTATGACCAACAAGGACCATTGATCTTAGACACGTTCGAAAATGATGAGGCCCTCTCAAAATTCATGGGACTACGGGATACTCTACCATGTGGAGATCATAAAGTTGGGTTCGACATTTAGCTAGACACACAGGCATACTATGGGGAAACGATTGAATCCTTCAGTCGCAAAATAGAAAATTTAAGAGTAATATCTAGGTCTTTAAGTGAAAACCACATTGTGGCACTTTCTGACCCAAAAAATAGTAAAAACAAAGGACGTATCCAATGGTGAAAACCTCTCTGAGGCACCAAAGGATGAGGGATTCAATCTCCCCCTTAGTGCTATTCATCAAGAAAGGTCTGTAGTCTTGGAAAAGAAGTGCAACCCAGTCAACCTAGGAACCGAGGGAACACCACATATCATCTTCTATGCAAAATCACTTTTGATCGAAGAACAGGAACTTCTAGTTGCATTCCTGAGAGAAAGAAAGGTAAACTTTGCATGGACTTATGTTGATATGCCTAGGCTTGATCCAGAGGTTGCGGTTCACCATCTAGTCGTCTAACCAGAGGCAAAACTAGTAAGACAAAAGTTGAGAAAAATGCATCCACATATAGCATTACTAGTCAAACTTGAACTACAAAAGATCCTTGATGTTGGCTTCATACGACCAATTGATTATCCAAAGTGGGTTTCAAATCTTGTATTGGTCTCTAAGCCCACTGGGGGCATCCACGTCTGCATAGACTTCAGAGACCTAAACAAAGCATGCCCTAAGGATGATTTCCCTCTCCCAAACATAGACATGATTGTGGATATGATGATAGGGCATGAAATGCTACCATTAATGGATGGATTTTTAGGGTATAATTAGATTATGATAGCTAAGGATGATCAACACAAGACAACTTTCACTTGTCCATGGGGGACTTACTGTTGGAACATGATGCCATTTGGGTTTAAAAACGCAGGGGCTACATACCAAAGAGCTATGATGCTAATATTCCATGACATGATACACAAAATTGTGGAAGACTATGTGGATGACATATTAGCCAAATCAAAGAAGCGTTGAGATCACATAGCGACACTGAGCTCCATCTTTGATAGGCTAGAAGAATACAAGGTTAGGCTCAATCCTAAGAAGTGTGTATTTGGTGTACAATCAAGGAAGCTCCAAGGGTATATTGTATCTATGAGGGGAATTGAGATAGACCCTGCCACAGTCAAAAGTGATCCTTGAGATGGAAGCACCAAGAACATTGAAGCAGTTAAGGGGTTTGCAGGGAAGGCTCCAATCCATTCGTTGGTTTATAGCATAGTTAGCGGATAAGGCTATCCCATATTCTCATCTACTCCACAAGGGGGTAGCATACAAATGGGATGAGAAATGTGAATAGGCGTTCAACAAAATCAAGGAGTACTTGCTCACACCACCAATCCTTATGCCACCGATTCTGAAAAAACTATTGATCCTATATATATCAGCAACAACAGTAGCCCTTGGGGCTCTCTTGGCTCAACATGATGAAAGAAGGAAACAAAGAGCTATTTACTATATCTATAGAACCATGGTGGGACACAAGCTGAATTACACATTCATTGAGAATGATTTCCTAGCAGTAGTGTTTGTTGCACAAATAATCACGCACTATATGTTGGCTCATCAAATAAAACTCATCACCAAAATAGATCCTCTCAAGTATCTACTTTCTAAAGCAACGCTCACAAGGTGAATGGCTAAATGGGTCATGATCCTAACAGAATATGACATTGAGTATGTAGAACATAAGGCCATTAAAGGAGAAGTAATTGTAGACCAACTAGTAGAGGCGCCGATATATTTAGAGAACCCATTGATATCAGACTTGCTCGATGATTCAATCTTTAATCTAAGTGCAACAAACCACTAGAAAGTATATTTTGATGGATCTTACACACAACATGGGTTAGGAGTTGGGGTCTTCTTCATCACACCACAAGGAGATTGCATACCAAATTCATATAATTTTTCTTTTCCTTGCACAAACAACATTGCATAGTATGAGGCTCTTGTCATAGGACTCAAAATTGCAATACAATAGAAGATTATGGCACTTAAGGTCTATGGGGACTCACAACTTATCATCAACCAGGTCAATGATGAATACCAAACAAAGGATGAAAAATTGACCCCATAAAAGAAAATGGTGGAAAGCCTCAAAGAATTCTTCATCGACATCACATTTGAGCAAATACCAAGGGAAAACAACAAAGCAGTTGATGTTATGGAAACAATCGGATCGCTACTGGATATCCCACACAATGTCCATAAACATGAATTCATGGTAGAGCAGCTTCTCATACCAACTTTTGAGGTACCAAAGTATGAGTTTGTGTGTGAAATCATTGGTCCCAGTGACCCTTGGTACCACGACATATATACTTACCTGAAAATAAGAGTCCTCCCCGCTGATATCACCTTGAAACTTAGGAGAACATTTGTCAATAAGTCATCTCATTTTGTTATCTTAGGAGACACCCTATACTATAGGAGTATCGAAGGAACCCTTTTGCGATGCCTTAATCCTGAGGAAGCTTTGACTGCTTTAACTGAGGTACACGATGGCATTTGTGGATCACATTCGAGTGGTATGACCTTGGCCAAGAAACTGTTGAGGACTGGGTACTACTGGCTTATGATGGAAAAGGAAGCTCACAACTATGTTTTAAGATGTTTACAATTTCAACAGCATGGGGACCTCAACCATGCACCAGCTCAAGAGCTCCAACTGATTATAACACCTTGGCCCTTTTCACAATAGGGGATCGATCTATCAACAAAATCACTCCCACCTCATCCAATGGACACAAGTTCATTATCACTGCCACATAGTACTTTACAAAGTGGGTAGAGGCTATCCTAATGACCTACATCATAGGGAAGCAGATATCCAAATTCATCCTGAACTATCTCATTTTCCGCTACGGTGTCCCACAAGCCCTTATCTTAGATAATGGAACACCTTTCAAGAACCAGGATATTCGAGAGCTATGCCAAAAATTCAATATCCAACATCGCTTCTCCACCCCATATTTCCCCCAAGGTAACGGCCAAGCTGAGGCTACTAATAAAACCATCTTGAAAATCCTAAAGAAAATAGTCAATGAAGTTGGTCGCGACTGGAACCTACAATTAAATCCCGCCTTATGGGCCTACTGAATGAGTATCTACATGCCTATAGGTGCAACACCTTTCTCCCTGGTCTATAGATTAGAAGCCATCCTTCCTATTGAGATTGAGCTCCCATCCTTAAGAATATCATTGTAGAATCTCATTACTGATGAAGAATATCGAGTGTCACGGTTGAACGAGCTAGAACTACTGGATGAGCGGCGCATGGATGCCTTAAACCATTTGCAAGTCTGTTAGAACCGTCTCAAAAGGAGCTATAATAAGAAGATCATGAGTCGAACCTTTCAATTCAGAGAGCTTGTGTTGAAATAAAATCAAAAGAACGTCCCAAATCCATACAACAAGGGAAAGTTTGAACCCAATTGGTTGGGACCCTTCATCATCACAACGAGCTACAAATCAGGAGCATATCATCTATCCACACCAGAAGGTGAGCCTCTATAGGAGCCTATCAATAGCTCCCATCTAAAAAAAAAAATATGCCTAAGCTTGCAAGGTATAAATCCAAAAAATCCAAAAAAAATAGAAAAATGTTCAGTAAAGAAAAAAATTGTCCTCTAGTGAAAACCACTTCGATGGTGTTTTGGGCAAGTACCTTGGTGAAAACCTGGCAAATAGTCACCTTGTGTAAATAAGCACCTTCCATCCACCATGATCTCTACAGCTTGTTCTGCATCATTCATCCATCACATTCCCTTAATCCTTCTGAAACCAATCTGCATCCGCATCATAGCTTGATCTTATGTTTGATCCCTCCTAAAACTACTTGGTACCATTCTTAAGGTCAGTTTGTCATGCCTATATTGAAGTAGTCTATCGCACCACGCTGGGAGCATGTTCTTATACCTGCATTGGATTAGATTTGTGTATATTCTTGAAATTTTCCTTAAAATCAAAAAATCCAAAAAACATTCATAAAATCAGAAAACCCAAAAATATCCAAAACATATCAAAAATCCAAAAATAGGTCAAAAAGTCTAAAAAAGTAAAAAAATAGAGTCGTCGTGTCGAACTATGGGTCTTTGAGCTTGAATATAGGCAAGGCCATCATCAATGTGCCCCTAAGACACATTAGGTCAGTCCTTTAAGAGTTCGTCACAATAAACTGGCAATCCATTGTTCATATCTCATTATTAAATGAGTCTATGTCATCCGAACTACAGGTCTCTGAGCTTGACCATAGGCAAGGCCATCATTGATGTGCCCCTGAGACACATTAGGCTAGTCCTTTAGGAGTTCGTCACAATAAACTGACAATCCATTGTTCATATCTCATCAATAAATGAGTCTGTGTCATCCAAACTACGTCGTCTCTCAACTTAAACATAGGCAAGGCTAATCTTTGATTAGCCCCCGAGACATAAAAAACACAAAAACATTCATAAATGTAAAAAAAATTATATATTTAAATAACCCAAAAACAACCTCAAAACATTGCAAAAACATCCAAATATTTGAAAAAATCCCTCCGTATCATTTCACGTCACCCACAATAATCAATCATCCACAATAAAATAATTGTCACCTTCATCCTTTTGCAATACAAATAGAAACAACCAAAACAATCAAGAACAACAAACTTCAAACGCACAATCAAAATTGAAACAACAAAACTTTAAACGCAAAATCAAACTCTTGATTTTTTTAGCAAACATGTCAATTGACCTTATATCAACAGCCTTTCAAATAACCTATCAACTTGCCACCATCAACTAACATGTCCTAGGATGCATCCTTCCTACAATGGGCATTATCTATTGTCAAAACACATCCCTTTGGCTAGAGGTATCAAGAACATTGGCTTGTTTGTGTACTTGATCTTTTCTCGTGATTTATCTTATTGCACCTATTCCCATGACCTCTCGAGGATGTCTATCTAAAATGATTTAGATAGAAAGGAATGGGGCATTGATCATTATCTTTTTTTCTGTTGTGCTTGTTGGATATTCTTGCAATATAACCTTGGTCATGTTTACTTTGGTTTGTAGGGAAGGTGTTTTAGATGTCTTGTTGACTATTACATAGGAAGGTTTTTCTTTTCTATGTTTTGGTCTGAGATGTTTGAAATATCTGAAGGACATCCTAATAAGGTTTTGTATGCTAGGTGTGAACAAGGATACTCCTATTTGATTGTCGAGTCAAAGTCCATCTCACTAGGTATAATTCCATCCTGGTTTTCTATACCTTGATGCATTGTATCTATGTGTGTGATCAAAAATAAGGAAAGTTATGCTCTTTACATCCCCAATCCCTGGATAGGCAATGCATCATCATCATTCATCATCATATCTAATAAAGTCTTGATAACCCATAGACTTGTTGGACTTCTGCATCTTCTCAGAATCAAGGGTTGATCCCTCTCATTCTTCTATCCTCTTTCATGGTAACATGGTATCATGGCATCAATGCATTCATCTTGCATTCATAAAATGTCAGCATACCCATCCTGCATACTCGTACATATCCTCATCATAAGAAAACATCATCCATCTCATCCATCTTACATGCATTGCACTATCATTTAAGTTGTTTCAGATAATATAGATTTGTTATTCTAAGCATCTTAATCCATCTCATTTGCATCATCATCATAACCATTCATACATCCATAAAGCATATTTTTTGTGAGATCAACCCTACAAATTGGAATTTTTTTCCTGATCTTTCGAGGGGGTAGTGTACCAACGTGCTTCTTTCTGTTGGGGCTGATGAGTCCAAATAATGACTCAATTTTGATAGGGTTTATCATATATTTGTTGTTGATACTATAGACTTTGGCACTTGGTTATTGACATTCTCCATGTTATTTCCCTAGATTTACGAACCTTGGGCATGAACTTATCCTTGTGACTTTTGATGATATTAACATGCTATGTGAACTATCTATGTTAATTTTACATGTGGTTGAATGAATGTTACATTAAGGTAATTATGGATATGCAATTTTTTTGTGTGTGCTAATGTCATCATGCAGGGTCACATCAAGATGCAGATATAAATAAAACTTGCAAAGTGGAAGAAGTTCCTACTAGCTGGTTGGTTGCTAAGGAAGTCAAAAAGATGGTCATTAAGAGGTCAATGGAGGGAAATTCGTAGTTCGAATGGAAGATTGTAACTACCTATTAAATGATCATGTTTGTTAGTTGAGAAAATATAGGAAGTGTGTTGTGTTGGATCCTCATTGAGGCAATTTTTCTTTGACTAAATCTGGCCATGCGTAACTTCCTCCCTCTCTTTTCCATGTTTTCAATAAATGGCATCCTCCTATTTTGTCGGAGTTGACTTCCTAGGTAGTTAGGGTTAATTAGAAGCTTTTCCCTCTATAAATAATGGTCAGATGCCCCTTTTTATAAGGTTGGTGTTACCTATTTTTTCACTCTATGCTCAATAGGTAGAGCTGAATGAAGTTCGGCTATTATAGGTACAGGAAGGATTTTAAATGTGTTTTCAAATTTTGCTGATAAAGGGTTCGTTGATCATCATTGAGATCATCTTACAAATGTGTCATAAGTTTGTTGTGCAAATGTTTAAAACAGAAAATTAAGGAAAATTGCATAATAATACTTTTATTCATTTCGTGAAAATGCTGAATCTCGCACAAGCTGCGAGAGTAACTGAGATTGTTTCTGACAATCAAGAGATGAATACTAAATCTAAACACAGACCACACTGCTGTAAATAGCATGAGCGTAAAAAAGAAAGCAATTCATCATTGCTTGTAACGGCGAATCACTTCGTTGGTGCTTCTAGCCATCGAGCATCCAAGCAGTTGCAGCCTCGCTTCATCGCTCCGCATACCTACAAAATCATTAATAAATGATATTAGAGTTATACTCTAAGCAATAGTGAATTACTTTCTGCCTTACGCCTATGCTACAGACAGAAATGTAATTTGCGTTAAACCGAGCATTCATCAGATGATTGCAAGAAATCAGCAGAAAAAACATATTACAATGGAAGCTTTCAGCTTCTTTTATTTTGCTAACATGTTTGTTTCAGTGTGCAGGAGCAGGTTTTTCATATTCGAATTCATTTCAGCTGATATGTGGAGTAAAACGGGCTCCCACAAGGGTTGAGCCCGGCATATCAGGTTTTCAATTACAGAGCAAGAAAGGATTACTGTGCTATAATATCAAATGATTAAAACAGTCTAAATCAGCATGACGGAACTGACTGAGCATTTGTCTTTTGCTCACAAATCAAAGGAACAGTAAAGTATCATGGCAGGTAAACAAAGCATTCAGCATTTTATTTTTGTTTCTTACACCATCAAGTGCATGCACAGTCTACAGAAGACTCAAGATAACAGTTTAATTCCAACGTTATGAGGAGAATTTTCATGATCAGCAATTACAATGTCAAGAACAATGCTGTTTGATGTTTTAATAAAGCATTTACAGTTAAAGAATCATTGTTAAGGTAATACAAATGTAACACTTTCTCATTGTGAGATAGAATGCCCAATGAAAAAATGAAAATAGACAGTCAGTGATTTATATAGAGCATGAAAATCACTATTTTATGGAGCAGCAGCCTCAGTCTATATGAAATCAACATTTTAAAAGAGTGGTATTTCGATCCATATGGAAATGTTTTCTTTTCAGCAACATAAACAGCCACATCGAAGGCACCAGTTATCCATCACAAAGAGATATGTACAACACCTTCATGATGACAAATTTTTTTTTTTAGTCAATACAAGATATAAAAGGATGTTGAAAGTCCCAAACATCGTTGTTCCAGATTCATAGAGAATTTATGTTCTTACTTTCTGCCAGTTTGAAGTTCAAAACAAAAGGAAAAGCTATATATCATCCAATGATTGTAGGTGTTAAATGAGAGGTTATTTACCAAAGCACAAGGGCATACACAGTATAGTCATGAACATGGTTATCTAGATTTAGAGGTTGGGAGAACAGCAATTTTTGGTGACTAAGTTAGGCACATAATGAAAGGAAAATGCTTACGAGTTATGCACATCAGTAGTCGAATAATGTAAACAAGAGTCATGAAATCTAAATACAGAATCTCTGCACAGGTGTTTGAAATGATTCTATAACCGTTCAACTACAGAATTAAAAAAGAAGAAGATAGAATGTTGTTCAAGGAAGCAAGGAAACAGTTCATATACCGAGGAAGCTTGAGTCTATGCTATATGCTACAGGAGTTTTAATGATTTTACCAGAAAATCGAGGAGCATGACAATGGAGAAAATTAGATTACAGTGCACAAGTAGAAAGACTAATAGCAATCTCAAGCATTCACCTCCTGTCAAGAAAGGGCATTTATCATAACAGCTTCGATGACTGAACTGGAAGGTAAATATACAAAGTTGTAAGTGTTCTTTAATGATAGAAGGACAGTGCAATCAGAAGTATATACTCTGTAAAATAGAACGTTTACACTTCAATGTTTTTGGCCTATAGCATGACTAAAGCCATATGTCAAAAGTCAAGCTAACACAGGAATGCCTTAAGCCATGAATAGTAGCAAGTTGAGCAATTTACAGAAAATTTCCGAGTACAGAGAAGAACAATGATGACTGGGGCTTGTGTAGATATTATGTCAAAATGCAAAGGGGAATTAAGTATGTAAGCATATGCCAAGGTTTTCAAAGCTTTTACTAATCATGGCGTGAGGTCCTCAAGTTCCAGAATTTTTGAAAAAATAAAAATCAGTTTAACAATATACCCAGAAAGCAGGAAATAAGAACAACATGGAGAAATTGAGGTTCAAGTTCAAAATTGCTTTTAAGGTTACTGTCTCACAGATACATGGTAATGTATGTAAATATTTCGAATACCCAGATGAGGATAAATTACAGTCACAGTAATAAATCAAGGCAAGAGCAAAAATTACTGTCATGCGCCTGGAGAGAAATTTTTGCATATACCCAGATGGGGTTTTACCGAGGAAAGTATATGCTTAATATATCAACTCGTTTTATACTGAGAGAGCTTTCAAAAGCTTACTAACCAGAATACAAAAGAATAAATGTAGGTTGGTTATTTTCAAAAGTTAACCAGTGATATGGCGCCGCCTTTCATCAAAAATACATGGTCAAAGTCCAGAAATTGCTAAGAAATCACTAGAATAAGGGTAGCCGCGGCCAAAGACAGAAATATCTGATGCTTATGTCCATTCTTAGCTGAGATATTGTGTTAAAAATTCAATGACAGAGGGATGAAAGCTTACCACGTTTTTTATGAGAGTTCATTCTCATACATGGCTTTCTTCAGATTATTCTTCCAGCATCGACTTCAATGGCAAGAAATTTCAACAGAGGATAGGTGCAGATGACAAAATGTTAGAATATCATCATAGTCGTGCCTATTAAATAACACAAAAGACATGTAAATGCCCAAAAAGTGCTCTGATTTGTGGCGAATGAGTTTCATCTTACCTGTTACGCCCAGAATCTTTCAAAAGATCATGGAAATTGACAGAAAATGGTGGAAGTCGAGCTTGAAACCCTACTCAGAGTGGCGGCCAGTTTCTTCCAGAAACTTCAGGGTCGAAATGTGATAATGATGGGATTTTAGGGTTCGATGACTTTTTGTTATTCACCTTAAAAAATGCTTTTGAATATCTGACAATGATTTTATTAAAATCATGATGTTTTATTCATTTCCCAGTCAAAAGATTTGTCAATAATGTGGTCGAGTTTAATACTTGATGCATAGTGGTCGGCCATTTTCAAAGGGGTTTAAGTTTTCATTTTAACCTTATGTATTTTTTCTTTTTATTTGCATTATTCAATGAAGGGCTAATTTATTAAATGATTCACTTTAAATCATTTAATAAATTAGTCATTTTAAACATGCAAATAAAAGACATTATAAATCCATGTTTAGAGCTAGCGAAGTTAACTGAAAGTAAGAGATATTTTTATCATGCACATGATAATGAAATTGGAGTTTCATTTCCCATGGGCGAAATCGGTAAAAACGAGGCAGTTTTGCATGTTTTAAGGCCACTTTTCAGGGAGTTGCAGTTCAATTGGGATAGTGCATGTATCAGTTATGACTTGGCAGTGAGTTTGAGCTTATTTGGGTTTATTTTTGCATGGTTTTGGGCCTCCTTTTCAGGGATATTTTCTTTTGCTCGGATTTGGCTTTGGAATTATCACCTTTTTCTGGAGATTGGACTTCCAGTTCTTTTTGCATGCCTTTTTGGAAAGGTTTTTGTATATATTGAAAAACTTCACTGTTTTTCATTCTAGTTCTTGTTTTTTGCCTTTGCCTTCAGCAAAGAAGATCATCTTGTAACTCAGCTTTTCAGATTAATCCAGCAGTTTTATTATAGGTTCAAAGTGTGTAAATGCAGAAGATTCCTTTGAGTTCAATACTTTAGAGTTTGCCTTCTAGATTCCAAGCATCGTTTTGTGAAGAATCTGATCGAAGAATTACTGTGTTTCAGCTCTGAAACCTCTGATTTTTTCTGTCTTTTTCATATATCTGTATGCAATTCAGTTTAAAATCACTGGTTATTCACTGTGCTTATTAATAAATTAATACATTTTGTCGTGAAAACTTGTTTTCCCTCAATATTGCATTAGATCAAAGCCTTTGTTTAAATCATTCAAGTGATTAAATTATTGAATCTGGTTGTGTAGATTTGAGTTTTTAAGAAGTTTATTGTGAGTCATATTTGCAGGGCATTATCATTTAGGTGCAATCACCTCTCATAGCTTTAGGATTTCAGTTCAAGCAGGCTCTCTTTCTCTTTCCCAGCCAAGTCAGTTAGTTTTAGGAGGTTTTTTCATCAGGGAACCAACCCTCTCTGGAGATTGATTCTTGAAATTAGGCAACCCACAGGCCTGAGAATCATTCCATGTTTCAACAGATTGCTAGATTTAACTAATCGAGCGTTCGGGTGCAATCTGAATTGACAACAGTTGGATGTTTTAAGATTGTACTTGCATTTTCAGTTTAAGTAATATAGTCATATTGTTGATATGTTGTAATCATGTTTTCAAGGAATAAAATGATATTCTAATTTGTTGCATTTAAGTTAGCTCAGGGAAGACTCATTCAAGGGGGCCCACTTGGTGAGAATTCCATCCATATAGTTTAATAGTTATTTTTTTGTTCAGTAACTAGTTTCGGTTTCAACAATTGTCTATTCCTACGGCCATTGGAACCCTGTTATATGATTGTTCCTGCAGCCAAGGCAGACAGAGTAGTTTCCTGCCTATTTGTTGAGATCTCTATTTCTATCATCCATTTCCAGTTCAGTTGTTGATGTGCAATGTAGTTGTTGATGCATGCTCAATGCTTATGTTAA
Source organism: Sequoia sempervirens (assembly GCA_007258455.2). Taxonomy (NCBI): domain Eukaryota; kingdom Viridiplantae; phylum Streptophyta; class Pinopsida; order Cupressales; family Cupressaceae; genus Sequoia; species Sequoia sempervirens. The sequence continues at coordinate 121,497,848 of VDFB02026320.1, forward strand.
TTTCTTTCCAACATTTTATTTTAAGTATTGTTTCTTTTCTATTTTAAGAATGACTACAGTTGAGTCCTAGTGCACATACAATGCTGACCCATTTCAAGTTTACGTCCCTGGGTTGACAATGAAATGCACCTTCATGATGAGTAAGATAGCTACTTAGTGCAAATGTCTAATCTCTAAGTCACAGTTCTAAGGGCTTAGTTATTGAATCATTAGAGGAGGCCAACAGGGGCAATAGTGGGGCATCTGAAAAAATCATTTTTTTTTTTGAATTTTGATCATGGCAGTGTTATTCTTTGAACTGATGCAGCAATGCTTCAAAGAGGGGAAAAATGTAGACATCGAAAAAGTCCTGATTGATACTATGCATTTGATTCTGATCAACTAACACTATTTCAAAAACCTATCACATCCTCTTACATTTGCAATAAATTCTCTTACAACCTTTCAAATCTTCTTACATCCTCTCAAATCTCATTCAATTCTTCTTACACCAATTTCAAATTCTCAACCATCAAAATTTACTTCTCTTCCATCCTCCTCCACTCACACATTTCCCAAAATGTGCTCCAACTTCCTCCAATAGAATTGTGACACTTGGCACATTCTCATTAGCTCTCAATTTATCCCACATTCACCAATTTCCTCCATTATTCAACCCTTGGATTCTATAAATAGAGGCATCCTTTTCATAATATGGATCCACAACTTAGAGCATTATGATTATATGCATTTCACTCCATAGCTTTTTCATCATTTTCAACCAATTTAGCTAGATTATAGCCATTTTTCATAATTGGATCATCTACACTTCATCAAGCTTATCAAAGGGGTTGACAAAGGGATTTTTTCCACATCAAAGGATCACCACTCCCTCTATGGGATGGAGGTTTAGCTAGCTCAGATTTACATGTTATCTTTCATTAGTTTCTTGATATTTTCATGTTTTCTCTTGAATTTGGCTAAAGAATTTCATAGGGAACATTAGATTTGTTTTTCTAACATGTTTGACTCTTGTTTGATGATCTCTTGTCAGCTTGTGCAGATTTGGTGTTCATAGGTAGCAATTGGTGTAATATAATAAAATGCTAAAGTGATTGTGAATCACTAAACATAGGAAATTTCCCAAATGGACAATTATCTATACATGAATGGAAAATAAATCTCTCCAAACTATCATCAAATGCATTATAAATTTTGAAAGAAATTGGAAAAAATGGTATCCTCTTATGGTTCCTCAATATATAGGGCTTGATCAATGGTTAGAATAGGTAGTGATTCCTCTAAATCACTATCAACCCATAGGGGACCTTCAGTCTCCAACAATGGTTGTGCTGGTGGGTACAAAGTTAACTATTTCTTTTGTTCATCATTAGAAATAACCATATTACCTAATCGACAGTTGATAAAACTGTCTGCTATAGCCAACCACGGTCTTCCTAAAATCAAAGGGTATCCCCCCAACTTTATTTTGGGTTGCAAAATCATGAAATTAGTAGGATACTCTCATGAATCAATAGAAATAATGACATCCTCTATCATACCTTCGGGTTTGACTAAGGAGCGATCTTCCATTTGTAGGATTGTAGGTGTAGGCCTAAGTCCTTGAAGAAACAATTTCTCCTTAGTTTCATTGGTCACGATGTTTATGGAAACTCTTAAATTAATTAGTGTATTCAAAATAATAATGTGACCAATTAAAACCTGAATCATAGGACTCCCTTGATCTAAATACTTGGGAATTGAAATATTAAATCCCAACATGAGATCAACAAGTTTCCTAATAACTTGCAGTCTTTGGGTCTTGTTTCTTTTTCTTCTTTCGAGTACACAAGTCCCAAACTCTCTTCACGTATATAGGGATGTGCTTGATTGCCTGCAAAAGAGGAATTTTACTATTAACATTTCTCAATTTATTTACAAGAACAAATTCTGGCTTAGACATTTCCTTTTGTCTTGGTTGAGACTGAAACCAAAAAGGATATGGAGGAAACTTTGATGGCTCATTTTGTTTATCTTGATTTTCCTCAAGCTCTTCTAGTGAATCATCTACTTTAGTGATGGTGGGTTCTTGGAGAGCTTTACCCAATCGTAATTGTACTCCATTAATGTCTAGTGTATTAACAAGGTAAGTTGGATATCCTGCCACCTCGTTATTATATACTAGTTGTGCCACCTTGCTATTTGGGTTTGGATATGGTTGTGCAAGCATTGGTTTTGCCTTTGGTGGTTGTGATGGGTTGGATGGTGGATTATTAGATGTAGGTGGTATTGGTGGTAAGAATTGTGGCGGTTGTTGGTATGGAGTAACCATAGGTGGAGTGGGATAAGACATATATTATGGAAACTATGATGGTGGCATCCTCCATGCTTGTTTCAAAGGTTGAGGATCATACTGGTATTCATTTTTCCACTGTGGATAAGGCGGAGGTTGTTTCCAACCCCCATACCATCTTGGTTGAGTTAGAAAGGAACTAGGTTTACTACTAGGCCCTACATTATGAGGTGTATAGAGGTCATTCATCATTGGGGGCATGGTTTGTGGAGGCCAACGACTTTGTGGAGCCATATAGTAAACAAGTTATTCACTAAATTCCACATTTGTCATATCTATTGGAAGAGGTCATAATGCAGTAGTCTTACTAGCATCCTCTAAAGAATAAAATTTTTCTTTGTTATAAGGACACTCTTCATTAATATGTTTCTTACTATAATTTGGAAAAAATATAGCAAATGCCTTTTCAGCTTCTTCCTTATTTTTATGTGTGTACAAAGTGTCAATGTGTTTACCCATGTGGCTTAAAAGATCAATTTTGAAATCATCAAGTAACATACCTAGCTCACATTTTGTGATACCTTATGTGCTCCTAGAAGAGACATGCTTCCCAGGGTATCCTCTTATAGAACAGGGGGATCTTGAATAATTTTTGCAAACATCACAAATATCATCAAATCCTAATTTGGAAATATCCCCACCCCCTATAAGATTTAAAACATTCATACATTCATAACAAATCCCCCTAAGAAAAATCATTTTTATAGTATCATTAGTTAATCATGTTTGTCTTGTCCTTTGAAGACTAAATGAAAATATTTCAACATAATCCTCCAAACTTTCCTCCTTTCGTTCCTGTTATCACCTGAAATTGTGCCCTTGTTGAACCTGATGTTCAACACCTCAGTGTAACATGGGAAGACCTCTAAAGATGTGGGTTTCTTGTAAACAGAGGTCAACCTTTGGAGAAGGTCGGCTTCCTATGGTGTCACCTAACTACTGATCTTGTACGGAAAAGGGAGAAGGAGAATGCATAAAAATGTAAATTAAATCCTATGGTGATACACCAAAATGACAAGAACAATGAGACACTCAAGTTACACTTGAATACTGATGATGGATATGGTACTGCACAACAAGTTTCTGTAGATTATGCATAAGTATTTCACAAACAGGTTTGACATGCACACACTTTCAAGAAGGAAAAGCAGATTTTCACAAATTAAAAGCTCATGTGCAATTAAGTAAACACAGTTTGTAACCTACATAATACTACTTTTGCAAAGAAAGGCATGCTAACATGAGACAAAGCTATAAGGAAAAGAAAGATTTCACGAAGTAGCTTGATCAATCACTTGAAAATGCACAATATTTTGCAAATAACCAGAAGGCAAATTGAACCATCAATGGTAACCAAGGTAAATTTTATATATCATGCTCCAAAATGAGTTACAAAAGTTTGCTAATCTGAGAAAGGACTGCAAAAGTCACGAACTTAAAAAAAGCATAAGGAGAACTCTATTTACAAAGAGGAAAAAAATGCCATATATACAAAAGTCTCAGCCCCTAGGGCTTACAAAAATATCAGCCTCCAGAAAGATCTGTCCCTAGATCATTTTAATGAAGCTAATGCTGCATTCATGCCCCTTAGATTTTTTTTATGAAATTAATGTTGCGTCCCTGTTGTCCATGTCGGTGAAGGATCGCCCTCAGGAGAAGCCTTCAGATCTTATGTAATACTTGCATTTACTTTTGGCCTCCATGTCTATATTCAAACCTCCTTGAAGGGCCGCTTTGAATGCTCTAAAACATTATCATTAATGTCGATCCCCCCTTCAGTTGACATCCCAGTTGTCCCTTTTGTCTCCGCCCCTCTGTTTACCAACGACACCTCCTGGATATCAAATTGATTCATCGCTTTATTCTCAGAGCAGATCCACATTGCTTATGTTCCACTGATCTTCCTAACAGGGGTCAAACTGCCATGACTCTCTTGTAGCTTCCTCCGATTGGTTGAACAGATGCTTCATGGAATCGCCAGATGGTCAAAGGTTGTTCAGACAAAATCGCATGTAGGTGAGACACTAATCATGTCTCTCTGATGTGATTAGACCTTGCAACAGCATTCGACAAGACATACGATGGTCGGCAAGACCTCATATCAAGCTCCTTTCCTTTCCCCGAGTTCACTTCACTTCGGTAAGACCCTATCAGGTCGGTGAGACATCTTGCCGAAGCCATCTTGTTTCGGCAGGAGCCTACCTTCCTGTTCACAACAGTCGGCGAGACTATCGGGTCGGGAAGACTTCTCCCCGACCTCAAAATATTATACCGAAGGCACCCCTTGTTGGCAGGACCTTCGTCATTCGGCCAAACCTCATACTAAAGGCAATATCTCTCGGCGAGACTACCCTTGTTCACTGAGACATCATGTCGAGCTCTTTACGTTACACCGAAGGCACAAAACATGTCAGCGTGACTTTCGCTAAAACATCTCCCCGAGCTCCTACTTGTTCGGCAAGACCTTCGGCTTTCGGTGAAACCTTCTGTCGAACTTCTTTCCTTCGTTGATGCCGCTTCACTTCAACGAGACATCCTGTCGATGAGACTTTATGGAGAATGGCAAGAGTTTTACTGATGTCCCTTTCTATTTCGGAAAGACTATCAGCGGTCGGTAAGACCTTACATTGAGCGCCAAACATTACATCGAGCCCTTTTGTTTCAGCGAGACCACCCTCGATCGGGGAGACATCATAGCGAAGGCACAAGCTTTCGTTGAGACCTTCAAAGGTCACCGAGACTTCATGCCGAAGTCAACTCCGTTTTCCCCGAGCTCGAACCTTTCTTTCACTGAGACTCCCACCATGTCAGCAAGACCATATAGCAATGATGCCTCCTCTTACCGAGACTTCATGCAGTCGGAGAGACATCATCCCAAAGCAAATCATTCCCCCTAACGCCACCCTTATGAACAACTGTCGGCAGGACTTTCTTAGTCGGGGAGAGATAGGAAACTCATGGTGACCAAAATGTCCCAACGACTTGAGAATTTCAAATGAATATAGCACAATAGTCAGTCGGCAAGACAAATGGAGGGTCTCAATGACTTTATCTCTGGGGAGTTTTGTGCCGAATCTGATCAAGGAAAAGCTTCCAATAGACTTCCCTATAAAATAGCATTAGATGAAAACCTTCCCAATGAAATCCGAAGACTTGCACGCTGGGCTCAACCCTTGTGGGAGCCACATTTAATCTACGTGCCGAATTCAAAACATAATTTCCCCTGATTGAGCCTGTAGGTGAAAATTGGGTAACATTTGTGGCGACCTTTGTTGGATGTTTTCCTGCTAAACACATAAACCAGTAGCCTAGGCCTATCCATTGGGCACATAGTCACTTAGTAAAACTCAGAAACAGACCTAGGGCAGTTTTGTACATGGCTATAATGCATTTGTAACTCGAGAAACAGATCACTTAGAAATTTATTAAAACATGAAACTACAGAAGTGAAACTATTTACTGTGCTGGGACAACACTTAAGGAATTAAAAAATTGCAACTAAACCTACCCTACACTAACTAGTAAGAAAATTTTCAAATAAAACCATCCATAGGATGATTGAAATAACTGCCCTTTCTTCTCAATATGCAATAATTATCATGCATGATGGCAGTTACAAGAGGACGATGCACTGAGAAATGTTTAATAAATTGTTGCAGCAATTTATGAAAAAAATATAGAGACTCACTACCCTCCTTAAACAGATCATATGTAAGGTTATTCAAGGGAAGATAAGTGAATTGAGCATACTCTTTTTTAACTTCCAGTGCATTTTGGATACCATCTTCTATTGTGTCTTCATGCATAGGTGCATGATTGGTCCTTGGTGTTGTATTGGACTTCATCTGAGCTAGGTATCTGATTGGACAACCTTTGGTAAGGGTAAAGTTTGAACCCTCCTTACTACTCTCTTGCTCGTGGGTGACCTCTTCATCACTCTGCTGGCTAGAAAAGCCTAACCCCTGTGGCTGACTTAGTGAAAAGATATAAACCTTCTCAGTATGCTCATCTTCTGCACAAAAGAATGGAAGCTCATCTAACCAGATATAATCTTGTAAGATAGGTTCATGAGGCTCCTCCTGTATTTTCAACATTTCTACAAGTTGCTGCTCAAGATCATCATAACCCTCAACCTCTTCTGATTCTTGGCCATCCAATGTTGAACAAAATTGTTCAATAATACATGTGCACAACTCTTCAAAAAACTTAACATTGGCTTCCTCACCCAGAACACGCTCAAAAACATCAAAACTCTCACCCTGGAGGACAGAATCAGGTTCAATTTCAGGCTTTGCCTCTTGAATTAAGCCTCCATTGTCTTGCTAGTTGCCACCAATTAGCGACTGACCAATGCTTTCTTGCTATTCAATCATTTGTTGTTGTTGCTTTCTATATTCCTCCATAGCTAGATGTAACAGATTTGGAATTCTAATCTCCTCCATGGTGAATGAGCTTGAGTTAGTTTGATCAAGGGTCTGCCCCTCTTTAGCTACAACACTCTGCTCTTTGAAACTCCCCTCAAGCTGCCTCTTTTGAAACTCCTCCATTAGTTGGTGCTAATAATCTGAGTAAGCTTGAGTATTCTGCACCTGAGCAGACAACTTCATTTGTCCTTCTTTAGTAGCTATTTCCTGTTTAAGGTCTCCCTCAAACCAGATTCTTTCTGCCACTCTTTCTTGATCATAAAAGTAGACTTGTTCAGCCATTTCCTGTTGTTGCATAATGGTACCTTTTTGCACCTTGATATCAACCAACATCTTAGATAGGCATGCAAACACCTTACTAATATCATTAATCGTCATATTGTGAAGACCTTGACTTAGATCCCACAATGTATGGTTGATCTGTTGGAGCAGGTCCAATATGTTCTGGTATGGATGTTTTTGAGGCTGATTATATAAATAATCATACTGGTTAACATTAGAAACCTCCTCTTGGGGTTGATTTTGATCAAATATGGATTGAAACAAAGGCTGAACCGGAGTGGAAGGGTGGGAAACATGATGAAAATGTTGATTAGTTGTTGCTACAAGGGAAATTGGGCTGAAACAAACATTAGGGTTGGTTGAATGCGACTGATAAGGTGTAGGAGCAACATACTCACGATGCAGAGGGTAATAGTAAGCATTTTCATGAATATTGGACATCTTTTTATTGAAAGAGCTGGAAACTCAGAACTAAGAGATTCTTTTGAGACATACCAACACTTGTGCCTGTGAAACCAGAAGATTTGAGCTCGGAGTCGCCATGTGTTGTTCGAACTGCCTCCAAAGGCTGAATGATACTGAGGTAAACACCCAATCTCTCAGTATGTTGAACTTCTTATTAATGCACTAGATTTTTTGCTACTTCCCAAACTCAAAGTCACCAGATATGCTTAAAAAATGACCTCTAAAAGGCTATTAGCTCTGTCAGCATATCAAAACAGCAAGACTTAGGAGTTTTACTTTTGACTGAGTCCCACCAGGCATGCCAAAAACTGTTATCACCTGAAATTGCACCCTTGTTGAACCTGATGTTCAACACCTCAGTGTAACATGGGAAGACCTCTAAAGATGTGGGTTTCTTGTAAACAGAGGTCAACCTCCGGAGAAGGCCGGCTTCCTATGGTGTCACCTAACTGCTGATCTTGTAAGGAAAGGGGAGAAGGAGAATGCATAAAAATGAAAATTAAATCCTATGGTGATACACCAAAATGACAAGATCAATGAGACACTCAAGTTACACTTGAATACTGATGATGGATATGGTACTACACAACAAGTTTCTATAGATTATGCATAACTATTTCACAAACAGGTTTGACATGCACACACTTTCAAGAAGGAAAAGCAGATTTTCACAAATTAAAAGCTCATGTGCAATTAAGTAAAAATAGTTTGTAACCTACATAATACTACTTTTGCAAAGAAAGGCATGTTAACATGAGACAAAGCTATAAGGAAAAGAAAGATTTCACGAAGTAGCTTGATCAATCACTTGAAAATGCATAATATTTTGCAAAGAACCAGAAGGAAAATTGAACCATCAATGGTAACCAAGGTAAATTTTATATATCATGCTCCAAAATGAGTTACAAAAGTTTGCTAATCTGAGAAAGGACTGCAAAAGTCACGAACTTCAGAAAAGCATAAGGAGAACTCTATTTACAAAGAGGCAAAAAATGCCATATATACAAAAGTCTCAACCCCTAGGGCTTACAAAAATATCAGCCTCCAGAAAGATCCGTCCCTAGATCATTTTAATGAAGCTAATGCTGCATTCATGCCCCTTAGATCTTTTTTATGAAATTAATGTTGCATCCTTGTTGTCCATGTCGGTGAAGGATCGCCCTCAGGAGAAGCCTTCAGATCTTATGTAATACTTGCATTTACTTCTGGCCTCCATGTCTATATTTGAACCTCCTTGAAGGGCCGCTTTGAATGCTCTAAAGCATTATCATTAATGTCGATCCCCCCCTTCAGTTGATATCCCAATTGTCCCTTTTATCTCCGCCCCTCTGTTTACCAACAACACCTCCTGGATATCGAACTGACTCATCGCTTTATTCTTAGAGCAGATCCATGTTGCTTATGTTATGCTGATCTTCCTGATAGGGGTCAAACTGCCACGGCTCTCCTGTAGCTTCCTTCGATTGGTCGAACAGATGCTTCATGGAATCGCCAAATGGTCAAAGGTTGTTCAGACAAAATCGCATGTAGGTGAGACACTAATCGTGTCTCCTCAATGTGATTAGACCTTGCAGTAGCATTTGACAAGACATACGATGGTCGGCAAGACCTCATAGCGAGCTCCTTTCCTTTCCCCAAGTTCACTTCACTTTGGTAAGACCCTATTGGGTTGGCGAGACATCTTGCCGAAGCCATCTTGTTTTAGAGGGAGCCTACCTTCCTGTTCACAACGGTTGGAAAGATTATTAGGTTGGGGAGACTTCTCCCTGACCTCAAAATATTATACCGAAGGCACCCCCTGTTGGCAGGACCTTCGTCATTCGGCCAAACCTCATACCGAAGGCAATATCTCTCAACGAGACTACCCTCGTTCACCGAGACATCATGTCGAGCTCTTTACGTTACACCGAAGGCACAAAACATGTCGGCATGACTTTCGCTGAAACATCTCCTCGAGCTCCTACTTTTTCAACAAGACCTTCGACTTTCGACGAAACCTTCTATCGAACTTCTTTCCTTTGCCGATGCCGCTTTACTTCGGCGAGACATATTGTCGATGAGACTTTATGGTGAATGGAAAGAGTCTTACCGATGTCCCTTTCTATTTCGGCAAGACTATCAGTGGTCGACAAGACCTTACACCGAGCGCCAAACATTACATCGAGACCACCCTCGATTGGGGAGACATCATAGCGAAGGCACAAGCTTTCGCCGAGACCTTCAAAGGTCACCGAGACTTCATGCCGAAGTCAAATCTGCTTTCCCTGAGCTCGAACCTTTATTTTGCTGAGACTCCCACCATGTCGGCAAGACCATATAGCGATGATGCCTCCTCTCACCGAGACTTCATGTAGTCGGAGAGACATCATCCTGAAGCAAATCATTCCCCCCGACGCCACCCTTATGAACGACTGTCGGCAGGACTTTCTCAGTCAGGGAGAGATAGGAAACTCATGGCGACCAAAATGTCCCAGCGACCTGACAATTTCAAATGAATATAGCACAATAGCCAGTCGGCAAGACAAATGGAGGGTCTCAGCGACTTTATCTCTGGGGAGTTTTGTGCCGAATCTGATCGAGGCAAAGCTTCCAATAGACTTCCCTGTAAAATAGCATCAGATGAAAACCTTCCCAATGAAATCCGAAGACCTGCACGCTGGGCTCAACCCTTGTGGGAGCCACATTTAATCCACGTGCTGAATTTAAAACATAATTTCCCCTGATTGAGCCCGTAGGTGAAAATTGGGTAACAGTTCCATGATTTGGAAGATTTCATCTCGAATTTCTTTCATCTTGCAATATTCTTGATACTTTGTCAAGAGCTTCTCCTTCTTGTCTTCCCATGTTCAAATAGTTTGTGGCCCCAAGCCCATGAACCACCATAATACTGCATCCTTTAATGTAGCTAGAAATAAATTGAGCTTTTGAGCATCATTCTGGTAGTCATTACTATGACACAAAACATCAAACTCAAATAAAAACATGTCAAGATATTCCATAGAAAGTTCTCTAAAAATAGGTAAAAGAGAATGAGGTATATTTTTCATGGGAGATTCTTCTGCTAGATGAGCTATAGGAAATTCAAAGTTAACCCAATTATTATTGGCCAATGCTCTTTCATTGTTGGTATTGTTGTCAGCCATGGTTTTGGATGCCAAAGGTGTGTAAAAAGACGAGGACAAATTAAGGTCTTTGTTTTTTAAAGGCTTATCACTTTGAAGTTCGTAGGATTCTTGAAATAGTTTAGCAAGCTCCTTCGATGAATCTTTTGGAGTCTCAAGTAACTCTTTTTGTATGCTGGAAGGTGAATCGAAATAAAACTTAATAGTAGTGGATTCAATCACACATTTTTCAAGATCAGGTTCAACTAATCCCTTTTCGATGGTTTATTCACAATTAGTGGCTTTAATCCTTTTTGGGGTTTTCTTGTTTTAGAAAGCTACTTCCTACACTTTGTTTGACAAATCTACCTTTGTCATCCCTAGCATGACTCATGCATCTATATGATCTATTATAGCACAAACCAAGGGTAGTTACCTAAGCAAAATCGACAATTGTGCAGACTTTATCCTTGATGCACTAGTCCTAACTTACTAGTTTTTCATGCCTTTAACACCTTTCCCTAACAACAACACCAAAATGTTGGGATAAAACTGTGATTGTAACTTTTAATATTGTGGTTCGATTTGAGGTGGAATATTTCAATTTGTTCCTTGTGTCAATCCAGGAGCATAGAACTTATGAAAGGCATTGGGGCTATATACCTAAGGGTTGAAAGTAGCAAATTAAGTAGCTATTAAATGCAGCTAGAGTACTCAATAATTATGTAACTGGAAATCTAACTCAAAATTCCTACTTTTATCTTGTGACAGGAACTATGATAAGAACTGCAACATGAACTATGCCAGTCAATAAAATGACAGTGTAAAAATCTAGAATACAATTTATGATTCAAGCTTTAAATAAACCGATTAATGTTGCTAATAGATAAATAATAGTTGGAACTATCTTATTCAATGATGAATAGTACTTGACTATATTGTGGAATCAATATCATAATAGTAAGCATGCACACAAAATTAAATCAATATGTAGAAAGATTTATAATAGTAAGCATGCACAGAGAATTCAATCAATATACAAAAAGCTAAATCACACATACCAAAATGAATCAATTGAAACATATCACCAAATAACCCAAGAAGTAGGCCCTGCCTTCTTGGTTCACATGGTGACAAAATTGAAACTCTTGTTTATGTCAAGCTAATCATACACACACCATACTAATTGAATAGATTATAAATGACAATAACTAGTAATTGACTTCCTTCTCCATGCACTTGGACAGTTGCAACTTCACCTTAATATTATCTTTCCACGTTAACTATCAAAACAAATTAACATCTCTACGATTTTCAACATATTTGGTAGTTTTAATTCCTTTGCAATTTATTAAATATTTCTATTTTTTTGAGGCAACTAATGACAGGAAGGGTAGGAAAAATGACCCCAAGGATCATAGGTGCGGGTGTCGACAAGTTACTTGAGTTTATATTTCTCCAACTCCTGTTTGCAGCTTTAGCATCAATTGCTGTTCTGCACCAATAGATTCCAAACTGCATTGGAAAGTTGGCAGCTTGTTTACGCTTGTGGCACAAATGTCGATGAACATCATATAGTTGCCTCAGGAACTCCATAAAGACTGTCCTATCTGAAGGATAGCGTGGAAGTATGGCTAGATTTCTTGTGTATCCGTAGATGCAGATGTAGGTATATGTAGGGAACTGAATGAACGAGTCTGCCCAATCAACCATCGCTGCTCTAGCAACCATTGAGATACGAATATGCAACTCCCAATCCAAATTCCTCACTGTGTACGTCAAGAAAGCCTCATGCACACGCTTGAAATGTCGTTCAGCCTTCGTGAACTCAAGCTGGTCATAGTAATGGTAGACTTTCTGTACACTGAGTATGCCCACCGTGTTTAACCCTCTAAACTGACCCTAGTAGGCGATCAAGTATACGAGGTAGAAACACATGTGAAACTGGTGGGCAACTAGAAAATCGGTGATTTTCTCATGGAGAACGTGACTGATGAAGGATGCCCAGTCATAATGCTCTCACCCGAAGATGATTTGATCAATGATATAATACATCCAGGGCTGGAATCTGTTTGCATCTGCATAATTCTTAGATATTATGTGAATGATATTGTGCAATTGATATTATTGTGGTTGTTAGTTTGAAAAAGTAAAAGATTGTATTATACTGATTCACCTCCCCCTCTTAGTATAATCGTGTGCTCATCATAAACTTAGTTACAAACACACACACATTGTTACTCACAGTAACATAACACATGACCACACCAAGCTACTCTTGACAAGAAGATATATATAATAACAAAGATGACACAACTATACAACCCTATGATCATGATAATCGAGGGCAGTTTAGGTAATCTCCACCAATGTTGCCCTTGTGTCCTCACTAATGCTGTGCATGTCCCTTTCTCATCTCAAGCTCTATTACCTACAACCATGAACAAGCATCAACATCATCTGCTGTAATAAAGTTTTAGCCAAAAGGTAATCATAATAACAGAATGCGTTACACCCTGATTGTATAGCTACTATTGCATAGGGCAATTGATTCTAATGATTGAATCAATGAGATGAATAAAACATGTTGTTTCTTGTTATCAATATGAATGTGCCTCCATTTAATGGTTCTCATTTAAATGTTAGTTCTATTGATGTTATTCTTGGTGAATGTTGCATGCAAAGTTATGGAGTAATGTTTATTCTAACTTTTGAGATGTTTCATGTATACTGTTATGTTGTGAACATATGACTCCCGTTAGCGCATCATTGGATGTAGGTATGTGAACCATTCCTCTAGGCGGAGGGGAAATATCACTCGGGAGAGGAGCTTGGTTGGGTAATCGGTAAAGAGAACCATCTGAGCATACACACACGTCCCTTAGATTGAGTAAGCTAAGTTAGTTTGTTTGAGTTATAGGTAAGTCATCCGTAAGCTTGTATGTTGGCAATAGGAGTCTTGTCTACTTCTGTATGCATGTATAAGTGATGTTTATCTATGTATCTGTTTATGTTATTACGATCATTAAGATGGTAACATTATTGGTTAGGAGGTGGGCATATATACATGTATATAGTATATGCATGTATCCATATGTATACTTATATCGAAACAAACATACAATGGAAAATGGATATGCTCATACGAATGCATCGATATGGTATGCATACATATACGTGCACAAAGAGGAATATATACAGACGTATATACATGTATATATAGGCACAACCTATGATATATGTGGACATTAATAAGATTATATTATTATTGCCTGACAATTTACATATTTATGTACATATCAGATTACAATATGGTTACTGAATGACATATATATATATATATATATATATATATATATTTATATATTACAATAAAATAATATATACATACATACATATATATATATATTACCTGGAGTAATTAAATATATATATATATATATATATATAATATATAATATATATATTAAGTTTAATATTCTAAATCTCTTTATTTAATATTCTAAATCTCTTTATTGGAAATTAAAATATATTCCACTTTGAGTTTATATTGAAATCTAAACTATGGAAATCGGGTTTATTAAACCCAACGGATTTTTAAAGCACCAACAATAGAAAATCGAATGATTAAAATATTACTTTGGCAAAAGGCATTTTAATGCATCATTCTTATAAAGTGAAATTAAAATATTTAACATCCAAACATTTGAAACTTTGGAAATAAGATGAAAATGGCAAATGAGGAAAATACGTGCTTGAAGCAATGCACGAACATGACCAAGTCATAGGAGTTCAATCGCAGCTTGTAAGTTGTCATTCGAGCCATAAAGGAAGGCTATGTGGATTTCATTTAACCTTGACCATTTCTTGAAAAATGAATGACTACCTGATTTCTGCAATTTGCGCCATTTCTGAGAGACGCTTGTAGGTGTCGATTCTCCATTTTTGAACACGTGCAAGTTTGAAATGTTCTTTAATTGTTGTCAATGTTTTGAGGTCAACTCACCTCTGGGAAACCCGCCACATTTCATGATTGAAACATTCAAAACATAGTTCTTTGAATTTACATGCCATTAGAAGTGGAAAATCGATGGGCAGGGGCTCTATAAATAGCCGCCCAATTCATTCTTCTAGACTTGCTTATTGAATACGAATTTCATCTGATTTCTAGCTATTTATCTTGTGAGCATTAATTTCTTAGAGTCATTTTCTGAGAGTCATATACATTTATGAGAGCTGTGATTAGAGGAATTACTAGTCCACCATCATCAAAATATCTGTGCTGTATTCAGCTGTGACCAATAATAGACTGAATAATCATTATTAGAGGAGTATATTTCTGAGTGAGGAAGATATCAATTTGGGAGTATAATCTGAGTGAGAAAGGCAGAGGCTTGTGAAGAATTTGCTAGTTGATCAATTGAGTTGAGGTGCTTTGAAGATAGACTGAGACTTCATCTTTTGAAGGAAAGCTAAAAATCAGGCATGGGATATTCTTCTACTATCAATTCTGTTTTTGAATATTAAAACGTTATGGTCCTTTGTGCTTACTGTTTGTGCATAGGTAGGAAGTCATTTCATTAATTGCATTTCTATGTAATAGAGAAAATGAGTTATTATATGAAAATGCATACCTGGTTGTACTTAGGAAGTGAATTGTATAAAGGTTAAAGTTGCATAATTGTGTGAATTGCATTACTTGTATGATCTCCATATAAGGAGAATATGCTTGAAGTAAATTACTAAATACTAGGATGGAAATGAAGGCATTGAATTAAGTAATGATCCATAGCTTAAGTTATTAGATTAACTTAGATAAGCTTGTGAAACCCCTAGGATAAAGATTTCTAGTATAGGAGGGGATTTTGTGATTACTTGTTATGTTGTTTCATTTCTAGTAAGTTAGTATGTTGTAGGATGTCTAGGGTATGTATTACCCACTGATAGATAAACCTATGCGTAGTGTAAGGATGCCTTAAGTGAAATCGACCTTGAATTGTGCATGTGATAGATGACCTTCATTCAAAGTACTGAATGAGAATACTTTGGCCAAAGTAGTGAAATGTACAACATCCACTTAGGTGTGAGATAGTTGAGACTACACTGTCAGTTCATTGTGATTGCGTATTACATACTAGTTCAAGAGTTGCCGGATGCACAAGACTTAGCTATGTAGGACACAACACTATGCTCAGTTGGTAATCGCTTATCGGATACCCTACCAATCTCTTCGTTCGAAGGGAGGGCCATCTATCGAATGATAGGTGTGCAAGGTACCGCATTATAAGTCTGTGGTTGGCGGAAAAGTGCCCGAGTGATGTTTCTCCTCCACAACAAGAGGCCGATGTACCAAGATTTGAAAGGACGAACTCTTGGACCTTCTTACTACTATTTGTTCAAAAATCTTACGAGCTATGTATGTATCTTGTGCTTTATTACTTTGTTGATTTCTTTGAAAAGAAATAGATTAAAATGTGAATTATGTTGTATCATGTTTTCAATTTGAAAGGAATTTTTTATTGAAATGGCATTGTCTTTACTTATTGTTGTTAAAATTATGAAATTTTTATTTTACGTACGGTTTTGGTATCAGAGCTACCAGGTTTTGCATTGAAACCTATGAGCTCATTACGGAACAATGCATAAACCTTATTAGAAGATAATGGTTGAAAAGTTCTTGTTCCGCAACGACAAGAGAAAAGAACTTAGTGAAGTGAAAAGGAAGATGTGATCCTTAGTATCTTGTGTAAATTGGGAATAGTTGAAAGTTATTCTTGGAGTAGGAACTCCTAAACCAACAACTTATGATATTACCTAGAATTGCAGAACATTATGCAAACAGGTCATGTAGGAAAGTTAGGAAGAATAACCAGTGAATACCTTATCCTACAATATAGTTGTATGACTCTAAGGAAAAAGAAGAATGAGAAAACCCCTTAATTGTAGCAACCTACAATTATAAAGAGTCAAGAATTCTTGGATTTTGAGGAAACACCACGAATCTATGTGTATGCATTGTCAACATTAATTAGATTAAAGTAGGAAGTCAACAAAAGAGGTAACCACAATGGATGGAGAACTCTTGATATAAACCTAAGGATAGGGTCTTATTAAGAAAAAGGTTAGTACTTAGAAATTAACAAAAGAAACTTGTATGGAAATTTTTGTGTTCATATGAATGTGTACTTTTATGTTTTCCAAAGATAATTAAAAGTATAATTAATCTAACATGGGTAAAACATTTAGGTTAAATCAATCTTTTAATCATGGTGAAAATATTTGAGAGGACGAGAAATATCCCCGGTATAAGTCGAGAAGATGAACAAAGAATCACTGGTGTGGAAGCAACGCTCGATCTAATATTGGCAAGGTTGACTAAATTGGAAGAAGAAAGAGAAAAAGAAAGATTAGAGAAAGAAGTACCCATCAACAACTTGGAAGGAGAAATTTCTTCCCATGGGCGAGGTGAAAACGACAACCATGAGAAAGAAAAATCACCAACAACCTCTATGGAAAGAAACAAAAAGATTGTGTCTACTGAATTATCAAGGGATATGAAGAAAATGATCCCACCGAAGTTTGACGGCAATGCCGGAGGTGATGAAGCCGAAGTCTGGCTCGTACAAATGGAAAAGTACTTTGAAATAAGGAACTATGACGAAGTAACTAAAGCAGCTTGGGGAGCATACCAATTAGCAGGTGAAGCCTCTAATTGGTGGATAAACAAAAAGCTTGAACTAGACATAAGTTCCTGGAAGTTGTCTTGGGGAGAATTTGGAGAAATTTTCCGCAAGAGATGGTTGCCACAGCTCTATTATGACCAAAAACTCTCTGACTTTCAAGAATTGAGGCAAGGGGCCATGTTAGTCAATGAATACTGGGAGAAGTTCATCCGACTTCTTCGATATGTTCCCATCTACCACAAAGATGAGCGTTTCCGAATTAGGAAATTCATCTTGGGACTCAACAAAAATATTGGAGGCGAAGTCGATATGCATGGTCCGACCACAATGGACCTTGTGTATGAAAAAGCCATAAAGCAGGAACAAAAGCTTAAGGCAGATTCCAACCAGTATGAAAAAGAAGAACAAAAGAAGGATACTGAAGTCCCCGACAAGATTGCCCCCAAGAAGGAAGAATTTGTGCAAGATGCAGCAAAGAAAAAGGGGAAAAGATCTCGCTTCAATGAAAAGGAATTCAGGAGAGATTGGAAAAGAGACAACTCAAGGTATGATGACACTAGCAAAGCTAGTGAAGGTGTTAATAAGACTGGGGAAACCATGGAGAAAAGAGGACCAAGAGCAGGATGCTTTATATGTAAAGATAATCACTATGCAAGTGAATGCCCTAACAAAACTTCTGGTTCCCAACAACATGGCAACTCACTGCCTACTCAAAAGGCCATGTTTTAGCAAAGGAAACACTCTGCCATGGATGATAGACAAGTTGATGTCCAAATTACACCGGCCAGACATTCTTGAAGCATTCGAGAATGATGAATAAATGTAGTGTTAAGATTTTATGTTTCGAATAATACCTTAGTTCATCAAGGACGATGAATCATAGGGGGGGGGGGGAGTATGTTACACCCCAATTATATAGCTACTATTGCATAGGGCAATTGATTGTAATGATTGAATCAATGAGATGAATAAAACATGCTGTTTCTTGTTATCAATATGAATGTGCCTCCATTTAATGATTGTCTCATTTAAATGTTACTTCTATTGATGCTATTCTTGATGAATGTTGCATGCAAAGTTATGGAGTAATGTTTATTCTAACTTTTGAGATGTTTCATGTATACTGTTATGTTGTGAACACATGACTCCTGTTAGCGCATCATTGGATGCAGGTATGTGAACCATTTCTCTAGGCGGTGGGGAAATATCACTCAGGAGAGGAGCTTGGTTGGGTAGTCGGTAAAGAGAACCATTTGAGCATACACACACATCCCTTAGACTGAGTAAGCTAAGTTAGTTTGTTTGAGTTATAGGTAAGTCATCCGTAAGCTTGTATGTTGGCAATAGGAGTCTTGTCTACTTCTGTATGCATGTATAAGTGATGTTTATCTATGTATCTATTTATGTTATTACGATCATTAAGATGGTAACATTATTGGTAAGGAGTTGGGCATATATACATGTATATAGTATATGCACGTATCCATATGTATATTCATCGATACAAATGTATGATGGCAAATGAATATGCTCATACGAATGCATCGATATGGTATGCATACATATACGTGCACAGAGAGGAATATATACAGATGTATATACATGTATATATAGGCACAACCTATGATATATGTGGATATTAATAATATTATATTATTATTGCCTGACAATTTACATATATATATATATGTACATATTGGATTACGATATGGTTACTCAATGACATATATATATATTTATATATGTAAATATAAATATATTACATATTATGTAAATATATATATATATATATATATATATATATATATATATTATAGTAAAATTATATATATATATGTAAATATTACTCTAATATATATATATTAAGTTTAATATTCTAAATCTCTTTATTGGAAATTAAAATATATTCCAGTTTGAGTTTATATTGAAATCTAAACTATGGAAATTGGGTTTATTAAACCCAACTGATTTTTAAAGCACCAACCATAGAAAATCGAATGATTAAAATATTACTTTGGCAAAAGGCATTTTAATGCGTCATTCTTATAAAGTGAAATTAAAATATTTAACATCCAAACATTTGAAACTTTGGAAATAAGATGAAAATGGCGAATGAGGAAAATACGCACCTGAAGCAGCGCACAAACATGACCAAGTCGCAAGAGTTCAATCGCACCCTGTAAGTTGTCATTCGAGCCATAAAGGAAGGCTATGTGGATTTCATTTAACCTTGACCATTTCCTGAAAAATGAATTACCACCTGATTTCTGATATTTGCGCCATATCTGAGAGACGCCTGTAGGTGTCGATTCTCCATTTTTCAACATGTGCAAGTTTGAAATGTTCTTTAATTGCTATCAATGTTTCGAGGTCGACTCACCTCTGGGAAACCCGCCACATTTCATGATTGAAACATTCAAAACATAGTTCTTTCAATTTACATGCCATTAGAAGTGGAAAATCGATGGACAGGGGCTCTATAAATAGCCGCCCAATTCATTCTTCTAGACTTGCTTATTGAATATGAATTTCATCTGATTTCTGGCTATTTATCTTGTGAGCATTAATTTCTGAGAGTCATATACATTTCTGAGAGCTATGATTAGAGGAATTACCAGTCCACCATCATCAAAATATCTGTATTGTATTCAGCTGTGACCAATAATAGACTGAATAATCATTATTAGAGGAGTATATTTCTGAGTGAGGAAGATATCAATTTGAGAGTATAATCTGAGTGAGAAAGGCAGAGGCTTGTGAAGAATTTGCTAGTTGATCAATTGAGTTGAGGTGCTGTGAAGATAGACTGAGGCTTCATCTTTTGAAGGAAAGCTAAAAATCAGGCATGGGATATTCTTCTACTATCAATTCTATTTTTTTTATATTCTTCTAGTATAGGAGGGGATTTTGTGATTATTTGTTATGCTGTTTCATTTCTAGTAGGTTAGTATGTTGTAGGATGTCTCGGGTACGTATTACCCACTGAAGGACAAACCTATGCGTAGTGTAAGGATGCCTTAAGTGAAATCGACCTTGAATTGTGCATGTGATAGATGACCTTCATTCAAAGTACTGAATGAGAATACTTTGGCCAAAGTAGTGAAATGTACAACATCCACTTAGGTGTGAGATAGTTGAGACTACACTGTCAGTTCATTGTGATCTCGTATTACATACTAGTTCGAGAGTTGCCGGATGCACAAGACTTAGCTATGTAGGACACAACACTATGCTCAGTTGGTAATCGCTTACTGGATACCCTACCAATCTCTTCGTTCGAAGGGAGGGCCATCTATCGAATGATAGGTGTGCGCGGGACCGCATTATAAGTCCGTGGTTGGCGGAAAAGCGCCCGAGTGATGTTTCTCCTCCATAGCAAGCGACCGATGTACTAAGATTTGAAAGGACAGACTCCTGGATTGTTGGCGTAACAACTAACACCTCTAGAGTGCAAGTTATTACAGACAACTATGCACACTGCGTAATGAGTGCTCTTGAAATTAGGAGGGGAAGCTCCGTCATATAGTGCTGAAATCTGTGGAAAAGAAAAGTAGTCTAAATCGTATCTTTTTGTTCTCAGTTGGAAGAGGCGCAAGGTTAAGAAAAACCACGAACGTTGCAGCGAAGTATTTTCTAGTTTCCCAAATCTCTAACTACAACTAAACTAAAGCTTTAATCTATCCAATCTCCTCAGGAAAATAGAGCATGAGGAAACGGAGCAGGAATGTTGTTATACGATAAACTTCAGGTACAGATTCACAACATGAAGGCAAGGTGGCACAACTATTTTCTTGGCTGAGAAGAAGTTTATTATCACACACATCAAATGATAGGCTTTAGGTATAGATTTACAACATGAAGGCAAGGTGGCACATCTATTTGCATCATCTGAATAGGGTTATTAGAAACAAAACATAGAGAATAGCCAACTAGGACAACAAATTGCATAGGTGAAACACGCATACAATAAACGATCAACTAGCCACTATATTTAACTAAGATAAGCAATCACCATAACAATAACATGAAGGCAAGGTGGCACAACAATTCATCATCATAGTAAAAACTCATGAACAGATACAGAATCAACAATATTGTAGGCAAGGTGTGCACAACATATATTACTATCTCGTGCAAAAGTTAATTACGAATGAGCGAAAGCTCTTATTTATAGACATCAAAGGTGTAGGGAACTCTAAAATCACCTTGAGTCAACTACAACCTTGCAAGCATGCAAGATTTTCTCGCTAAACCCTAATAAAGGAAACTATACAGTTAACTGGAAAGCTACCATCAGTTAACCGAAACAAGGCTAATCTAAGTAGACATGTGCAAACATGCATGTCCTTATTAAGAGAAAACTAAGTGAAAACTCCAACTATACAGGGATGATTCCAAAATAGACATAGCATGAGATGTGGAACAACAAGTTAACTCAGAAAGAAGCGTCGAGTTAACTGCTGTGTCTGATGTCTATCTTGAAAGGTGGGACCTAGAGTTCACTGGTCGTGATCCCGAGCAAGTATCCCCTCCACGAAGTTGTTGACTACATCACTATCTGGAGCACTGATACTTTGTTGTAGCACACTGTGTCTTCACAACATCTCTTCACTGCTTGTGATCTGGCTTTGAATCTCTCCTCTACTCTTGATCGCCTCATGAAATAACACTGACATGATTGTAAGTTGATCTAACTTACAACCAACAAAATCCCCACTTAAAATACCATGGATGAGCGTCTGCAACTTTGACTGAACATTAGTATGCTCGACATATTCACCACCCTCCCATTGATACCGACATGGAACTTGAGACATGAAGGCTCTTATGTAGTGAAGTGCACTAGTCACGCGCTCTTTTCTCTTAGCCAACTTTGAAGTCATTGTATCTTGTATTTTTGCCCTTAAGGTCAACTGTGTCCTCCATGTAAAAATAGCCTCTTTGTCTTCTTGATCATTGACTGAGTTGTATGCCATCCTCATATGAGAGATCATAATTTCTTCTTTGGGTTTCTCAACCGCCAAGTCTTGCTCCTGATCTTGGATGCGTAGACGGAGTTCGCGGACATTGTATCAAAACTGATATAACTCTACAAGTACAAAACAGCCTTGAGTGATGAACTCGTCCTCCCATTCTACCAAACGCTTCCCATATACAACCAGTTGATTAAGTTGATTCTGCTCTGCTGGTGACTCTATCATCTGTGGGAGTGAAGCGGTGACATTTTCTGTCCTATGCACAAGGTTAGAGATATACTGACGAAGTTGCTGGATATCAGCCTTAAGGGCTGCCTTGTCTTCGTTGTCTTTCATTATTCTATCCTTTGCGCTATCCATGCCAACTTGTAGGAGATCAACCTCTATTTGGCGTGTGCTTCTACCAAGGTTGACTCTGATTACTTCGAAGTCTTGAACTTCTATCTCATTCAGGCTCTTATCCTCTGGAGGTACATCGGTCTCTATGATGATCTCCTTGTCAGTGTTCCTGTCTACATGAACCTGCTTCTTGATTCATTTGTCTAGCGCATCCTGGTAAACACGATCAAAATCTGAATGATAAGTATGTAAGATGGCTGCCTCGTCTTCCTACCTAGTTGATTCTCAAGCCAAGACGAGTCTCGACTAATCTCACTGGAAGGGTCTGTGCTATTCATAAGAGGCTCTAATGAGTGTGAATGTGTAGAGGTATCACTACGAGGTGGCGAGTCTAAGTCCAAATCAATGTGAATTGGAACTGGAGACTGCTGTGGTGTAGGTGATGGCATGCGAGGCTAAACCTCGGGCTCTGGTGTGCTCCGAACTGTATCTTTGGCTGGCTCCACACCCGATTCTGTAATAGGTGCCTTCCCTTTCGAATTGTTAGGCGGCTTGTTCTTCTTAGGAGGGTTACTCCTCTTCTTTTGCTTTGGTTTTCTCAAGGATGGCAGTGAAACATCCACCGGTGGCGGCTCTGTCCTTGGCACGATTGCCCTCATAGTTTTCTTGCTATCAAGGTAGAGTATGCTATTCTGAATAACTCTACTCAATCTCTGCTCAACATGTGAATACTTTTAGGAAAACCAATCGACAACAGGAAGTGGCTTTATTTCAATCTGTTCTCTGAAAAATTGAGGAAGTACATCCTTATCATCATTTGACAATCCTCCCACATCCTCTGACATGAAGACATAAATCTGTGCAAGAGAGAACCTGCTATAGCTGCATCGACGCACCTCAAAGTCATCTTCGCAGTTGACCCAGTAATCCTCCATTGTAGGCTTGTGGTAAGGGCGACCACCAAGGTGTGCTAAATAATGATCCCCGGGGTCATATGCGCGTGCATCAACAAGGTATTTGAGTTTGTATTTCTCCAACTCCTGTCCTGCAGCCTTGGCATCAACTGCTCTCCTGCACCAATAGATTCCCATTTGGAATGGAAAGTTGGCAGATTGTTTACGCTTGTGGCACAAACGTAGGTGAACACCATATAATTGCCTCAGGAACTCCATGAAAATTGTTCTATCCAAAGGATAGTGAGGTAGCATAGCTGGATTTTCTGCATATTCGTGAACGTGGATGTAGGTGTATGTAGGGAACTAAATGAACTAGTCCACCCATTCTACCATTGCTGCTATGGCAACCGCTGAGATACAAACATGCAAGTCCCGGTCTAGGTTTGTCATAGTGTACATCAAGAAAGTCTCTTGCACACGCTTGAAATGTTGCTCAGACTTTGTGAACTCAAGCTAATCATAGTATTGGTAAACTTTTTGAACACTGAGGATACCCACTGTGTTCAATCCTCTAAACTGACCTTGATAAGCAGTCAAGTAGACGAGATAGGAACACATATGAAATTGGTGGGCAACTAGGAAACCGGTAATTTGCTTGTGTAGGACGTCGCTGATAAGAGAGGCCCAGTCATAATGCTCTCGCTTGGAAATGATCTGTGCAATGATGTAGTACATCCAGGGTTGGAATTTGTTTGCATCTACATGACCGGAAACGTGATTTAGAAGAGTGATCAAAATCGCGTACTCATCCTTGTATTCTCCGCTACCCACATTACTTGGTAATTTGTTTTTCTTTTGTTTCAACCACCTTTTTGCCATCTTATTCTAACACACGTCCTTATCAACATTGAATGCTCTTTCACAGTGGTGCATGGTAATGACCAAACTGTTTAGATGTTGAGGAATACCAAACACCTTTCAATGTTTTGGGGCTTGAGACTGCAAATCACCCGTCCATCTACTGACTGGATTTCGGAAGTAGTAGAATTGTAATGCTTGATACAAGACATCATGAATTCGATGCATTGAACTGAAATAGGGAGTGAAGTCGCCTCTAGCAACTTGAAATCTTGAATGTTTTGAAGTATTGCATTGTTTATCTTAATTGGATGCAAGATAGCTTCTAGAAGCATCTTATGCAGATCAGTGGCAACCGTTCCGATGAAGTCACGAGTCAAGACTGATTTAGTCTTGAATTCGATCTGTGTGTATGACATTTTGAAAAACTCGCCCATTGACTCTAAACTCGGCTATATTCTGACAACTTTTTCCGGACGCTGAAATGCCACCTGATGAGGCTAAAAATAGCCTATTGGAGGGCAATTTTCACCAAAAATTTTGAAACATGGGTTTTGTCCAAAAAATAATTCTAAGACAACCCACACTGTCAGAAATGTGAAAAAGTGCCATTTAGGTTGGCATGCAAGAGCTTTTCCGAAAAAAGCAATTGACGGCAGCAGAGGCTGCGGGGGGCAATTTTTTCAAAAACAAGTCTGGGATATGGGTTTTATCCAGAAGGTGATTCTAAGTCAACCCACTAAGTCAGAATTGAAAAATATTGACTTCTACTCCACCATGCAAAGGAATTTCAGTTGAGAAAATCAAAGCCCCAAGAATTGAAGCTCTGGTGTAAATTTTCCTGAAAAGTTCTAACACATGGGTTTTGTAGAGAAAGTCGCCGAATCTTGGACAAGCGAAGGAAACCTAAGACAAGATTAGAAGAAATTAAGATAGAAGATAGAAGTTTTAAGTTTTTGCTTTTGCTAAAATCTCCATCTTGTCTTGAAGTTTGCTGATTATATTGGTTTTGTACCTGCAAGGAAAACTGTAAAATGATATCTCTAATGTCTTCAAACACTGATTGCTGAAGAATTCGCTCATCCAAATGAGAAAGTTCACTTTGATCTTCAACTGTGTGATAGAAGAATGGACGCAATCTTGAATAAATAGATAAATTCATAGCTTAATGGTGCCATTGCAAGGAAAAAACCTTGATCTCAAAAGAAATGTTCTAATTGGACCCCACTTTGTTCGACTGTCACTGACTTGGAGTCCTGAAAGAATAAAAATATAAAAATATTTAGTTCACCCTTACATGCGAATTTGCAATTTAACATTAAAAATGATGCCAATATTAAAATATTGAGCAAAATCACCTTTTTAATGTTGGCATGCAAAAGACTGAAATTTAATATTATTTTAATGAGTTAACTGAATCTCTGCATCCGGGTGCGCTTAGAAAAATTTACTGACTTTGAAAAGTTCAAATTTGACTCTCTAGGTGTCCCCTAGCAATAGTTGAGATTTTTTGCTAGCTTCCTACTTTATAGCTCACTGAAAAGTTACAATTGCCTTTGTTGAGCTTTGATTTTTGAATGCCTGATTGAAGTTGGAATTGAGCTGAGATATCCACCGCGAAGCCAGCAGAACCAAGATGAAATGTTTGTTGGTAGCTGTAACTGCTAAAAACCTTGTTTGACACCTCAGAATAAAAGTCGCCTTTTATTAAGTTGATGTACAGATCTCCAGACTTGGCCATTTCTCTGATTTGCCATGTGACGCTTCAAACTACTACTGTCGGTGATCGATGGCTGCTGTTGATTGAATGATAGACTCATCGCGTAACTAGAAGAATTCCGCACCCAACAACTGTATGTAAGGCATCTTAAAGCTAAGGTAAGGACCCCAAAAGCAAGGGTCCCCCTAGCCTACATTAGCGCAATTATCACTTTGAGAGTGATTTTACAACTTGCAACTTTCAACACAAATGCTCTACTTTGACCCTTGACACTAGGAGCTGGAGTGCTCCGATGCGTGCACCGTTGATCTCATTGTGAAGCTGGAAGAACTTAGAAGAGATGTTCCTGGAAGTGACGAAGCGAGAAAACTGCTTTTAAGACCTCATCAAGAAGGGCGCCTTTTTCAAGGGAGTATGTATTTTCCATACTTAGCCATTTTTCTACTTGTTTTCATTCTGCAACAATCTCCACTGACCCTTCATTCACGGGCGTTTGACAAATCTCGAGGGCTGACGGTTGGATTCATGGATAGCTAGAAGGATTTCGCTCAAGCCTCGTGGAGACAACGATTGCTAAAACCCACATCTAGCTCGCCAAAAGACTGGGCGCCTTTGGCCTATAGAGGTATAGGTTGACATTTTCTCATTTATCCACCCTCTAATTTACATGCTTACTGGAACCACTGTCACGGTCACTCAGCATATCTGACGATCTCGCGAACGGGTGCATCGCAGAGCTGGGCTGAATCAAAAAAGATGCCCCGGAAACGAAATCTGCAAATTCAATCATCTGAGGGGTCTAATTCAAGGGTGCCCTTGGGCTACAGGAGTGTAGAAACTGAAATTTGACAGTCCTCTGTAATGTGTACCCTCTTCGTACCTTCCTCTTCAACCTTCGATAACCGGAGTTTTGCAACTCGGGTGATCTCGCTTGATAGCTTGCTGGAAAGCTGATTGAATTCCGAAGAGATTGAATGCATTTGCAACCAAAAAGCACTGAATTTGAATCTCCAAAATGAAGGGCACACCTGCGCTACAGGGGTGCAGATTTGCTCTGAGGTTAATATTTTCCTTTGTTTCGCGCTCTGCGAACACCATTTGGTTGCTGAGTTGACCACGTAGAAGCATTACTGCTACTGATGTGTGTCTGTGACTGTATCTCACCACTTCATATGCACAGACATTGTAAAGTTGATTTGCATGTTGATTGCGCAAGTGTCTCCCACGTTACAAAGTGAAATTTTCTAGACTTAGAATATTTTTTTGCACTTTTCGCCACTTGAAAATCCCCTCCGCCGTGAAGCATCTCTTTCAGCATCTTTTATTATAGAATGTTCTGCTTTGAGTTTCAGGCTTAGGTTTTGACACTTATTTCTGGCCAACTGCTGTTGACGATCTTAGAAATCCCATCTTTTGTCCTGAAAAAGTGAAAACTACCCACTAGCCTTAAACTGACTTCGAATTGAAACTGACTTCACAACTATGATCGTGATGTGAAATAAGTGAATCAAAATTAATTTCAGCCAATTTTGACAAGTTTTAATTTTTAGGGTTTCACGATGTGAAACAGGGGTGCAGAAACCCTAATTTTCAATTTTTTCCAAATTTCACTAGTATCTTATCGACACCAAACTGACTCAAAATACATGCTTGATTTTCCCAAAAACTATGTTTTGACGTCATTTTAACAAGGTTTAGACTCTTTTAAGCAAAATGCCTTAATGAAGCAAAAAATTTGGTTTGGGTACAACGTTAGGCTTCGTTTGGTGACCATGTCGGATACTTACGACATAGGAGAATTGAGATACTCTGTGTTTTTGTAGACCAATGACTTATTGGTTGGGCATTGGAGTCAGGACTCTTTCCCTAATCACCTAGTATACTTGGAGTTTTCCTAAACACCTAAAAAAAACATTCCTAATAAATCACCTAAAACATGACATAAGATCACAGAACGGGGAAACAAAATATGACATAACTAAAAAGCATAAGTAAATTATTTACAAAAAGTCACTCCTCCCCTGAAGGGTTGAAGTGTTTGGGATATTGCCCGCTATAAGGAAGCGGGAGAAGCCTTCCATCTGATGCGAGAGCATGTATGTGTTCTTTCCTCTTGACTCATGGATTTGAAAAGGCCCGAACCATAAGGAATCAAACTTGCCATGCATTCCTTTAGGTTCGTGTCTTTTGTCCCACAAAAGGACTTGATCTCTGATTTTGAACTCCCTCTGACAAGCCTTCTTATCAAAAATCTTCTTCACTCGCTCTTGATGTTGAGTGATTCTATCGACAACCTCTACCCTTTCTTCAAGTTTCATCAGGTACATCCGCTTCTGAATAGGATCTTTGAGCTCTTCATCTTCCAATGTAGATGCCAGTTGTAAGGCAGACAACTCCAATGTGATGGGCATAACTGCTTCTGTACCATACAAAAGTATGAAAGGCAAGGTGCCAATGGCTCTTTTTGGAGTGATTCTATCAGCCCAAAGAGCGTCATATAACTTTTTGTGCCAAGCCCACTGATTTGAGTCAACCAGCTTACGCACGATTGTGACTATGTTCTTGTTTGACGACTCGGCCTGTCCATTACCTTGAGGATAATAATCTGATGAGTGTGACAACATGATGCCATGATTAAAAAATAAACTCAAAAGTTCCTCTGATGAGAAACACGTTGCATTATCGGTCACAACTTTACGAGGCACTTTGAAGCGTGAAATGATGTTCTCCTTCAAAAAGTCGCAAACAACTTCAGAAGTAGCTCGTTTGGTAGGAACTGTCTCAACCCACTTCGTGAAATAATCTTTTGCTGTTAGGACATAGACATGCCCCTTACTGGAACTAGGGTTGATAGGACCTACAAAATCTATACCCCATTGCTGAAATGGAGCATCGATGATAACTGGCCTGAGTGGAGTAGTTGCCAACTTGACTTTGCTTGCAAATTGCTGACACAGTTGACACTTGTACACACAATCATATGCGTCGCGAAACATAGTTGGCCAATAAAACTGTGCTCACAAGATTTTGAATGCAGTGACCCTCGATGAAAAGTGTCCCCTGCATGCTTGATTATGAAAAGCTTCCAACAACCTCTTTTGTTGGTCCCTTCCGATGCAGAATAGGAAAGTTCCGTCAAGGCCACGCTTGTATAGAATGTTATTAATAAGCACAAAATTCTGTGCTTTCAACTTCAATGTTCTCTTCTGCTGTTTGTCCATGTGACGTGGACATTCTCCATGAGTTGAATAATACCACAAGGGTGTGTACCATTCCTTCGCATAATCAACAAATAGGACCAAAGGAAGGTCCTCTTCAATTTCATGCTCAGGTTTAATTCCACCATTGCTTTGATGCTTTTTATCTCCATCTTCCGCCAAATTTCAACAAAGACCTTGCCTGCGAACGAGCTTGGTTGGCTTGATTTCGCAATCCAGTTTCCTCTTTTCGTGCCCATCTGTTGAGTCAGCACACTTTTAACTGCTGGATTAGTGACAAACATCATTGTATGTGAATTCAAAAGATAGAACCTGAAATTCTTGACAGTTCTGACGACAGCATACACATTCTTCTCAATTTGAGAATAGCGCAATTCACTATCCTTGAAATTGGCGCTCATGAAAGCAATTGGAGATTCTCCTTCTTCACTGAGCTTCTGAGTCAAAATAGTAGACAACATGTGTTTCGACGCATAACAATAGAGGATAAAATCCTTCTGAAGGTTAGGCCAAACCAACACTGGTGCATTAGCAATAGCTTCTTTGATTTTAATAAAGGCCTGTTTGCCTTCCTCTATCCATAAAAAAGTGGACGTCTTTTTCATCATTGTTGAGATCTCCTTCGTCAACTCTGAGAAATTAGGTACAAACCTTCGGATAAAGTTAACTTTACTGAAAAAGGAATGCACTTGTGTTTTGTTTGTTGGAAGAGACAGGCTTTTGATTGAATCCACCTTGTTTGGGTCTGTCATGTCCCCTTCTCAGTGACATCTTTCAGAGGACAGGATTGGCCTATCACACGACCCTCGTAGGCCGATAGACTGGATAGAGGGTCACTTCGGAGCTTGGCTCAGCTTCAGTCAGCAGGGATTGATCAGTTGTCTTCCGTTCTGGCTCGATCGGAGACTTTTTTGCAGAATTGCTATTTTTAGCAGTTCTTGGCAGGCAGTATGGGACCACTGCTATTTTTAGCAGTTGGCTGTGGCAGCATCAGGAATCACTTTAGAGTCTGTCAACATCAGACGGATCAGTAATCGGGTTAGAAACAAGGGAGATATTAATATTTGATCGTATTGATTAAATATTAATTAATTAACGTTTATAATATAAAGTTATAATTTAATATTATAACTTAAGTGATTTCCTTGAGGGGTGCGCCATCATGAGAAAGGGGCCAGTTTGATATTTTATTAATATTTAAATATTCAGTGGAGAACTATGGAGAATTGAAAATATTAAAATATGAATATTTCATTAAAACCCTATTTTCAAGGGAATCGCACTTTTCAGTGTATTTGAGGATTTTGCATTGGGATTTGTGCATTATGTGATTATTGAGTTTGATATTGATCAGTTTTTGGTCTGAGCCTGAGACTTAGGGTTTCACGTTCGATTCCTTGGAGAACGAGCGGAAAGCAATTCAGAGAGTGTGCAATATCACTTGATTTATTGCCTACAGAGGTTTTCTTATTCAGAGAAAACTACAGAGCTTCAGAGATTATTCATTGTCAGAGATATTTTCAGTTGATTGCATTCAGAGATCATCTATTAGCTTGGACGCATCAATACAGAGGGTTAAATATTGATTTTTGGTAAAGCCGTACAGTTGCATTAAATACAGCAGCAGGCCGTACATTTTCTGACAGGCCGTACCAGCATTAAAAATCGTGTGCCTTTGCCTTGGATGAAACGCCTTGGAGATCCTCTGAATACTTACTTCTTTGGAGGCGCCTATCATCTGGAGTTAGCTGGAAGCCACGTTCTAAGGGAGGAGTGCATTTATTGAAGCAGCCGTACCATTCTGTACTTCTGCAGCAGCAATACCAGGTTCTTTAAAAATTGTAAAATTCATCATTTATTTCGTCCTATGTATCTGGGTATCATTGAAAATCATTTGAAAAGAACAAATAGAGATACTGGAGTCCATATTGCTTCATTTCCAGAGTTATTTGAATTTTATAGAATTTATTATTATTTTTCCTTGAAAAGCCGTACTTTCATTTATTGCATTGAAAATCCAAAAATTGCAAAAAAATCACAAAACTTCAGAAAACGTCAAAAAACCCTAAAATATCAGACAGAGCAGTAACAGGGGGAAACCTAGGGTTTCTACAGTGGTATCAGAGCTTGATTCTGCCATCCTAGGGTTTGGCCATCACATGCAACCAGAGGAAATTGATACATACAGGTACTACACTCGCAGACGTGCCTTGCTTGAGAGGCAACGCAGTTTGAGCAGGCAGCCGGAAATCATGGCTGACAGGAATGATAGGGCTGAGAGAACAGATATACCTCGTACAGAGATCCCACAGAACAACAGAGATCAGGACGATGCAGAGGTCTTGCATGCACTCAGAGATCTTCGTGCAGGACAACGTCGATCCGATGATGTTTTACAGCAGGTAGCACAGGCACTGCAGAGATTAGGGACTTCGAGGAGATCGTCACCACATCGTGACGATGACAGGAGTGAGGCTGGGTCACGGAGAGCACCTAGGACAATGTCACGGACAGCTGATAGGCCTACAAGGCCTACTTTCACGAGACAGGAGCCCGATGAGGCTATGCCAGATGAGGATCGAGATGATTTGTTTGCTGATAACCTTATGGCAGCGAACGAGGAGTGGGATTTGATACCTCCTGCAGTCAGAGAACGGATCACTTTTGACCGTTTTATCACACAGAGGCGTGAACACAATAGGGCTCGTCAGGATTGGAGACCCCGACAGCAGTATAATGACCTCAAACATGCAACTAACAGGTTGAATCTAGTGATGTTTGATGGGAGTGGGAAGATGACAGCCCAAGCTTGGATTAGCAAGCTTGATACATTCCTTACCTTGCGTCCGATGGCTGAGAGAGACGCTATCCGTTACGCTACACTGCACCTCGAGGGAGTAGCTTATGATTGGTGGCATCACGGTATGGTGACGCTACATCATGATAGGATCACTTCATATCAGGAGTTCGTAGACAGGTTGGTTGAGAGATTTGATAGGAAGGATCCGGAAACTTACTTCAGAGATTTGGCACAGTTGAGGCAGAGTGGCAATCTCGAGACATACATCAGCGACTTTCAGAAACTATCCGTCATGGTTCCAAACATATCAGATAGGCGGTTAGTAGTCCTTTTTATGGAGGGTTTGACAGAACCACTTAAAGGCTGGATAAAAGCCTTTGATCCGCCATCATTACAGGAGGCGATGAGGAAGGCACGTAACATGGAGTTCGCAGCCCCGGCAAATAAATTTAACTCCAGAGGTTCTTCATCGTTCCGAGACAATAAGGGCTTCAATAGAAACAATGATAAATCTGATTATAACAAAAACAAATCAGATTATAAAAACGATTCGAAAGGTAAATCAGCCTTCCCACCTTTGGATCGTGAGGCCCTGAATGACCTTCGCAGGAAAAAGTTATGCTTTTACTGCAAGGGACCGTATGATGCCAATCACGATTGCCCTCTAAGACCTAAGGGCAAGGCGAATCGTGTTATGTGGGCATACTATGAAGACTCAGAATCAGAAAATTCAGAGCAGCCAGAGCATTCAGATGATTCAGAGTCAGAGACTCCAGAGCATAGAGTAGAGGTAGAGCCCGAGCTTCAGATACAGGAGGGCAGATTGTCTAGCATTCAGCAGGAGGGTTCTTTCCGGCTCCGTGGTGTATTAGCAGGTCAGAGGGTCATTACCCTATTGGATACAGGAGCTACACATAATTTTATTGATGCTAGGTTCGTTGAGAAACGAGGGCTTATTACAGAGGAGTTTGAGGGCATCAGAGTCAAAGTGGCAGATGGGTACACTTTGAGATGCGAACGCATGATTAGAGATCTTCCATTACGCTTGAACAACTATGAGTTCAAGGCAGATTATTATGTTGTCAATATGGGAGACATTGATTTAGTATTGGGAATGAAGTGGTTACACTCATTGGAGGAGGTCACACTTCGTCTCAAGGATATGGAGATACGTTTTGAGGTCGACGGGAAGACTCACATTCTTAAGGCAATACGGGACAGCGACCTTAAAACAATTTCCTTTCGCCGAATGGAGCGGCTCATGCGTCATGACATGGTAGAGTGGGTGCCGAGTGTCATTTAGCACCTTTACAGGAGGGACAGCAAAAGACAGAGTATCATCCGGACATTCAGAAGATCAGAGTCAAGCATGATAAGGTGTTCAGTGATATTCCGCCAGGTAGACCTCCAGATAGAGGGATAGAGCATATTATTGAGCTCGAGGAGGGTGCAAAACCCATCATGATAACTCCTTACAGGCATCCGAAAAGATTGAAGGATGAGATTGAGAAGACCATAAAGGAGTTACTGGCTATGGGTCACATTAGACCTAGCAAGTCGCCGTTCGCTTCTTCTGTTGTATTGGTGAAGAAGAAGGATGGAACGTTGCGCATGTGCATTGATTACAGGGTCCTGAATAAGAGGACAATTAAAAACAGATACTCGATACCGAGGATAGATGAGTTGATTGATGAGCTTCATGGGGCATGTTATTTTACGAAGATTGATTTACGGTCGGGTTATCATCAGATTAGAGTCCGTGAGCAGGACATAGAGAGCGACCTTAGGATGTCATTGTAGGCACCAGGTTAAGTAGTGATACCATTTGGAGCTCCTCTTAGCGCCCGGCTACCTTCGATCCTACACTATGAGCGGTATTTCATTCTTGAGGAGGTTGTGTTGGTTTTCTTCGATGACATTCTGATATACAGTCGGACTTGGCAGGAGCACTTGGCTCATTTAGAGACTGTGTTGAGCATCTTGGAGAGGGAGTCCTTGTACGCCAAGGAATCCAAGTGTGACTTGGGGATGACCGAATTGCTATACCTTGGTCATATTATCAGTGCGGATGGAGTGCGCATGGATCCTGAAAAGATCCGTGCCATTGTTGATTGGCCCACACCGGCGAACCTGACACAGTTGAGAGGGTTTCTCGGTTTGTGTGGATTCTACCGCAGATTCGTGAATGGTTATTCACGACATGCAGCCCCGATGACAGATTTGATGAAAAGGGGGCGTTTGTTTGGACTTCCGAGGCACAGGAGTGTTTTGAGAAGTTCAAGGAGTTGATGACCACTTGCCCTGTTTTGGCACTACCGGATTTTATGAAGCCGTTTGAGCTTCAATGTGATGCATCAGGTGAGGGCATTGGTGCGGTGCTTATGTAGGACAAGCACCCTATAGTTTATGAGAGCCGCAAGCTCAGAGGACCCGAGAGGTTGTATAGCATATACGACAAAGAGATGCTCGCGATTATGCATGCTTTGGCAAAATTTAGACAATATCTTGTTGGCAGCAAATTTTGCATCAAGACTGATCATAACAGTCTTAGACACTTTTTAGGACAGCGAGATCTCAATGACAGACAGCAGAAGTGGGTCAGCAAGCTGCAGGCTTATGACTTTGATATTTCGTATATCAAAGGTACTCAGAACGTAGTGGCAGATGCACTATCACGGAGACCGTACTTGGGCACTATGGTTCAGATTGCAGAGGATTGGAGGCATTTGATAGTGGCAGAGTATGCCAAGGACAGTTGGGCCTCCAGTATTGTCGAGGGATCAGCGGTTGACACTAGATACACACTTGTGAATGACTTGATCATTTACAAGCACAGGATATTTCTGATTCCCGGTTCTGGGGTGAAGAACATGGTTAT
>VDFB02026320.1:121532919-121570645 GCA_007258455.2 Sequoia sempervirens
AAAGATCAATTTTTCCCTAGTGGGTCTATTATGCTTTTTCAGAAGCATTTCAGGAGCTCCAAAGTCATCAATGGAGATCAGTTAACTGCTAGGCGCCAGATTCAACACTCAAGCATTGAGCAGAAGTTGAGTTGGTGAGCATGCACGATGAACGAGGGAAGAAGGTGAAAACTGTGAAAATTTGACTAAGTCTACTTGACATGGGCACCCCTAGAGGGAATAGGCACCCATCTTTTTAGGGCATCAAATGATGGAATTGGGGTTTGAGCCCCCAAGGAAAGTTGTTCAAAACAACCGAACTCCGTAGTGAATCCGACAGTGCAGTCAACGAATCATCTAGTCACCTAGAATTCGAGGTCAAATAGGGAAGTTTCAAATAGAAGACAAAATGAAAATCATGAAAATGTTTGAAAAGTATTCTAAGTCTGGAGTAAATGGGAACCCCTTGAAGAGAAAGGCTCTGATGATTTTGAAGGCCCAAACAG
Source organism: Sequoia sempervirens (assembly GCA_007258455.2). NCBI lineage: Eukaryota > Viridiplantae > Streptophyta > Pinopsida > Cupressales > Cupressaceae > Sequoia > Sequoia sempervirens. The sequence goes on from VDFB02026320.1 coordinate 121,533,405, forward strand.
ATGATTTTTCTAGTAAAGCTTCTAGCATGACTTCTCCATAATAGATCAAGCTTTCCAACGAGATCACTAGCACGTCAATTTGAGTTGGCAGTCACTAGATGTAGCAGCTGGAACAAAAGGTCTAATAGAGCCAAAGTTGAAAGCAGAGAAGAAAACACCAAAAATGGCAAACTCTGGTAAAGTTGGGCGCCCCAGCTTACCAGGGGTGCCCAAGCTTTTGAAGCCTCAAATCCAACTTTTTGACAAAGTTACTCCCAAGAGACTCCTCTTGATTATCCTTAGCTCTAGAACAAGCCCAACCATCAGTCAATCTGGTGCCTAGAACTCCAGATCTGATGAGATCATTTGAAGAAGAGCAAAGGTGAAGAAAATGAAAAAAAAAAAGTCTGGTAAACATGGGCGCCCCTGGTGAAGAAGGGCGCCCAAACTTTTGAGGTCTAAGATGATAGAATTTTCCAACACAGCCTCCAAGATCGTCTTGTCTAATTTAGTTAAGCTATCCAATGAAGCATTCAGCCAGTCAACTTGATCAACGTAGCTCCCGGAATCAGAATTTCATCAGAAGATCAAAGGGAAATGAAGAACTTGAAAATCATGCAAAAAACACTGTGAAAGTTCAAAGCCCCTGGAGGAAATAGGCTCCCATGAATTTGAAGGTCAAAACGAAGTTTTTAGCCAGAAGTGCCTCCAGGGTGATCTCAGAATCAGTCGAGCTTTGCAATGAATCATCTAGCTCGTCCATCAGATCAATTTGGAAGCCGGAGATCAAGGTCAAAGTAGGGGTTCAAAATGGTGAAAAGATAAAAACCCCAGAAAATGGTTAAGTATGAGAGAAGTTGGCACCCCTAGCCAAGAAAGGCGCCCAACTTGTCATAACTTAGTCAATTTTCCAAAATTTCAAAATTGCAAGTTGAAGTGAATGTCGAAGTTCGATGTGAGAAGGTTTTAGGGTTTGCATGGATAAAAACAAAAGAAAGCAGAGCTACTTCAAACCCTAAGTCTATTTAAGATGTCTCTTCAATGCAATTTTCATCATTATTGCAGGTGGCGTCCCAAGGAGAAGAGTGGAGTAGCAACTTTGAGGATTTATTTCAAGATTCAAGAACTCAAGGTTGTCGATTTTCATGAATAATTTTCAGACCAACAAAATAAGATCTTGCTTTTTCATCAAGAAGATCAAATTTTTGAAGAAGGTCAAAGATTTTTAATTTTCAGCCATCAGGGTCTTTTCATCTCATTCTTCTAAAGAATTTTTGGAGAAATTCATCAAGTTGCAGCAGCTGCTTTTTATTTGCATGTCAGTGAAATCTTCAAGGTTTGCAAATTTTGATCATCTGGGTCCTCTCAAAACAATCTTCTAAAGAAAACCCATATCACAGCTTCTTGAAGAAACTTTCAAAATCTAGGGTTGGCTGCTTTTTCGATCAACCCTCAGTGTTTTTCAAATCTAATCAACTGGGTACATTTCTAATTGCATTCTGAACAAAACCCAGGTGCCAACTTTTTCGGTGAAAAATTGAAGAAATTAGAGTTTGTTGCTTTTTTAGTCTAAATTCAAAATTTTCAAAAACGGATGATCTAGGTTGTCTTGTAACAAAATTCTGAGCAAAACCCATATCTCAAAAAAAAATTCAAAATTTGTCCGATGAAGAAAACCAATATCTCTAAAAGAGTGTCAAACAGTTTTAACTCTAGGCGAAGCCAGCCATTCAGTTTTGAAAATGGGAATATTACCTCAATGGATTTCAAGACCAAATCAACTCTCTACCATGATTTCATCAAAACAGCTGAGACAGACTTGCATCACATCAAGCTAGTGTTTGATCTACATGCTTTGGACAATGCAGGCAACACTACAATTAGAAACTTGGGACACTATGGACTCCTCATAGCAGCGTCTATTCCTATATCAGTTTAGAGTCTTGAGTTTGTAATCGCTTGCATCAAGCATTACAATTCGGCAACACAGGAGATCCAATCAGTAGATGGCAAATTGATCTACAGTTTGAAACTTGACATGATCGAGAAATGCTTCTCCATTTCCCCTTGGCTTGAAAGTGTGACTATCTCTAAGGGTGAATGTGAAAGGATGTGAGAAATGCATAAGGACAAATACATCAAGAAGATTGCATTGAAGTGGATGAAAGAAAAACATAAGACTCTGCCAAGTCACATATCCATGATGTCAGCAAAGTTCAAGAAAGTGGCCAATGAGGTTGAATATTTCCTGAGGTCGATCGCAGATGGAGAGGATATCTTAGAAAAGCGCAACTTTTCTATTGATGGTATAGATGCATTGAATCGGGACACAATTTCATAATTTTTAGCGAATGTCATTGAGATTTAAAGTGGCTTTCATCTAGAAGCTTTCTTTCCACTTTTTTTCTATTCTCGAAACAATTCTTATCTATTCTTTGAAGAAGAGAAAGAAGATAAAATGTAATAGTTGGCATTTCCTGCTTTTCCTACTTTCTTAGGTGTTAGATCTTATCTTCTTTTAGTTTTAGAAATAAATCTTACTTGTTGAGCAAGCCCTAGTTGTAAAAGCAAGGAGATTTTAGGGTTCCCTACTCCTCTGCTTGCCTATAAATAAGAGCCTTTGCTCATTAGTTTTCTTTAACGGTTATTGTGATAGCAAATTGCGAGCCTGTAATGCAACAAGATGTTATTCAGTGTCAATTCACTTTGTGTAAGAAAATTGCATGCCTCTTTAGCTGCAAGTATTGTTCAGTGCATGTGTTTAGTGTAATCTTTGTTCTTGAGATTTGAGAAATAAAGTCTTGAGCCTATTTTTCCTTGATATAATGTCTCAGATTTATGTTATTTGTGTTATGCTTATATGATCTTTAATTTCAACTTGCATTGAAATTAAGTAGATGTGTGTTGGAAGGAGAGTTCATCCAAGTATTTTGTCAAAGAATCAATCATTGTCCATTTCTAAATTATCTTGATATGCGTTTACTTGAGAACTTAGAAATGTCTTTAGCGTAGGTTAGTCGTAGTTGAAGTTCTAAATCAAAAAATCTCAGCTACAGTGCTTGAGTTTTATAGAACTTGTGCTCTTAGCTGATCAAAAAGATAGGCAACTTAGTTTTAGTGTACTTTCTTAAACACCATCAACAAGAGGGAGCTTCCCCTCCTAATTTCAAGAGTAGTTTATCTGTGCATAGTTGTCCATTTCAAATTCACATTCCAAAGGTGCAAATTTAAAATGCCAACAAAAAACTCATTCAATGACATAAAATAATAATCACGCCTATTTACTGAAAAGAAGAGTCGAAAGACATGATCTAAACCAGCAAACTTGCATTCAAATTATAGAAGTACGACAAATAAACCATTCAAACAATAATAGCACAGCATAAATTTTATCAATAGCATAAGAAACAGAGAAACCGAACAATGGCACTGTCTGTGAGTTCTTGCAATAATATAAACAATACAAAGGCTTGGTCTCTCCAAAAATCCTATGATTCTAAAACTAGTGAAATAGCATATGATCTCCTTGCTTGTAACCTAAAACATGGAACCCTTGGAATGGAACCGTAGAACTAGGAACCCCTCCCCTGGAGCAAAGAGCAATATTTATAGCAAGCCCTCCATCGCTTGGCAAGCAACAACCAAAAAGATTCAGAATTTGAGCAATGATGTCGAGGCAATGATTTCCCTCAGTTGCTGTAATAGAAAAGATTTGAGACACAACATCCGATCTCCCTCCACTCAGGTGCATCCCCTGTGAATGATGGCAGTGGTCTAGAAAATTCTTGTGCAGACAAGTGTCGCCCTTTAGGATAGGCAGTTTAGAAAACGTGGCAACATCCCACAGCTCATAGTCCACTTCATCCTTTGCGTTGAAGAAGTGTGCGCCGAAGAGACGCGTGGCAACATTTTGCTGCCTACAGTCGATATTTCCTTCCTTTACTGAAAGCTTGCGCATAGAGGACACATAGCAAAAATGTTTATTGTAGATGCTGCTTGTGGGGCTCGCCAAATCCTTATGTGAATGGGAGCTACGTGGCATGCAAGCGAGGTCCGATGAGGAAGCGAAAGGAAGTGATCAAAATAACCTATGGTGATGACACGTGGGAGCATTTCGGGGGCCGATAGAAGAGAAAGGGGAAAATTCCTTCAAAGAGCGATGAGTGGACATGTGGTAGAAGTCGCGGCGACAACCAAAAAGGGGTCGATGAAAATCGTTGAAGGCATGGGCCGACACTTAGCCAAAAATCAAACCTGAAGGGAGCATGGTGAATTTTGAATTCACACGTTTCTCAATTCTTCATTGAAAATTTTGTACTTCACCCCTGTTTGGGAAAATTTGATGGAAATAAAAAGAAGTTGATCCATTTATGTTGTTAGATCCCTCCAGAGGCAGAGTAGGGCCCGCTCTTCTAAAGGAAGGTGATCTGTTAGTTAGTATTTCATCTTCATTCTTGTTTTAAGTTGGAATTCTTTCATCAATATAATGTCAGAGTAAATCTTAAATTCAAGACTACATTGTTGTTATCTTTATTCCATTACCACATTGATTAATTAGAATCCTTTATGTTTCAATTTAGTGCACTTTCTAGTTAATTAGATTGGAGATAAAACAGGCTCACTGATGAGCTACTCTGGAAGCTTTTAGAATAAGTTCAAGTAAGAAAGAGGTTAGAAGAATAGCGTAGAGTCACTTCTGATAAAGAAGGAACAACCCCGAACCGCTCCTGACAAAGCAAACCAAACAACAAAACCCCTCAAAAACTATCCAACTCTTACCACAAACAACTTTAGACACTCCTGGGTTGAAAATTAAAGATTAAATGATTAGGGAATTATGACAAAAATGATCCCTATCCATCACAATCATCGAGAATCCAATTTTTAATTATCTACCACCTAGGAGCTCCAAAAAATTGATTTTCACTCCTAAGTTATTTACCCAGTCATAATCTGTTGAAAATCTAGTTTTCAAATTGTAACTGTTTAGCAACGCCTAAGGGTTTTTGTTGCTATACATTATTTCCCTCTTAAAAAAAATTGGAAATACCTATGTGGTACTTGAAGAGGTGACAGGAAATCAAGATACAACATTAAGTTCCTTCATCAAACTAGAAATAAAATTTTCTTTGGAAATAGGTTGCTTGTATAATTTTAAGCGATGCCCATTAACAAAAAAATCCATACAATCAAAATCTATGGTGCAAAGCTTGACTGTACCATTGTCATTAACATCTTCAATTTCATAAGACCCTAACCATCTAGTGTGAAACTTTCCTTTAAAATCTTGAAATCTGGAATCATAGAGAAGTGCCCAATCTCTTGGTTGAAATGACCTCTATTGGATGTAACAATCATGCCAGAAGAGCATGCTATTTATGAACTCTCTGCATGGAAAAGAGCTTGTTGGGAACACATTTCATCAAGTGCATGAAGGTTTTCAATCCCTTCTTTATGAGCATTGAAGTTAGATTCATTCTCAAATGTAAAGCAGTATGTAGGGTTTTTACCTCAAATTCAATAGGTAAAATTTCTTTCTTACCATAAACAAGTTCATATGGTGTAAGACTAATGGTGATCTTCCATGTTGTTCAGTATGCCCATACTGCTTCTGTAAGTCTTGTTGCTAAATCTTTCTTATGAAACTTGTACAGTCTTTGTAAGAATGTTTTCAAGTTCTCGATTAGTCACTTCAACTTGTCCATTGGCCTGAGGGTGATATGGAGAGGACTTGTGGTGTCGGATTTCATACTCTTGAACCAGAGTGGCAATCAACTCAGACATAAACTGAAGTCCTTGATCTGTAACAATTTCATGAGGTACACCAAACCTGGTAAAAAAATTAGAGTACACAAATTCAGCAACTCTAGTATCTCTTGCATTTTTTAATGTCATAACCTCTACCCATTTAGTGAAATAATTAGTACAACCAATATATATTCCTTATTTCTCAATGGGGGGTTGATTGGCCCCACAAAATCTAAACCCCATTTTTCAAAGGGTTCAAGAGACAATTGGGGTTGTAGAGGTATCTCATTAGAACATGTGGGTCGGCCCATACGTTGGCATTTATCACAATGTTTCACATACTTTTTACAATCTTTATGGAGTGTAGGCTAATAATATCCAATAGTTAGGATTTTATTGGTAGTTCTCTGAGCTACAAAATGTCCTCCACAGGGCTCTAAATGACATGCTCGAAGTATATCGAAGACATCGTCTTTGGATACACATCATTGCATGACGTTATCAATGCTAGTGCAAAATAAAAGTCCATTAGTCCATGTGTATTGACCACTTAGTCCCACAAGCTTCTGACAATCTCTAAGAGAGAAATGCGAGGGAAATTTGTATGTGACTAAGTAGTTTGTGATATCTGCAAACCATGGACTTTGGATTGAAATGGAAAACAAGTTCTCATTGGGAAAAGCATTATCAACTAGTATAGGGTCATTTGCACACTGCAACCTAAACAAGAAATCTGTAATAACATTTCACGTTTAGGTTTATCGAGTATAGTGATGTCAAGTTCTTGTAATAACAATAACTATCTAATGACCCTGCCAGTAACTACAGGTTTGTTAGAAATCATATTGTAGAATGATCAGTATGGATGAACACTTTATACCCAGTAATATAATGACAAAACTTATTAATTGCATATACAACAATGAGAAGTTCCTTTTCAATAACTATGTAATTTACCTCAACACCTATAAAATTATTATTGATGTAATAAATAGAATAAAATAATGTGTCCTCTTTTTGGCCTAGGACAACTCCCATTGAAGAATAAGAAGCATTTGTATGGATATGAAATGGAAGCTCCCAATTTGGTCCTCGTAATACTAGTATCGTAACAAGCTTTTCCTTGATGGTCTCAAAATAATGTTGACATTCCTACATCCATGAACAAGTGTTATCTTTTCCCAATAAAACAAAAGTTGTTACAACAATTTTACAAAAGTTTTGAATAAACTACGTATAATATCCAACATGTCCTAAGAAGCTACAAACATCTTTTTGACAAATAGAGTGGGAAAATCTTGAATTATTTGCACCTTTTTTAGGTCAACTTGAATTCCTTTAGTAGAAATGTAGTGTCCTAATACTATACCTTCCATCATCAAAATATGACACTTTTCATGACTTAAAGACAAATTAGTATCTTCACACCGTTGTAAAAAAAAATTGAGATTCTTTTTGGCTTCCTCATAGGTATCACCATACATAGTAAAATCATCCATATAAACCTCAACACAGTCATGAATCAAATCAGCAAAAATACTTAACACTACCCTTTGAAAAGTAGCATGGGAATTACATATACCAAAAGGTAAAACATTATATGCAAATGTCCCTTAGGGACAAGTAAAATTAGTTTTTTCTTGATCCTTAGGTGCGATTTGAATTTGATTGTAGCTACTAAAACCATCCCAGAACGAAAATATTTTTTTCCCTGCAAGAGTATCAAGAACTTGGTCAATAAACGACAATGAAAAATGGTCCTTTTTAGTAGCTTTGTTAAGAGCTCTATAATCAACACAAATACACCACTTACCATTATTTTTATGTACCACAACCAATGGAGAAACCCATTGACTATTTGAAATTGGATAAATAAATCCTACATTCAATAATTTTTGTAATTCCTCCTTAACTATTTCACATAAAATATGATTCAATCTTCTTTGTGGTTTCCTAATAGGATGACTACCTTCTATGTATATGTGGTGTGTGCACATATCTAGGTGTATGCCACACATATCTTGATATTCCCATGCAAATGTAGTTTTATGATTCCTTAACATTGTAAGTAAATCTTGAATTTGTGCATCACTTAAATGTGGATTAAATTTTTTTTTGATACGCAAGGTAGGGATTTATATTAATTTATATAAAATATACATGCGTCTGCATAGCAGGAGATAACAGTCCTTCATAATATTTGAGCCTATCGGCTAAACCTTCCAACCCGGGAGCAAGCTACTACTGGAACAAAATTTGTAGTCCCACTGCATGGCTTCAAAATTATAATTTTAAATACAGAAAATTAAAGTCAAGGGCCGAGCCTCACCCGACCAGTGCCAAATTTCTAGTTCCATTGCGATACTACTAAAAACCATCCAGTATTATGATTAACCACAAATTTAAAACATTAAAACACTTAAAACACAGAGGCCAAGCCTCACAGAAAGCCATTTAATTCTGCAAACCGGGTGAAGTCTTCCGCCCATTCCATTCCCTCCTCCGTCACAAGCCTCAGCTTCCTCTTCAGGAATTCGACTTCCATGGCCCATACCATTATGTGCCTCATCAATTTTGGCCCCTTGAGGTCTAAGTTGAAGGGAAAAACTTTGACAGCCTCATCCGTCTCCCAAAGAAGGTTCAGGTCTGCGGGGCGCGGGATTCCTTTGCCCTTGAAAGCCGCTTTTAGAGTCTTCTCTATCCCCCCTAGCAGGTTGCCTTAGAAAATACGCTCCATCATTTCCTTTGCCTCCGTCTTCATGATTTCTAGGTCCAGGATAATGGCTAAAAACTGAGAAGAGATGTGAGCGTTGTCTCACACAAATTCCTTTCTTTCCAGATGACCTTTGCCTAATAGCATTTTGACTACTACCATTGTCAGGGGATCATCCTCAAGCAGAATTCGCTTTAGCCTTTGATCCGTGATCTCCCGGAACGCTATTTGTCTCTCTGTTGCCACCAAGGAGACTGGTGTATCAACATCGAAACTTTCCAGCCCCTTCGCCGAAATGGAGATAATGAATTTCGATCTACTCGTTCTCGCCATTTGCAGCCCTTTTGTCAACCGTTCCCTGCACAGAGACAAAACACAAACCAAATTTTGAAAACCATAATGTGAGAATGCCTTCATCAGTTCATTTAAAAGGCCCGTATGTTGTAAGGTTGAGCCTCCGCGCACGAATCTGAATAATGGCGAAGCAAGCATTCCATCCTTTCCATGACATTGTCCTATGACCTTCATCCTTCATTCGGCTATCTCCTCATGAGAAGTAAATTTTCCACTCAGCCCAAATGATTTAGTTTTCATGATTGTCATGCCTTACGTGTCGAGCTGTTATCGCTTGGATTCTTGTGTCATTAATTCCTCTTGACGACATCGAGGCCTTCCATAATTTAGTTGCCTACTAGGCTCTGATTTATTTCCTTCCGCTTCCCTCCATCATTTTGGAGGTGGCTTGGAATGATGTGGCCTTGCCGCTAAGCAGCTATCTTTCGCACCCCGTCCATCACCTCAAGTTCTCCTTCTTTGTTGGCTTAATTTTCTCTATACGCGTCGACCTCGTGGATGCGAGTAGTAGGTAGCTATATGAGGGACGAAGGGGGCCCACCCTGCCACCCACTAAATGTGGATTAATATTAAGACTATGTCTTTGTATAATTTCCCATTGCTTGAGATGTTGTAGGTAAATTTATAACATGTATTTGTTAAGTGGATGGTGAAGATGTGTTAGAAAGAAAAAATGGACTATATACACAATTATGTGGTAGTGTAGACACCGAAAAAAGTCATGATTGATACTATGCATCTGATTTCGATCAACTAACACCGTTTCTTCCTAAATCACTTCAAATTCATCAATTAATTGAATAATCAACATTATTTAATTAAATTCAACAAATTCAACTATTAATCGAATAATTAAATTTATTGGATTAATTCACCCTTCTTCTAACTAATTATTCATCTTATTTAATTAAATCAAATCATTTAATTAAATCCTCTCATTTGATTAAAAATTAATCAGATCAAATGTCACATCTCCTAATTCACTCCAATTAATCAATTTTGGATTAATTAAGACTAAATCAACTTTTTAATCATCATTATCAAATTCCTCCAACTTTTAACTCCTTAAGAGTTAAATCAACCCATGGTCAACTAACTAGGTTGCACATGAAAATAATTTTAATTAATTATTTAATTCATCTATTTTCCTCACCAAGGCCTCATTCCAAGTATTCCTCTCAATAACCTTTCTATTCCAATTTTCTGGGGAGGTTTTCAAAACCCATCATATCCTTCATATTTGCAATAAATTCTCAAATCTTTCAAATCTCTTACATCCTCTCAAATCTTACCCACCTCTTAGCACCACCTCAAATTCTCAACCATCAAAGATTACTTTCCATCCTCCTCCACTCATATTTCCCAAAACGTGGCTCCAACTTCCCCTCCAATATACTCTGTAATTTGGCAATATTCCTCATTGGCTCTCAATTTATCCCACATTCACCAATTTCTCCATTCTTCAACCCTTGGCTTCTATAAATAGAGGCATCCTTTTCATAATATGGATCCACAACTTAGAGCATTATCATTATAGGCATTTCACTCCATAGCTTTTTCATCATTTTCAACCAATTTAGCTAGATTATAGCCATTTTTCATAATTGGATCATCTACACTTCATCAAGCTTATCAAAGGGGTTGAGAAAGGGCTTCTTTCCACATAAAAGGAGTACCAATACCCTTATGGGATGGAGTTTTATCTAGTTCAATTTGATTTACATGTTATCTTTCATTAGTTTCTTGTTATTTTCATGTTTTCTTTTGAATTTGGTTAAAGAATTATGATTTAGAGGGATTCGCTACTCACGAGTTCTCTTCACTTAGAGATCCTCACGGGGTGAACTACCCTATACCACATCAATGGAACAACACAAAAGCTTCAAATTCTAAAGAGTAGGCCATAGAGGCTCTCTAGACAAACTGTCGGGCTCTTGGCCAAAGGATGTCAGCGCAGGAAGCGAACGAAAGAGTGGCGAGTTGGCATCTCGTACCATATAGATCAGAGAGTGAGTTTATCACAAAAAACGCTTAGAGTGACTACTTCTACTCCAAATGCTAAAAACCATAGAATACAGTAAAATGGCAAAAAGTGATAGAACTGAGATAAAAGAGTAGAAATGACAAAGGTAAGGAAAAGAAAGGAAATACTTACAACCGTGCGAGTGATGAAGCTTCCACCAAAGAGATGCCTTCAAAACCTACACACAAGAGGGAGAGAGAAATTTTTGGGGTTGTAAAGGGGCCTGCCTCAGTCAGACCCTATTTTGGTGCTCCCACCTCCACAAACAGCCAGATAGATAGAAATGAAGTAAAGAGTACTAAAGCACTACAAAATAGTGTTATGCTACTCAACCAAGTAATAGAGGAGAGGATTGAAAGCTTACCACCTCTACCAAGAGCACTCAAGGCTACATGGGGGAGAAAATGAGAGGAACTCAAGCCTCTGCTGCAATGGTGTTTTGTTCCACACTGGCTCTACCGATGTGGTGGAGTGTTGATGTTGCTACTATGAAGTGTAAAGTGTTTAGAGAGATTGTGGAGGAGCTGCTTGGAGCTTGTGAATGGAGTGAGGAACTTCTTCCCGACTCAAATGCTTTCCCAAGGAATGAATATGAAGAAGAGATGAAGAGAAATGGCCATATCCAGGTCAGTTGGCCGAGGAGAGCATTACAAATCGACCCCCAATGGGAAGTGTAACACCTCTGTAGGCTCTAGATGCAGGAATCTATCAGGGACGTAAGCGCACCGCATGGACGTCTACATGCCACATGGGCGTCCATGATAGAAATTCCTCTATCGATGCTCAAAATAGGTGCCAAGTGTGATGCAAGCAGCGGGCTTAGGTGGAATTAAGCCTCTGAACTTAGTTTTCTAAAGTGGATAAAGGAAAAAAGGGGATTTGCACATGGGGTGCAAATTCACTCTTATACAAGAATTTCATAGGGAACATTAGATTTGCTTTTCTAACACATTTGACTCTTGTTTTATGATCTATTGTTAGCTTGTGCAAGTTTGGTGTTCACAGTTTGGCACTGGAAGGATGGCTGATCAACTTAACATGTCAAAATTCACTTGATTTTCCCATTTTTTGCAAGTGCAGGAATGCGACTCCGCCTTTCTGCAAATGCAACGTCACAGAGCGTCACTTTTGTTATATAGATCTGCATTCGCTATGTCATGTTGCATATGCACGCCTCTTTCACACCACTTTTGATTTAATGTTGCATATCCACTCTATCTTTTGTCTTGCATTCTTGCCGAAGAGTGTTGTATTTGTAATAGTGCCACATTTGCGCTCTCTATTTCTATAGAGCACTGCTTTTGCACTCACCAGAGCGTTGCATCTATTTCAACATCGCATTTGACATTTACTGAGTGTCGCATTTGCAGTCCAACACTGCGTATGTAGAAAGCAAGGGAGGATCAAAATTTGAAGTCTTAAAAGCATTTTTCAATGCTCTTTGTAATAATTTAGGGTTTTATTTTCTGCAATTCTTTTTCTAGAACCAACTAGATTCAATTTGGACTCAAAATTAACCTACAACTCAAAAAATTTCAAGTTGGATAAAATTGGAACTTAGACACTTACTAGAATTTTGATTTTGGTCTAAAAATTGACCAATCAACTTTCACATTCAAATTTGGTGCTATAAAATGAACTCATTTATTGCCTTTGAGGACTAAAAATAATTCATGTTTGCTTTGTTTTGTAATCTTCTTTACAAATTCTTGTCATTCAAATGCGTATGCACTTCTCTTGCACTTCACAGCGATCTTGAGAATCAAAAGCATTTTAGTGGCATTAGGTTGTCTAAAAGATTGCCTCCACATTTCAAATTTGGGTTTTTAAAAATTGAACAAATCTTGCTAGTGTGAGAAAAGACATAGCGTGTGTTCTCTCTTTGTTCATGCAAACAAATATTGATCGAACTACAGATGTACTTACTCGCTATTGTTCACCTTTAGAGGGGCCTGCCTAAGACCAATTCGAAGGTGACTCCAATTGGTTTTTCACTCAAGCCAGTATATAAATGGATAAGACTAAACTGTCAAGTCTTCATGGTATGTAGGCCTTAGCCGTATAGTGTCTTTCAGAATAGGGTACTACTATAAAAATTATAAGCACCCCTAGTAGGATTGATTAAATCCTTTAGTGGCTTGTTGGACGCTCGCAAGGTGCCATGTCCCCGATCACCCTGACTAAGAACCAATTTGCTTAGAAGCCAAAATCCTTACTATTTGTTGGTGCAAGAACAGTTGTTCTAAAGCCTTCGCACATACTTGTGGTTCTGAGTAGAGATGAAAAGTTTTTCATGGGAGATTAATGAGAACTTGAAGCTTGGCTGACCCGTAGAAGTGAGTGTCGTGGAGGGGAGCTAGTGTGGTCAAGCTTCTAATCATCCTCTCTGAATAAGCGCAGCTGGAGAAATCCAAGTGGGAATTCAACAAATATTGTCTTTTCTATCTAAGGGTTGTACAATTTGCAAGTCAGTCAAACACTTTGCTTGGATCCAAAATATTGAAAACAAACATTCAAGGTCATAAAATTTCAAACCCTTTAGAAAGAGCAAATACCTTTGAAAAATCCAAGTATTACTGCTTGTCCCTAAGGATTTTATCCTTAGAGGCTTCTAAATATTTGGGGCCTATCTCAATTTTCTCTCTGAAAGTCAACATTAGGAACTATTGCCTGGATTGTCTTGATTTTGCCATAATGAACCTTGTAGATGAAAAGAAATTGAGACATGTGACATTCACTTTGAATAGATAAGCAAGAAAGTGTTTGTGGTAAAAAGGATCCATTAAGCAAAGATAAAAGACAATTGAACCCCACACATGTGTTTGTTCAAATTATTTCCCGCAAGATCAAAGTCCCAAAACCAAATACCATCAATTGTCACAAACGTCTTGGTCTAGGAAATCCCAAGAAATATCAGTTATGCTTTATCAAGTTAGAGAAAGATTGGTCTATAACTTTTACAAACGTGCATCAAAGGACAACCCAAACTTGTACTCATTCTATTATTGTCAAAATCCAGCTCTCTTCCAACATTTTGAGTATCTCACTTAGGGTTGAAAAAATTCCTAGAAGTATAGCATGTTCTTCAATACCAAGGACTTGTAAACAAAAGTCTCTCTAGGTTCACCTAGGATCAAAATCAAAACTTTCATCCATCCCAAAACATCAATCAAAACCCATCTCACAAACAACTCTTAGAATCTTGGAAAATCCTTCATGCTAGAATTTTGGTAATCCTTCAAACCAAAAATCATCTTATTTGGCTAAGTGTGTGTGGATGAATCCTTCTTCATACACTTAGTTAAATTATCACCTTGTGGACAAGTTTATTCCAAGATCACATCTAACATCTTGGGTTTTATAAGTTCATTATCAAATCAAAATCAAATCCAAAATTCATAAAGTCTAGTATTCCTCCAAGGTTTCTCAAGAGTTCAATCATTCACATCATCCATCTTTCATTCATCTCATCACCACCATTTGATCCTTAACATCTTATGTTTTCTTTTTTGTACCTAAAGTTTAGACCAACCTAAGGAGTTAGAGGTTTACCTCCCATATTCCTGAAAGTTGATCCTTATTTTATGGTCCAAACTAGATCTCAACACAAGAAAAACATGGAAGAAAACAAAGAAACATCCACTTCAAGTGAATTGAGTCAAACTACACCTGAAATCAACCCCATTGGATCTAACAATCCCCCACTCAACCTTCCTCTACTACCACAAGATCTTCAAGAGGGAGGTTTCCAAGTGGAGGATATCACCAACAATGTCCTAGGAATGACTCAAGATGAAATCATGGAAATAATCCAAAATCCTAATAACCACAAGATTGTCAATACAATGATGAGACTTAATCCTTCACAATATATGTTAGCATTAGCAAAAGAAGGGGCTAAACTCCCTTCTGATTATGATGTAAGCACTATTGTGGAAAAACCTCTTGGGATTATGCCACTAGTATCATTCACACCTTCCTTCCAAAACATCATTCAACCCATCCCACACACTCTTCAAACACATCCCCTTGTAAATAACCAACACTTAGATGCAAACACCATCTTGGGTCTACCAAATACCGTTCCTCAAGATGTAAAGCATCCATATGTCCCACTCATCTTTCATGACACCAACAATCCTTCCACTTTCACTGCATCACCGACATATTCCCTTGATACACAAGTCTCTCGCTCCATGACTTCACAAGGACAAGTGGGGGGCTATTCGCACAAGGGGGAATCTTTGATCCATCACCAATATTCCCACCATTTCCACCTCTAACATCAACATCCACACCAATCCTCAGTTTAGGGCAACTCCCTTTACCAATCCTCAATCAACCAAATCAAAACAATCATCCAATCATGAATCAAATCAACGTACCAAATCCTCCAAGCATGCCACTGATATTGCAACACCATGTGGCACCAATCCAAACGACACAATCAATCACTACACCATCTATAACACCTCAAAATATGGTCTTTCCAAGGACTTGAAATTCAAATTCATACTCATTTTACTACATAAATTTCTAATAATACTTCAAATAATATTCCTAAATAACCTTACTCTAATAAATCTTATTATATCTATTGTTACCTATTCTGAATTTCTCCATCACATCGCTAAATCTAAAATATGTGAATTAATCATACATTACTACAAGCATCCCAACAAGCCTATCAAAAGGCACTTCAACAATTCCAAGCTCAACAAATCGGACAAGCTACACAACAAGCTGCACAACAAGCACAACAAGCTACCCAAGCACAAGCGCAAGCTTTATTGCAACAAAAACAAGTCGCACAAGCTATGCAAGCAACACAAGTTGCCCAAGATGCACAAGCCACCCAACAAGCTCAAGCTCAAGCACAAGCTTTGTTACAGCAACAAGCTTTGCAACAATACCAAGCACAACAACAATAAGCAGCTCAGTTACAATCCCAACAACAACAAGACCAACAACAAGCGTTGTTAGCACAAAAACAATTACAAGCATACCAACAAGCATTGGTGGCACAAAAAACCTTGTAGTAGCCTCTCATGAACACACAAAACAACCCACTTGTCACTCAAGCAACAATCAAACCAACCCAAAACACATTCATCCCACCACCCGATCCGAAAAATGATGTGTCTACACTAATCAAATTTCTCTCACAACAGGTGCTAGACCTTTAATTCGAAAAAACAACAAAAACACAAGAGAATTTGTACCCTTATCCATTCAACGGAAGTATTGTGATGGTTCCATTCCCATAAGGGTTCGAAATACCTAAATTTGACAAATATCGTGGGACTGGTAACCTTGAAGATCACATCAGGGAAGTTCATGTCCACTGTATGGAAGTTGCATACGACGAGTCTTATTTAATGTGACTATTCCCTTAGAGTTCAGTTGGACCAACAATGGAATGGTTCTCTTTCCTTCCTCTCAGAATAAAAAAGTTCCAATAAATTGTGGACTTGTTCATACATAACTATTCATTCAACATAGGCATGGACATGAGTCTAGAAGAACTATCTGCTCTCAAACAAGGTAAGGGGGAAACATTTGCATCCTTCTTGCAACGATGGCGATCCAAGGCCAACAAGAGCAAGTAGAATATGCCAGAAGAACAACAAATCTATACTATCATCGCTAATCTCAAAGGGACCTTGTCCTTCCATCTGAAAAATACAATACATCACCACATATGACCAGTTGATCCCCAAGGCGCTTAACATTGAAAGATCCCTTATCGCACAAGGGGGGACAACTACTTATCAAGACAACTTTCCATCAATAGTTACAATGAAAAACCTCGTAATGGGAAAAGAACAAAAATGTTACTAACAATGGTGTGGTTGATGCCAAAGTTATTATAAGTGCCCCAAGGAAAAACACACAATCATATCAACAACTGCAAGTCAACAACCAAAACAACACACAAGCCAACACATCATCACAACAACCCAATAATCAAGCATTCAATAACCTAAATACTCAAGGGGGACCACCCCCAAGGAACTAGTATCCTAAATGGAAATACACACTGCTTGGGGAACTGATTGAGTATGTCATGCAATGATTGGTACAGGAAAATCTCATCAAAATCCCTATTTATGACAATTATCAAGAGCCTCAAGTTAAACCAATGTGGTATAATGAGAAACAACTCTATGATTTTCACAAAATAAAGGGACATACGACAACCAATTGCATGTGACTTAAAATTATGGTTCAAAACCTCATTGATGACATAACCATAACCATTGAACAACCCGTAGGAAATCAAGATCTCAAAATATACACAAATCTTATGCTAGATCACAATAAAGGAAACAACAATGTTAAGGTAAAGTATAATAATGTGAACCATGTTTACGACCATGTTGTTGCATCCTTAGATGAGTTGGTTACCGTTGTCAGTATCAAAGGATCCAGAGTTGACTATGGAGTCACCATGCATGGTGGAAAATTTACCATTCCAAGACTGTCCCAACCACCCAAGGCATCCACCACCAATCCAAATTCAATCCCCAATAGTTATAATGTCCTAGATCAATTGAAAAGGACCCCTGCCCAAATTTCCATCATGGAATTGTTAAAAATCTCACCTGCACATAGGGAAATCCTAGAAAAGGAATTGGCTACATCCACTGTTCCCACATGTCTTGACGCAGACCAGTTCCAAGCTATGGTCAGACACATTACCACACCACATCTCCTAACATTTTCTGATTAAGACTTCCCAACTCAACCATCTCATAACCGTGCACTCCATCTTGAAGTCTTAGTCCATAAAAATAAAGTCAAGCAAGTCTTGGTGGATGGAGGTGCAGGGTTGAATATTTCTACTCTCAAGCTAATAAAGAATCTGGGATTCTCTAAAGATTTCATTGAAAAATGTAAGGGGATTACTATTAGGGCATATGATGATAAAAAATGGGTGTCTCAAGGCACCATTCAACTCCCTATTCAAGTCCCTATTCAAGTAGGGCCAACAATCATGGAAACTACCTGCCAAGTTCTTGATCTTGAACTACCTTACAATATCCTCTTGGGGCACCCATGGATCCATGGGATGCACGTTGTCACGTCCACCTTCCATCAATTTCTAAATTTTTTGTATCAAAATCATGAGGTCACAGTCCATGGAGATCCTGAACCATTTTATTATTGCAAGAATCTAGAAGCTAAGTACTACAAAATCCCTCAAGTCTCAAAAAATGATGAGGGACCCACATCTCCATATATATACCCATCTACCCTAGTCTCCACTTCTGAGACAAAGACACCCTCCATTCCAGACATCTTTGATATTTAATTCATTATCCAAGATAACGGGTGTGGGGACTACAAAATGAAAAAGAGTATCTTTTTAATTGGAGAGTTACCTCAATCTCCTCGATCTCATGAGCAACCCCAATTGATTGACACACCATCCCAAACCTTCAAAGCAAACCCCTCTAGATTCAAAAAATGGGGGGACTTAAGTCAGGAAGTGGTAGATGAAAGGGATATATCAAGCTTATTGTATCAAGATGAAAGGCCCATACCTAGTCTTCCCATGGACAATGGCAACAAAGGACTACAGTTAATGCAAGGATGGGGCTATAATAAAAATGAAAAGCTTGGGAAAAATGATAACATCCTTTTAGAACCCATTATTCCTGAGAAGTGTATGAAAAAACTTGGTCTTGGATGTACCCCTTCGAAGATAACCATACATGGCAAAGGTGCCCCGGTTAAAAATTTCAAAGCTCCTCCTCACGACGATCTACAAAGAACAAGTTATACCCTTTGAGATAACTGGCCGTAAAGGCGAGACCTCTAACCATCAGACTCTACCCATATCTCGAGATTCTCGCTTCTCTCAAGATCAAGATTCTATCTTTGGAATCCTAAGTAACAATTAACATCTTAAAAACTTATTCATTCTTAACCTTAACATTATAAAGACCAATGATCTGTATTATCGCCTGAAACATAGAGGCCTCCTAAAATTCATGGACTAATGGATATCAAATTATGTGAGACTATGTGCTCTGGTTCGGCATTTAGCTTTATCATTACAGGCATACTATAAACATTGGAATCCTTCAAGATTTCGCACAGAAAATTCAATATAATATCGAAATCTTAAGTGAAACTAGCCAGGTAATACTCTCTCACCTAAAAAAATAGTAAAACAAAGGACGATCCAATGGTGAAAACTTCAAGGTACCCAAAGGATGGAGTAATAAACCCCTTATGCCCACTCCGGGTTATGCCATCCAGAGGTCTCGGCGAAGTGCACCGTTTCAACCAGGTAAACTGAGGGACCGCTATAATATCTCTATGCAAAATCATTTCGATCGGAAGAACAGAATCGGTCGATTCCCAGAGAAAGAAAGGTAAACTTTGCATGGACTTATGTTGATATGCCTAGGCTTGATCCAGAGGTTGCGGTTCACCATCTAGTCGTCTAACCAGAGGCAAAACTAGTAAGACAAAAGTTGAGAAAAATGCATCCACATATAGCATTACTAGTCAAACTTGAACTACAAAAGATCCTTGATGTTGGCTTCATACGACCAATTGATTATCCAAAGTGGGTTTCAAATCTTGTATTGGTCTCTAAGCCCACTGGGGGCATCCACGTCTGCATAGACTTCAGAGACCTAAACAAAGCATGCCCTAAGGATGATTTCCCTCTCCCAAACATAGACATGATTGTGGATATGATGATAGGGCATGAAATGCTACCATTAATGGATGGATTTTTAGGGTATAATTAGATTATGATAGCTAAGGATGATCAACACAAGACAACTTTCACTTGTCCATGGGGGACTTACTGTTGGAACATGATGCCATTTGGGTTTAAAAACGCAGGGGCTACATACCAAAGAGCTATGATGCTAATATTCCATGACATGATACACAAAATTGTGGAAGACTATGTGGATGACATATTAGCCAAATCAAAGAAGCGTTGAGATCACATAGCGACACTAAGCTCCATCTTTGACAGGCTAGAAGAATACAAGGTTAGGCTCAATCCTAAGAAGTGTGTATTTGGTGTACAATCAAGGAAGCTCCAAGGGTATATTGTATCTATGAGGGGAATCGAGATAGACCCTGCCACAGTCAAAAGTGATCCTTGAGATGGAAGCACCAAGAACATTGAAGCAGTTAAGGGGTTTGCAGGGAAGGCTCCAATCCATTTGTTGGTTTATAGCATAGTTAGCGGATAAGGCTATCCCATATTCTCATCTACTCCACAAGGGGGTAGCATACAAATGGGATGAGAAATGTGAATAGGCGTTCAACAAAATCAAGGAGTACTTGCTCACACCACCAATCCTTATGCCACCGATTCCGAAAAAACTATTGATCCTATATATATCAGCAACAACAGTAGCCCTTGGGGCTCTCTTGGCTCAACATGATGAAAGAAGGAAACAAAGAGCTATTTACTATATCTATAGAACCATGGTGGGACAAAAGCTGAATTACACATTCATTGAGAATGATTTCCTAGCAGTAGTGTTTGTTGCACAAATAATCACGCACTATATGTTGGCTCATCAGATAAAACTCATCACCAAAATAGATCCTCTCAAGTATCTACTTTCTAAAGCAACGCTCACAAGGTGAATGGCTAAATGGGTCATGATCCTAACAGAATGTGACATTGAGTATGTAGAACATAAGGCCATTAAAGGAGAAGTAATTGTAGACCAACTAGCAGAGGCGCCAATATATTTAGAGAACCCATTAATATCAGACTTGCTCGATGAGTCAATCTTTAATCTAAGTGCAACAAACCACTAGAAAGTATATTTTGATGGATCTTACACACAACATGGGTTAGGAGTTGGGGTCTTCTTCATCACACCACAAGGAGATTGCATACCAAATTCATATAATTTTTCTTTTCCTTGCACAAACAACATTGCATAGTATGAGGCTCTTGTCATAGGACTCAAAATTGCAATACAATAGAAGATTATGGCACTTAAGGTCTATGGGGACTCACAGCTTATCATCAACCAGGTCAATGATGAATACCAAACAAAGGATGAAAAATTGACCCCATAAAAGAAAATGGTGGAAAGCCTCAAAGAATTCTTCATTGACATCACATTTGAGCAAATACCAAGGGAAAACAACAAAGCAGTTGATGTTATGGAAACAATCGGATCGCTACTGGATATCCCACACAATGTCCATAAACATGAATTCCTGGTAGAGCAGCTTCTCATACCAACTTTTGAGGTACCAAAGTATGAGTTTGTGTGTGAAATCATTGGTCCCGGTGACCCTTGGTACCACGACATATATACTTACCTGAAAATAAGAGTCCTCCCCGCTGATATCACCTTGAAACTTAGGAGAACATTTGTCAAGAAGTCATCTCTCATTTGTTAGTCTTAGGAGACACTTATACTATAGGAGGTCAAGCAACCCTTTTATGGCGCTCTTGTATCCCGAGGAAGCTTTAATCGCTTTAACTGTGCCACGTATGGCATTTGTGGATCAAGTATTCGAAAGTGGTAAGGACTCTTGGCCAAGAAATCATGAGGATCAAGTATACCGCTTATGATGGAAAAAGGAAGCCACAACTATAATCAAGATGTTTATAATTTCAACATGGGGACTCCTCAATCATGCACTACCAAGAGCTCCAACTCCATTATACACCTTAACTTTCATGAAATGATCTATCAACAACTACTCCCACCTCATATAATTGACACAAGTTCATTATCATCGCCATAGAGTACTTTACAAAGTGGTAGAGGCCATTCCAATGACCTACATCATAGGGAAGTAGATATCCAAATTCATCTTGAACTACCTCATTTTCCACTACAGTGTCCCACAAGCCCTTATCTCTATAATGGGAACACCTCTTCAAGAACCGGTGATATCTTTAGAGCTTGGTGCTGCACCAATATCCAACATCACTTCCTACCCCATATTACCTCTAAGGTAACGCCAAGGTTGAGGCCATACTAATGTCCATCTTGAAAATCCCAGCAGTGCTAGGCCAATGGGGTTGGTCGCGACTGAACTTCCATAGCTAAATCCTTCCTATGGGCTTCATCAATGAGTATCTACATGCCAGTAAATACACCTTCTCCTCGGCTCATAATGAAGCCATCCTTCCTATTGAGATTGAGCTCCCATCCTTAAGAATATCATTGTAGAATCTCATTACTGATGAAGAATATCGAGTGTCACGGTTGAACGAGCTAGAACTACTGGATGAGCGGCGCATGGATGCCTTAAACCATTTGCAAGTCTGTTAGAACCGTCTCAAAAGGAGCTATAATAAGAAGATCATGAGTCGAACCTTTCAATTCAGAGAGCTTGTGTTGAAATAAAATCAAAAGAACGTCCCAAATCCATACAACAAGGGAAAGTTTGAACCCAATTGGTTGGGACCCTTCATCATCACAACGAGCTACAAATCAGGAGCATATCATCTATCCACACCAGAAGGTGAGCCTCTATAGGAGCCTATCAATAGCTCCCATCTAAAAAAAAAAATATGCCTAAGCTTGCAAGGTATAAATCCAAAAAATCCAAAAAAAATAGAAAAATGTTCAGTAAAGAAAAAAATTGTCCTCTAGTGAAAACCACTTCGATGGTGTTTTGGGCAAGTACCTTGGTGAAAACCTGGCAAATAGTCACCTTGTGTAAATAAGCACCTTCCATCCACCATGATCTCTACAGCTTGTTCTGCATCATTCATCCATCACATTCCCTTAATCCTTCTGAAACCAATCTGCATCCGCATCATAGCTTGATCTTATGTTTGATCCCTCCTAAAACTACTTGGTACCATTCTTAAGGTCAGTTTGTCATGCCTATATTGAAGTAGTCTATCGCACCACGCTGGGAGCATGTTCTTATACCTGCATTGGATTAGATTTGTGTATATTCTTGAAATTTTCCTTAAAATCAAAAAATCCAAAAAACATTCATAAAATCAGAAAACCCAAAAATATCCAAAACATATCAAAAATCCAAAAATAGGTCAAAAAGTCTAAAAAAGTAAAAAAATAGAGTCGTCGTGTCGAACTATGGGTCTTTGAGCTTGAATATAGGCAAGGCCATCATCAATGTGCCCCTAAGACACATTAGGTCAGTCCTTTAAGAGTTCGTCACAATAAACTGGCAATCCATTGTTCATATCTCATTATTAAATGAGTCTATGTCATCCGAACTACAGGTCTCTGAGCTTGACCATAGGCAAGGCCATCATTGATGTGCCCCTGAGACACATTAGGCTAGTCCTTTAGGAGTTCGTCACAATAAACTGACAATCCATTGTTCATATCTCATCAATAAATGAGTCTGTGTCATC
The DNA here is from genome assembly GCA_007258455.2 of Sequoia sempervirens. Classification (NCBI taxonomy): domain Eukaryota; kingdom Viridiplantae; phylum Streptophyta; class Pinopsida; order Cupressales; family Cupressaceae; genus Sequoia; species Sequoia sempervirens. The sequence continues at coordinate 121,556,571 of VDFB02026320.1, forward strand.
CAAACTACGTCGTCTCTCAACTTAAACATAGGCAAGGCTAATCTTTGATTAGCCCCCGAGACATAAAAAACACAAAAACATTCATAAATCTAAAAAAATATATATATTTAAATAACCCAAAAACAACCTCAAAACATTGCAAAAACATCCAAATATTTGAAAAAATCCCTCCGTATCATTTCACTTCACCCACAATAATCAATCATCCACAATAAAATAATTGTCACCTTCATCCTTTTGCAATACAAATAGAAACAACCAAAACAATCAAGAACAACAAACTTCAAACGTACAATCAAAATTGAAACAACAAAACTTTAAACGCAAAATCAAACTCTTGATTTTTTTAGCAAACATGTCAATTGACCTTATATCAACAGCCTTTCAAATAACCTATCAACTTGCCACCATCAACTAACATGTCCTAGGATGCATCCTTCCTACAATGGGCATTATCTATTGTCAAAACACATCCCTTTGGCTAGAGGTATCAAGAACATTGGCTTGTTTGTGTACTTGATCTTTTCTCGTGATTTATCTTATTGCACCTATTCCCATGACCTCTTGAGGATGTCTATCTAAAATGATTTAGATAGAAAGGAATGGGGCATTGATCATTATCTTTTTGTCTGTTGTGCTTGTTGGATATTCTTGCAATATAACCTTGGTCATGTTTACTTTGGTTTGTAGGGAAGGTGTTTTAGATGTCTTGTTGACTATTACATAGGAAGGTTTTTTTTTTCTATGTTTTGGTCTGAGATGTTTGAAATATCTAAAGGACATCCTAATAAGGTTTTGTATGCTAGGTGTGAACAATGATACTCCTATCTGATTGTCGAGTCAAAGTCCATCTCACTAGGTATAATGCCATCCTGGTTTTCTATACCTTGATGCATTGTATCTATGTGTGTGATCAAAAATAAGGAAAGTTATGCTCTTTACATCCCCAATCCCTGGATAGGCAATACATCATCATCATTCATCATCATATCTAATAAAGTCTTGATAACCCATCGTCTTGTTGGACTTCTGCATCTTCTCAGAATCAAGAGTTGATCCCTCTCATTCTTCTATCCTCTTTCATGCTAACATGGTATCATGGCATCAATGCATTCATCTTGCATTCATAAAATGTCAGCATACCCATCCTGCATACTCGTACATATCCTCATCATAAGAAAACATCATCCATCTCATCCATCTTACATGCATTGCACTATCATTTAAGTTGTTTCGGATAATATAGATTTGTTATTCTAAGCATCTTAATCCATCTCATTTGCATCATCATCATAACCATTCATACATCCATAAAGCATATTTTTTGTGAGATCAACCCTACAAATTGGAATTTTTTCCCTGATCTTTCGAGGGGGTAGTGTACCAACGTACTTCTTTCCATTGGGGCTGATGAGTCCAAATAATGACTCAATTTTGATAGGGTTTATCATATATTTGTTGTTGATACTATAGACTTTGGCACTTGGTTATTGACATTCTCCATGTTATTTCCCTAGATTTACGAACCTTGGGCATGAACTTATCCTTGTGACTTTTGATGATATTAACATGCTATGTGAACTATCTATGTTAATTTTACATGTGGTTGAATGAATGTTACATTAAGGTAATTATGGATATGCAATTGTTTTGTGTGTGCTAATGTCATCATGCAGGTTCACATCAAGATGCAGATATAAATGAAACTTGCAAAGTGGAAGAAGTTCCTGCTAGCTGGTTGGTTGCTAAGGAAGTAAAAAAGATGGTCATTAAGAGGTCAATGGAGGGAAATTCCTAGTTTGAATGGAAGATTGTAACTACCTATTAAATGATCATGTTTGTTAGTTGAGAAAATATAGGAAGTGTGTTGTGTTGGATCCTCATTGAGGCAAGTTTTCTTTGACTAAATCTGGCCATGCGTAACTTCCTCCCTCTCTTTTCCATGTTTTCAATAAATGGCATCCTCCTATTTTGTTGGAGTCGACTGCCTAGGTAGTTAGGGTTAATTAGAAGCTTTTCCCTCTATAAATAATGGTCAGATGCCCCTTTTTATAAGGTTGGATGTTTTAAGATTGTACTTGCATTTTCAGTTTAAGTAATATAGTCATATTGTTGATATGTTGTAATCATGTTTTCAAGGAATAAAATGATATTCTAATTTGTTGCATTTAAGTTAGCTCAGGGAAGACTCATTTAAGGGGGCCCACTTGGTGAGAATTCCATCCATATAGTTTAATAGTTATTTTTTTGTTCAGTAACTAGTTTCGGTTTCAACAATTGTCTATTCCTACGGCCATTGGAACCCTGTTATATGATTGTTCCTGCAGCCAAGGAAGACAGAGTAGTTTCCTGTCTATTTGTTGAGATCTCTATTTCTATCATCCATTTCCAGTTCAGTTGTTGATGTGCAATGTAGTTGTTGATGCATGCTCAATGCTTATGTTAATTTCTTTCCAACATTTTATTTTAAGTATTGTTTCTTTTCTATTTTAAGAATGACTACAGTTGAGTCCTAGTGCACATACAATGCTGACCCATTTCAAGTTTACGTCCCTGGGTTGACAATGAAATGCACCTTCATGATGAGTAAGATAGCTACTTAGTGCAAATGTCTAATCTCTAAGTCACAGTTCTAAGGGCTTAGTTATTGAATCATTAGAGGAGGCCAACAGGGGCAATAGTGGGGCATCTGAAAAAATCATTTTTTTTTTTGAATTTTGATCATGGCAGTGTTATTCTTTGAACTGATGCAGCAATGCTTCAAAGAGGGGAAAAATGTAGACACCGAAAAAGTCCTGATTGATACTATGCATTTGATTCTGATCAACTAACACTATTTCAAAAACCTATCACATCCTCTTACATTTGCAATAAATTCTCTTACAACCTTTCAAATCTTCTTACATCCTCTCAAATCTCATTCAATTCTTCTTACACCAATTTCAAATTCTCAACCATCAAAATTTACTTCTCTTCCATCCTCCTCCACTCACACATTTCCCAAAATGTGCTCCAACTTCCTCCAATAGAATTGTGACACTTGGCACATTCTCATTAGCTCTCAATTTATCCCACATTCACCAATTTCCTCCATTATTCAACCCTTGGATTCTATAAATAGAGGCATCCTTTTCATAATATGGATCCACAACTTAGAGCATTATGATTATATGCATTTCACTCCATAGCTTTTTCATCATTTTCAACCAATTTAGCTAGATTATAGCCATTTTTCATAATTGGATCATCTACACTTCATCAAGCTTATCAAAGGGGTTGACAAAGGGCTTTTTTCCACATCAAAGGATCACCACTCCCTCTATGGGATGGAGGTTTAGCTAGCTCAAATTTACATGTTATCTTTCATTAGTTTCTTGATATTTTCATGTTTTCTCTTGAATTTGGCTAAAGAATTTCATAGGGAACATTAGATTTGTTTTTCTAACATGTTTGACTCTTGTTTGATGATCTCTTGTCAGCTTGTGCAGATTTGGTGTTCATAGGTAGCAATTGGTGTAATATAATAAAATGCTAAAGTGATTGTGAATCACTAAACATAGGAAATTTCCCAAATGGACAATTATCTATACATGAATGGAAAATAAATCTCTCCAAACTATCATCAAATGCATTATCAATTTTGAAAGAAATTGGAAAAAATGGTATCCTCTTATGGTTCCTCAATATATAGGGCTTGATCAATGGTTAGAATAGGTAGTGATTCCTCTAAATCACTATCAACCCATAGGGGACCTTCAGTCTCCAACAATGGTTGTGCTGGTGGGTACAAAGTTAACTATTTCTTTTGTTCATCATTAGAAATAACCATATTACCTAATCGACAGTTGATAAAACTGTCTGCTATAGCCAACCACGGTCTTCCTAAAATCAAAGGGTATCCCCCCAACTTTATTTTGGGTTGCAAAATCATGAAATTAGTAGGATACTCTCATGAATCAATAGAAATAATGACATCCTCTATCATACCTTCGGGTTTGACTAAGGAGCGATCTTCCATTTGTAGGATTGTAGGTGTAGGCCTAAGTCCTTGAAGAAACAATTTCTCCTTAGTTTCATTGGTCACGATGTTTATGGAAACTCTTAAATTAATTAGTGTATTCAAAATAATAATGTGACCAATTAAAACCTGAATCATAGGACTCCCTTGATCTAAATACTTGGGAATTGAAATATTAAATCCCAACATGAGATCAACAAGTTTCCTAATAACTTGCAGTCTTTGGGTCTTGTTTCTTTTTCTTCTTTCGAGTACACAAGTCCCAAACTCTCTTCACGTATATAGGGATGTGCTTGATTGCCTGCAAAAGAGGAATTTTAATATTAACATTTCTCAATTTATTTACAAGAACAAATTTTGGCTTAGACATTTCCTTTTGTCTTGGTTGAGACTGAAACCAAAAAGAATATGGAGGAAACTTTGATGGCTCATTTTGTTTATCTTGATTTTCCTCAAGCTCTTCTAGTGAATCATCTACTTTAGTGATGGTGGGTTCTTGGAGAGCTTTACCCAATCGTAATTGTACTCCATTAATGTCTAGTGTATTAACAAGGTAAGTTGGATATCCTGCCACCTCGTTATTATATACTAGTTGTGCCACCTTGCTATTTGGGTTTGGATATGGTTGTGCAGGAATTGGTTTTGCCTTTGGTGGTTGTGATGGGTTGGATGGTGGATTATTAGATGTAGGTGGTATTGGTGGTAAGAATTGTGGCGGTTGTTGGTATGGAGTAACCATAGGTGGAGTGGGATAAGACATATATTATGGAAACTATGATGGTGGCATCCTCCATGCTTGTTTCCAAGGTTGAGGATCATACTGGTATTCATTTTTCCACTGTGGATAAGGTGGAGGTTGTTTCCAATCCCCATACCATCTTGGTTGAGTTGGAAAGGAACTAGGTTTACTACTAGGCCCTACATTATGAGGTGTATAGAGGTCATTCATCATTGGGGGCATGGTTTGTGGAGGCCAACGCCTTTGTGGAGCGATATAGTAAACAAGTTATTCACTAAATTCCACATTTGTCATATCTATTGGAAGAGGTCATAATGCAGTAGTCTTACTAGCATCCTCTAAAGAACAAACTTTTGCTTTGTTATAAGGACACTCTTCATTAATATGTTTCTTACTATAATTTGAAAAAAATATAGCAAATTCCTTTTCAGCTTCTTCCTTATTTTTATGTGTGTACAAAGTGTCAATTTGTTTACCCATGTGGCTTAAAAGATCAATTTTGAAATCATCGAGTAACATACCTAGCTCACATTTTGTGATACCTTATGTGCTCCTAGAAGAGACATGCTTCCCAGGGTATCCTCTTATAGAATAGGTGGATCTTGAATAATTTTTGCAAACATCACAAATATCATCAAATCCTAATTTGGAAATATCCCCACCCCCTATAAGATTTAAAACATTCATACATTCATCACAAATCCCCCTAAGAAAAATCATTTTTATAGTATCATTAGTTAATCATGTTTGTCTTGTCCTTTGAAGACTAAATGAAAATATTTCAACATAATCCTCCAAACTTTCCTCCTTTCGTTCCATCCATGATTTGGAAGATTTCATCTCGAATTTCTTTCATCTTGCAATATTCTTGATACTTTGTCAAGAGCTTCTCCTTCTTGTCTTCCCATGTTCAAATAGTTTGTGGCCCCAAGCCCATGAACCACCATAATACTGCATCCTTTAATGTAGCTAGAAATAAATTGAGCTTTTGAGCATCATTCTGGTAGTCATTACTATGACACAAAACATCAAACTCAAATAAAAACATGTCAAGATATTCCATAGAAAGTTCTCTAAAAATAGGTAAAAGAGAATGAGGTATATTTTTCATGGGAGATTCTTCTGCTAGATGAGCTATAGGAAATTCAAAGTTAACCCAATTATTATTGGCCAATGCTCTTTCATTGTTGGTATTGTTGTCAGCCATGGTTTTGGATGCCAAAGGTGTGTAAAAAGATGAGGACAAATTAAGGTCTTTGTTTTTTAAAGGCTTATCACTTTGAAGTTCGTAGGATTCTTGAAATAGTTTAGCAAGCTCCTTCGATGAATCTTTTGGAGTCTCAAGTAACTCTTTTTGTATGCTGGAAGGTGAATCGAAATAAAACTTAATAGTAGTGGATTCAATCACACATTTTTCAAGATCAGGTTCAACTAATCCCTTTTCGATGGTTTATTCACAATTAGTGGCTTTAATCCTTTTTGGGGTTTTCTTGTTTTAGAAAGCTACTTCCTACACTTTGTTTGACAAATCTACCTTTGTCATCCCTAGCATGACTCATGCATCTATATGATCTATTATAGCACAAACCAAGGGTAGTTACCTAAGCAAAATCGACAATTGTGCAGACTTTATCCTTGATGCACTAGTCCTAACTTACTAGTTTTTCATGCCTTTAACACCTTTCCCTAACAACAACACCAAAATGTTGGGATAAAACTGTGATTGTAACTTTTAATATTGTGGTTCGATTTGAGGTGGAATATTTCAATTTGTTCCTTGTGTCAATCCAGGAGCATAGAACTTATGAAAGGCATTGGGGCTATATACCTAAGGGTTGAAAGTAGCAAATTAAGTAGCTATTAAATGCAGCTAGAGTACTCAATAATTATGTAACTGGAAATCTAACTCAAAATTCCTACTTTTATCTTGTGACAGGAACTATGATAAGAACTGCAACATGAACTATGCCAGTCAATAAAATGACAGTGTAAAAATCTAGAATACAATTTATGATTCAAGCTTTAAATAAACCGATTAATGTTGCTAATAGATAAATAATAGTTGGAACTATCTTATTCAATGATGAATAGTACTTGACTATATTGTGGAATCAATATCATAATAGTAAGCATGCACACAAAATTAAATCAATATGTAGAAAGATTTATAATAGTAAGCATGCACAGAGAATTCAATCAATATACAAAAAGCTAAATCACACATACCAAAATGAATCAATTGAAACATATCACCAAATAACCCAAGAAGTAGGCCCTGCCTTCTTGGTTCACATGGTGACAAAATTGAAACTCTTGTTTATGTCAAGCTAATCATACACACACCATACTAATTGAATAGATTATAAATGACAATAACTAGTAATTGACTTCCTTCTCCATGCACTTGGACAGTTGCAACTTCACCTTAATATTATCTTTCCACGTTAACTATCAAAACAAATTAACATCTCTACGATTTTCAACATATTTGGTAGTTTTAATTCCTTTGCAATTTATTAAATATTTCTATTTTTTTGAGGCAACTAATGACAGGAAGGGTAGGAAAAATAATAAAAATGGAGACAAGAAGGGTAATTTAGGGATGGTAAAAATAGGACATTCTCCCTCTCATCAACAACCTTCCAAGATTATACATCATTCATACCTAATGCCTCTTCTACAGATCTAGGTTCATCTATGTTAGTATTCAAAGCAAAAATACATCTCCAATCATCAGGTGAATACCTTTCAGATGGTTTTCTATGCCTTGCGGACCTTCAAATAAGACAATTTGGAGGTTCTTCCTCATCTTTTGATTATTTAGAGGTAGATGAGCTCTCCTCAACTTCTTCTCTATCTAGGGGCCTCAATTCAAAAAATTTAGGTGTATGTAAAGTTAAATCACATCTTTCAGTTAAGTTTGTTATGGCTACAATGTAATCGAAGAAGACTTAGTTTCTCTAAAAATTACACTTCTACTATATAATACCTTTTAAGCATCATGATACCAAAGCTTGTATCCTTTCAAATGTATCCAATGAAAATACATTTTATAGCCTTGTTCTCCAACTTTGTTTACTTCTCCTTTAGTACATGTGTATATGCCTCACAACCAAAAACTTTAAGATGGCTCAGTGAAGGCTTGTGACCCAACCATGCGTCTATAGGTATCTTATCAACAAGAGCTAATGTAGGAGACTTGTTAATCAAATAACAAGAAATGACAATAGATTCAACCTAAAACCTTTGTTCTAGACCAACACTACTCAACATACTCCTAGCCATCTCCATTAGTGTCCTATTCATTCTTTCTGCAACTCCATTCTGTTGTGGAGAATACAGAGTTGTCTTTTGTCTCAAAATATCATAATATTTACAAAATCTATTAAAATCATTAGAGCGAAATTCTCCACCATTATTAGTTCTCAAACATTTTATTTTCTTTCGAGTCTACAACTCAACCATTGCTTTAAATTGTTTAAAACAACTAAAAACTTTAGATTTACTATTTAAAAAGTATACTCATGTCCTTCTACTATAATCATCAATAAATGAAACATATAATATGTGGGCTTTCCAATTGAAGGAACATGTATAGGACCAAACACATCAGAATGAATGAGATCCAATCCACCACAAGATTTATGAGAGCTTCAGTAAAACTGAATGTGGTTTTTTTTTCCATAAATGTAGTACTCACAAAAATCAAAATCAAGATTACAATCAGTCAAACCTTCAACAAGGTTTTTATTTTTCAAGGTTCATAGACCCTTTTCTCTAATATGGCCAAGTCTCTAGTGCCATAACATAGTCTTCTCTACAAGTAACTTTGACTTAGAAGAAAAAGCACCCTTGAGTACCCAAAAGCCACGATCATCCACTGAAGATGAAACCCTCACCTCTTCCAACGAAGTTGCCACAAACTTGCTTTTCACAAAAGTATTATTACATTCAATAGTGTGTGCATCAAGCTTATATAATGCACCATATCTAACACCTTGAGAAATCACCATAACACCTTTAACCATCATGCATCATGCATAAAAAAAGACTACCTACACATTTGCATTTATTAGTTTTCTCACAAATAATAAATTGTGTGCTAATCTAGGTATATGAAATACATCATTAATATATTTTATTTTAACATCAAGAACATGATTCTAACTTTACCATAACCAACAATATTTATATGAGAATCATCACCCAAGTACACCTTACCTCCATCAAATTCTTCATATTTAGAAAACCAATCTCTATTAGAGGTCATATGGAAATAAGCACTTGATTCAATTAACCATGCATCATTACTTGTACGAGTAGCCAAAGCTGCAATGAATGCATCACCATCTTCCTTCTCAAACTTAGAATCATAATAAAATATCTTCCTTTTATTCTTCTTTTCTTCTTTGTAGTCCTTACAAATATGTCCATGCTTACCACAGTTCCAACAAATAACTTTGGAATTTTTCAGGAAATTTAGATCTCCCCCTAAACTTTGACTTTTCATGCTTCTCATTCTTCTTGCCTTTTTACTTAGGTAAAATTTAGGGCCTCCTTGGCATTGATGGATACCTTCCTCCTCATCTCTTCAAAAGGAAAATAACCCACCACATATTCAGTATTCAAGATAACATAAGTACTCCCAATAGCCATAACAAGAGAATCCCATGAATCAAGGAAAGAACAAAGTAAGATCTGACATTTTTCCTCCTCATCCATTTTTACACTAATTGATGCCAATTGAGCCACCAACATATTGAATACTTCCAAGTGGTTGGTAATTCATTCACCCTCTTCCATTCTCAAGGAATATAATTTATTTCTCAAGAAAATCTTGTTCACTAAAGATTTGGCTTGATACATCTCACCAAGTTTCTTCCATAGTTTTTGTGCAGGAGGTCTCTTCATACAAATTGATTAAAATAGAGCCTACCAAGGACAATCTGATTAGAACCTTGGATTTATGGTCCATAACATCATATTGAGTAGCTAAAGTAGGATCTACAAGCCTTGAAACATTCTAATCAATAACATCCCATAGATCTCAATCTATCAACAAACCCTCCATCTTCAACTTCCACATCTCAAAATTATTTCCATAAAATTTATCCACCTCTATTCTCCCTGATGAACTTTCCATTTGAAAATTCTTGCAACAAGATCACAAAATATATTTTGCACAAGCTCCCACTTAAATCTAGATTAGTTGAAAAAACCCAACAACCCACAATTGAAACCAACGGTGATCAGGCTCTAATACCACTTGAAAGGAAGTGAAGGTAGTGGGACTTCTTACACTAATCTTGAGAGAAGGATAATTTTAGATCTTTAAAATAGTTATAAAAATTAAATAATAATAAAATTAAATATCATGCATAACACAACACTATGATTTATGTGGGGAAATCCCTTTTGAGATAAAAACTAAACACTTCAAAAGCTACCCAATATATTATTTAGAAATCATGAAGATTACAATATACTTGTAGAGAAAGATTTTCACATGAGTATCACCAACTAGAGGTCTAGAGGCAACATGACCACTATCTAACTCTTATAATACATCACAACACATAGCCATAATACAATGCCCTCAAAAAATAGGGTTTCCTTCTATGGCAAGACAAGCCAAAAAATATCTACTAACAGATTTGAGACATAATGATGAATGGTCCAAATTTACAATAATAAAATAATATAAAATGTGGCTTTCAGAGACACTACCCACAAACCCCTGTTAAGGCGCACGACCCCCAGACTTCTTGTTGAGGGGATGAACCCCCTAGACCTTGTAGGGGGGTACTCCCCTTCCACCCCCCACGTTCACCTATCAATAGTAAACCTTTTGTAATTGCAAGGTTGAGACACATTTTCCCAACAATATTATGATTTTGCATGAATGTCTTTGCATCCATGTGTCCCTCATATTGCACCTTATTAGTGCATTTACTATTATGCAAGTGTAATTTATATTTTCAAATTCTTTATCTTCTAAGTTACATTTTACATTTGATTTGTGGGTAAGAAGTAATAATATCTTATTTATTTATTTGGTTTTATCTCTTAAATAATGACATTTGAATAATTGACTTATCTTGAGGCAATGGACACATGTCATATTTTAATTAATGATAATTGAGAGAGTTAGGGTGGGGATATTTTAAGCTTAGGGGTTGTCATTCTTACAAATTATTCTTCATTTTGAATTAAAGAGATTAGGAAGAACAAAGAAAATAAGAGAGTGGTCCTGAGATTGTAAGAAGGGATTCATGTTTGAGGAAGGAGTTCTATACTCGAGTAAAAAAATGTAGAGGAATTGAGAAAGGAAAGGTGAGTGCTTGGAGAAGATTTAGTAATCTTCAATAGCCTTTTGTGCAATATATACGAGATTAAATGTGTTTTTATTTTAGTTATGGTTTTCTCTCTTATCGCTTGTGTTTTTGAGATGGTTTTCTACCACTGTTGAGTGTGAATGTGCTTGAAAGAATTATTTTTACATTCTTTTCCCATAAGTTAAAAGAGAGCTTAAACATACATTACTAGAGTCCCTATGAACTCTTGTGAGGAATCCTATGTATATTTCTTTATAGGAAAAATAAGAATATTATTTGTGTTTGTGGGTATATTAAAAAAGAAGAAGGGAATATTAAAATATATGTATGTGAGTGTTCTATATATGCTTAAATGTGTTAATCCCTAACTTCATTAAGAGTCATCGTTATGGTTTGGTATTCTTAGAACACTCTATGATTTGATAGGTTTATTGGAGACTTAGAGGTGCTCTCAAGCCAAGAATGAGCTCTATATAGTTTAAGAGGAGGAATAAGGGGTGATGGTGATGTATAAAATTTTGAAAGTGATATACTTATGGGTTCATAGTATCCATCAATAAATGTAAGATTTATTTGTGATTCCTTAGGTTTCTCTCAAAAAATTGTTATTAGATTTGGAGATCCATATTGAAACAAACTCTAATGAGTTTTTCTACCCCTAACTTCCTTCTCTTTAGAATATTGTGAGATTTTGTTGTTCATGAGAAACCCTTGTATGTAAATATATTTGCATGTCAAATATGATCATTTTGTGTTTTTTATTTTCAACCATGTCATCATCCACCTAAGAAAGGTGGGGTAGGCCTTTGAGTACCACATAGTTGGATGGTAGACTTTCCTACCACTAGCTTAAAATCATAGTCTTGGGGCTTAGACGAGTAGTTGTCTTAATTATGCTTTGTCTTGAAACTAATTTTAAAAAGATAGATATTCTGTCTTTATTGTTAAAGTTTTATATTGATCATTGTATGTATGAGATAGTGAAAAGGATTTGTAACCTTTCATTTGAGAATATATGTAATGAAATTGGTTCATGAACAATCTACAAAATTCGTTTAAAAGAAGGATTTTAGTTATGAAAATTTCAAGGTGTTATTTTGCAAATGTGAGACAGGTATTATAATTTGAATTTGAGATTCAATAGGCTATATCCAGTAGGTCTCTAGTATTCCATTTAAAGCTTATTGTAGGTTTGGTTCCACTAATGTGAAAGTTAAAACTATGGAAAATATATGAGCCATTATAGGTCGTTTAGCATTTTACTGGATCTTTTGCATCATAAAAGCTATTAAACACAATTTATCAATTTGGAAGACTAGAAAATAATTTTATAAATTCTATGTAAAAATGGTATATTTAGATTTCATGTATTTTGCAAGTTATTAAAGTTATGCAAATGCATCTCAGATTTTGTAATGGCTTCCTAGTAATTGCAGTGGCATCCAACCATTATGGTTGCATTTCGAGGAGTGAAACTTCTAGAAAAATATTTAAGGCTTGTCAATCAATTTCCATTCTTATTTTTATGGTTAATTTATAGAAATTCTTTATGGTTTCCTAGTTACATCAATTTTAGGTAGAACTTTGAGGAACAATTCTTAACTTGATATGCATGTTATATTTGATTTTTTTCCTTGATTGAGAAGTTTATAATTTGTTTTAACATTATTTTCAGTGTTGCGAGGGATACTAGAAATTGATAATTGAATTTGAAACATTTCTTCATTTATAATAATTTCCTCCATAATCCTAATACATATTAAAGAATATTCTAATTAAAATAATAAATGAATGAACCTCATCCACATTCTGATAAATAATTTTTGAAATGATAGATAATTATAATTTAATATTACTTTATTATCATTATTCCTAAATATGCTTTGAAAGCCATATTTTATAGATATGGGTAACTAGATGGTACACCTTTTATTCTATTCTTAAATAATGAAACAAACCATGTTAAGGAAGGATATATTCTATCCTTATTCATTTACATATATGCTCTTGAAATATTAAAAGAATTAGTCATTTGTTTAGTTTACACTTTTTCCTTATTAAAACTAAGTAATTGATAGACAAACTTAATAAGGATAAATAAATAAATGAAATGGTTAATGTTTATTGAATCAACTTCATTCATCTAGTAAGAATGTTAGTATAAAATAAATAAATAAATTTAATCATTGTGTTCTTTTTATTTTATGTTTGAGTGTGGTGGGAGGCACAATTACTTATGTACTTAGTATAGGGTGAAACACCATATCTACCTTATTTTGTTAACTTAGGGTTTAGTTTGATTTGTGTCACTAACTATATACTTGTATTGGGATAGTTCATTAAGGTAGGAGTTTCGCTTGTTCATGCATATATTACATCATTATTTGTGCCACCTTTTTATAAAACAAGGTGACAAGACCTTAGACATTTCTACACACTTCTTTCATGTGTAGGTAGTTTGTGTATAGTGTAGTCATTTGTGATGACAACACTAGTGAGTTAAAACACATTGCTTTATGGCTAGTTTTATAATTTCTAACACAAAAAAGATTGGTTTTGTTTATTCCTATTTTATTCTTCATAAAATTTGGCCATTACACCTCTAGAGAGAGATTTGACTGGTCATCCTCATATATTAAAATTATAAACTTATTAGTAGAATCTAGTTTGGTAGAATATAAATGTCAAGTTAGATAGAGCGACGCTTTCCCTCTTAATCACTCCTTGGTGAATCATCACCACTAAATGACATGATTCAAGAATTCCTAGAGGGTTGAGTACTTGCGATAAAAGTATTAATGAATTGATATCCATTGAGAGCAAAAAACCCTTTGAGATGAGTGGTTAGTATTTGATCCCTTGGTAGGAAGAAAAAGGTTAGTCTTTCAAATATATTTGATTATAAGGGAAAACTCATTAGATTTAACTTATTTGGAGGTAGGGTGTTTTTTGTCATATAGGGTGCTCTAACCTTCCTCTTTAG
>VDFB02026320.1:121570745-121622679 GCA_007258455.2 Sequoia sempervirens
TTAGGGGATTGGAAATTGAAATAAACATTCAAGAGATTTTGGTAGGTAAGCTTATTCATAAAAAACACCATGTAATTGCTTAAATATTTGAGAATTCTCTAAGGTTATAAGTGATGTATACCTTAATATAAACTCATGCGTGGGGCTTGGTTGATTTTTTTTAGACTCTTGACAAATAAAATACCTCAATAATATAATTGATTCTAAGATATATCATAAAGGATCTGGGAAACCTGGAAGCTCTACACAAATAAGAATTTTGAGCAATGCTTGATCAAATACTTTAAAGTCCCAAGTTGAGTAAGGCAACACTAATGAGTTTTTATTGTAAACCAACAACTAAGTTGGTTGAGAAACATGTTGATTTGCTAGAATCATTAAATGAAAACAAAAAAAATGCCCTTGGTGAAGTTATGGACTGCAATTAGCTTGATGCCATAACGCTTCTAAGATGTGCTTGATCTAAGTAGTCAAAGATTGCATTGATTGTTGTAATTCTCATAACATTTACAAAGAAAAAGTATTACATCTATCAACAAAAAAATATCAACCAATAGATTAAAAACATTATTTTATTTTAATCTTTCAAAATTAATTTTTAGATAAACCTCTAAAAATGTTTACAACAAAAAATATAAAAAACAAAATTTAAACCATTTAAATAACCTTAATCTACCGAAAAAATAAAATTAATTTAAAAAAAAACCTTAAAATTGTTGTTGAGGACCAATTGAAAAACCTTATTCCATACCAAAAACAATCCATGACTTTGCACAAGCCAATAGGAGCTATCTTTCATTTTTCAAACTCATTAAAAAAATGGGTAGGGAGAGGGGTCAGTAGTCATGTAGGCCAACTTTGTGAGCATGCAACAGTTGCATGGAATATTGTAGGACTTCTTTTTTTTGAAATGTGCACTGACCTCTTATCTATCTATAAGTAAGGTTTGGAGGTGTGACTCATCACACAACTCTTGCCGCATCAACACACACAATGTCCCCTTTCAAGTGGATCTTGCTTCATGCAGTGTTAGCCTATTTCTTGACCCCTGTGGGCTAACCTGATTGGTTAGGAGGTTAGTGGCACCTCTCCGGGAGAGAGTTCTACCATTTCATTTTCTCGAGATCGGATAGGCTCATTGCAGGCCTTGGCAGTACAGGAGTTTCTTTGCTTCTGACGGCATTGAATTCTGTTGAGAATTGAGGGAGATAGGCTTACTTAAGTGATTTAAGTTAATTTTTAACTTAAAAGTCTTTTTATAAAGTCAAATTGACTTTATAATTCTTATTTCACTTAAATTAAGTCTAAAGTGAATATTTTAATGTTATATCTTTTATTCACTTAAAGGAGGCGCCAAAAATCAAAAGGGAGACTATGGAAAGTGACTTAAGTTTAGTTTCATAAATTTAAATGAGCTAAAGCCCTAAAATGTGCGGCCTTCTTAGGGTTTCACCTCTTTTGCTTTATAAGGGATTTGGGCAATGAGAAACTCATCTTTTTGAATATTTCAACTTTGCCTTGGAGGTTTTTTTCCCTTGCTTTCAGCCTGTGACCAGGTTTGCAGCAAATCCACCATTGGAGAACGAAATCTCTTCAGTGTGAGCACTTGTGAAGTTGTGAAAGATCAGCTGAATTAGTGCAGATTGAGAGAGCTTCATTTCAGAAGTTCTGCAGTGCTTCAACAGATTTTTGTAGTGTTCTTCATCAAAAACAGAGGGTTTATTAGTTGCTGTTCTTCCTTCACCATGGCAGACTTCATGGTTGTTTGGGCACACCTTTAGAGATGGTTTTTGGTGCTTTTTGTTTGAAAGGGCGTGGCACTTGCAAGGAAGGCGTTTTTTTGGCTTTGAGAAACGCTCTTCTTCTCAGGATCTCTCTTCAAGGAACTTGGAGCCCTCTAGCTATACTTCTCCGCTTCGCTTCAGCCAAACTTTGCAATCAGAACTCTACCCGGGCCAAGGGCTTCTTCACTATGTCAGGGTCGGATTTCTATTTAAAAATCCTGAGGTATTTTCGTATGTTTGTGTTGTTTTAAATCCATCGTTGATGATAATAAACACCTTCTACAATTCCAGCTTTGATTAGATTTGCTCAAGTTTTCATTTTGTGAGCTTTTATATGATGCACACCTTCTCTTCTGTCTACAAAATTTCTCTAAAAAACTAAAAAAACACAAATAGACTTAAGAAAAAGACAGGGGATTGAGTAGTGAGCCAGCAAGGCTCATCATGCTGGTATCGTGAGCTCAACATGCAAAACTTCAATGCTAATGTTAGGAGATACCATAACATGACCATCTTTATGTACTTTATCCGTCACCTCATGATTTTGTGAAAGTAATGGACTGCTGTTCATAAAATCAGAATTGATGTCAAGGCTGATATCATCTCCGTTAGTGCTGATAATATCTTCCTGGGGTTCAACAAAACCACTATCATGGTGTAAAACTTTCTCTTCAATGTTACACAAAATCGGTTTATTCTCATACAACACTTGCTCATTCTCGGCGGTCCCGTACTCCAACATCTACTTCTATGTAAGTAGCGATTTTTGTCCCTCTTTATGCAAACTTCGGTGCTCAACATGCAAAACTTCAATGCTAATGTTAGAGATACTCATAACATTATAAAGCGGTCACGCCAGAGACATACCAAGAATGATACCAAACATTCTTCAAGCTCAACATGTAAAACTTCAATGCTAATGTTAGGAGATTCCATAACATGACCATCTTCATGTACTTTATCCGTCACCTCATGATTTTGTGAAAGTAATGGACTGCTGTTCATAAAATCAGAATTGATCTCAAGGCTGATATCATCTCCGTTAGTGCTGATAATATCTTCCTGGGGTTCAACAAAACCACTATAATGGTGTAAAACTTTCTCTTCAATAGAAGTTGTCTCAGCATGTAGACACATCTATTGAAAAATGTCCAAAATTTGACTTTTTAAAGATTCGACTAAAACTTAATCATGGTACCTCTAGTAGTTGAACAAAAAAAAAATCATTTGTTGTTTGTAGAATATCATATTTTTATTTAAAATATAACTTATATGCAACCTAAATTGGGCAAATACCTATTGGTAATCATAAATCTTTGTAATACCTAACTTTTATATCCAACGCAAATAGACCAATAGTTGAACACAAAAAACTATTTGGTGACAACACAATACACATTATTATTTAAAATACAACTTATATCCAATCAAAATGGATCAATAGTTGAACACTAAATTTTTTTGACAATAGGTATTTATTGTGCTCAACTTTTATATTTGTGATAGGACAATATTAATATGAAATACCCCAATGTATATACATTGCTATTCCAATAGTTGTACACAAAAATAATATTTTTTTCTCTATGACAACAAAATTTGTTTAAATGAACATTTTATTTTATAATGATACACTTATAACGGATAGATATGACATTTATTTGAGATAAAAAAATTATTTTTGAATGTATTTATACTTTTTTATATATCATTCGTAGATTCTCATGTGTTCAAATATGATCCATCTTGAAAATATTTAGTTATTTTTGATTTATATATAGACTATTTATTTACAAAATAATATAAACACAAAGTACTATAACAAAACTACTCCGTCTTCCCTATTAATTTTTATTTTTATTAATTATTTTTGATTTATATATACCTAGACTATTTATTTACAAAATAATATAAACACAAAGTGCTTTAACAATACTGACCCGTCTTCCCTATTAATTTTTAGGCGAACTTTCAAATCCATGATAACTTTGGCAGGAAAAATCCAATTACAATAACAAAAACATCGCGCTAACATCGACCGTTTAAACAGGTCGGTATGGTGGAGACGGAATGGCATTTCACCATGGAGTGTTCAGCGTATAAAGACATTCGGGCTAGTTATGGGGTCACCGTGCAGGTCGATAATTTAAATACTCTGTTTGAAGAATCAAGGTTAGACAAAGTTGCAAGCTTCATCATCAAAATTCACTGCAGGAGGGCTGATCTTGAACGGAGTTTACAATCTGCTTAGGGCCTTTTATGGGTGGCTCTTGTGCTGGTCTTGGGTCCCTTAGGCTTCTTTGGCCTCGTGGACGTCATTAAAATTTTTCATTTCATTTCATTTCAGTGGAGATAAAATTTTGTTTGGAAAGAAGCAGGGGGAGTAGACACTGGCATGGCTCGCTCTGCTGTCTTCTACAATGGGATTTCCATAACAAGTCATCCGCATGAACTTTTCCGCCTCTCCTCCTGCAATCCCACAAACTCTCTGCAAACACGCACCTCACATCGATTACTTCGCACAACATCCCTCATTGCCACCGAACAGGGAAATTCCTCCAAACCTGAAAAATCTGGTCACATGCCAAAGAAATTAAAGTCCAAATCTGTGGAGAAACCAAAGGAATTAAAGGCAAAATTTGTTGATAAGTCAAAGAAATTATACTCCAATGTTTCCCCTCACAGAGCAGGTTAAGTCAAAGATATTTTGTGCTACAACACCATTTTCTTATCATCTCTCAAATATTAATGTCTGCTTCTCTTTTCGACGGTGCAGCTTGTGCGGTACGGTTATTGAGGATAGACAAGCAAGGAGCGTATGCGGACTTGCTAAACGCCCACAATAACGAAATTAAATATATTCACAGTACTTTAGGATTCCGCATCAAGCCGCTCGATGCAAGGGACGCTAGACTGGTACTGGCACTTTCTTTCTTTTTTCTTTTTATTTTTTATAGGTAGAGTAAATTATGTGTAGTTGCAGAGAGAAATGTTCCCCAGCTGAGCTATCTATAAGCCTTCAGAAGCAGAACTTGGCGCAAGAGCTTGAACATTGACACATCCCCACCGCATAAAGAACTTAAACATTAACCCATCCCCATTGTATAGAGAGCTTCAGTTAAACCCATCCCCATTGCATGAAGCTATATATTGGATGCTTTTGTATGCAATATATCTGAAATTTGGACCTAAAAGCATTCAAGAAACAAATATTTCCACGCAGAATGAACCAAACAATAAACTGGAACCATCCAAAACATCAGAGTACTAAAACCAGAAGAAGACTAAGAGTTGTAACGAGAGAGACTGGTGTCACAAAACTGAACTAGTTGCACAATACCTGCATGCGCTGCACAAATGATCTAAAATCGAATATACATGAAAATGTGGCTAAAACCAGAGGAAGACTAAGAGTTGTAACTAGTGAGACTAGTGTCACAGAACTGAACAGTTGCACAATACCTGCATGTGCTGCACAAATGATCTAAAATTGAATATATATGAAAATGTAGTCTAAAACCAGAAGAAAACTAAGAGTTGTAACGAGAGAGACTAGTGCCACAGAACTGAATCAGTTGCACAATGCTTGCATGTTCTGCACAAATGATCTAAAATCAAATATATAAGGAAATGTAGTCTAAAACCAGGATATTGAAGAAAGAATAGAGGAAGAGCAAATGTAAGCGTGATGGCACCAGTCAATGGGCAGCCCACATAAGGCTTTATTTTTGAAGTAGAAAGTGGCTACAAAAAGAGTTTTTTTGCAAGCTGAAACTGTTAGGCATTTGAAACTACTTTGTCTGCATAGATGCACGCTATCCCTCTTAAAACCCCCACCTAGCTTGTATCTACGATTGTGTGATCTGCCATTGTAAATATATCTGCTGCCATGTCTTTTAAAGTACAAAAGTAAGCTTCTTTAGCTGTAACCTTTGTTAAAAATAAACTATATTTAATTGCCCTCCAAAACATTTGTCATGGGGAGTCATGTCTCATGCAAGAGACATATCCATCTACATATGTTATGATATGTATTTAAAGATTTTTGAATTTATAAGTTTAGCAATAGAGGAAATCTATTCAAGCTCTCCAAATTCAACAATTGGTATTAGAGCTTGGTTGTTATAGAAGAAACTGTGAAAGGAAGAATGGTAGTTACAAACCATTAAGAGTGTAAAAGAATGAAAACCAAGATATGTCAGATTAAGTAAGGTGCAAATGAATTTTTGCAAGAGAAAGTAGTACGGAGGTCTTAAAATAACCAAGCAATGTATGGTGTTGATTCATTTTCAAGAGCTTGAAGGGAATTTACATAGTCCCATTAAAAATGTTCGACAAAATTTGAGCTTGTCTATGGTAGATTAAAATTTTTAAGGTGGATATTTATTGTTAAAGTTTGAAGTGCATTCCAATGTGCTTGGCGCCATTCTTTATTGGCCAAGCCCAAACTGTGAAACGCAAAAGAAGAACACGGCTTGTAAAAAAGTCACATGCATATATCTATTGTCATATAGCATCGGAGCGAGTGTATTCCTATCTAACTTGTGTGTGCATTGTGTAGATTCTATTATTAGCCTTATCTTCTGAGGAGTGAGGATGCAAAGGAAATCCTTTCTGTAGAGAAGGCAGATTATGAATTCAATCATTGCAATACTTCTGTGTTGTATCATTTGTTGCCAATGTAAAAGATTTGTGTACTTGCAGTCATGAAGAAAGGTTTTTCTACCATTGGGTCTGCTAACGTATCCTTGTCTTCTATGCTTGTTGTAGTCAAGTATGTTAATTATCAAAGTCATTTTAAAAAAATATTTAGAGTATGTCTCTATAAATTTCAAAACAAATGTCCTATGCTCCCTTTGAGAAAGAATTAATAGTGTCATAAAGGAAGAAAATGGGGTCATAGTTGTAGAAGGTAGCACTTTATTTTCCCTTTTTCAAGAAAAAGGGAAAGAAATTAAAGGAAAAATCATTTGTTCCAATGGGAAAGATTGGTAAAAGATTGAAGAAAGAAAATGAAAATTTGATGGGTGAAAAGGATATTTTGGAACTGTAATGTTCCATTTGAATTTCTAATATCTCACAGGGAATATTTTGTAATATCCAATCTAGTTTAATTTTTAATTTCTATATTTTGTAATATCCAATCAAGTTTAATTTTTAATTTCTATACAATAATATATATTGGAAACTATACTTTTTCCAATTGGTATTTTTGATAATTAATCAAATTTGCACAGTTAAATATCTCTTATAAAGATAGCAATCAAGTTTGCTGATAAACAACAAATGTTATTAACTTGAAATTTTAATAATGTCTATTAGAAGATCAGTCAACTTAGCACAATGGTGATTTCCATGTGAATCACCCTTAAGAAATTTTGGGTTTTTGTCCTACAATTCTTGCCACAAGGGGTTTCGTCCTTAGGTTAAATGAACCACAGTTCTATGCCCCAAAGGGGTAATAATCAGATAATAAATGATGTATTCTTCATATGGTGGTTACTTCTTCTTGTTTGGTGTCTCTTATATATCTTTTTCCTTCAATAGTTGTGATTCTTCACATGCCCCTTGACTTTTGATAAAATTAAAACTTTAGTTTTATATTTTATAATTATATTATATTTTTTGATATTTTATATTATAATTTATTTTTATTATTATAATCCCATTTCAAAAAGGGGACATTATAGTCCGCCTTTTCCAAGATTGCTTGTCCTCAAGCAATCATAGACTAGAAAATTGTTCACTTGATTGAGTCTTTTTGAACATATCGGGATTCCAAATCGATCTTGGAAATTTTGTAATTCCCAATCCTTGGTCCAAGACTAGAACCTGTATGCTCAATTTTTGGAACTTGAAGATAACTTGGCATGATAGCATGTTGACCATCTTGAATGTTCATCTCTTTTAACTTTTTATACAATTTGGTAGTTGAGTATTCAATCTTCACACAATTTGATGTAGGAGAAGGTAATTTGTTGACTTTAGAAACACTAGTGTTAATAATAGTGGATGTATCTATTATTCTAAGACTAGTGTTTGCAATTTGATTTGTTGATTTTGGCTTCCATTCTTGGTTGGGTCCCTCTACTTTTTGAGGACCAACAAATTGCTGAGTTTTGATATTATAATGATTAGCCATGGTAGAAAACCTACCCATAGA
Organism: Sequoia sempervirens; assembly: GCA_007258455.2. Taxonomy (NCBI): domain Eukaryota; kingdom Viridiplantae; phylum Streptophyta; class Pinopsida; order Cupressales; family Cupressaceae; genus Sequoia; species Sequoia sempervirens. Next base: position 121,578,693 of record VDFB02026320.1, read on the forward strand.
AGATGCTGATATAGGATTGGATGATTGGGTTGTCCATCTGATAAACGATGATCCCCATCCACTATTTGAGACTTATGAACAAAGCCAGTTGTGAGAAAAGGAATGTATAGTTGCAGAGGGAGTGCATTGCAATTGAGTTGGAACTTGTGCATTATTTGACTTCAAAACATCAGACATAATGCTATTTCTAGGAGCAATACTCCAACCTTTTGCCGAAGCTTGAACTTGTGGAGTGCATACACTTGATGAGTTCCTATTAGGTATAATATGAGCCCTAGTCATAGTCATTGGCACGAAACTTGTACTAGGAACATTTGTCTTAGATTGTGCATTCTATGATATTGTACAAGGGTTAGCAAAATTCAAGTAGGCCTTGTTTACACCTTTTATACTCATTAAATTTGTGAAAGGCATGGCCTTTTGGATTTTGGTGGAAAGATTTTCATAATCAGCATACATGATGTGAATATCATTTTGTATTGGGCTTTGTGATTTCCTCACATGAACTTTTTTTCTCAGATTTTCGGAAGCATTCATATTATTTTGCGTCATGTGGAGCATTTGACCCAACATACTTATCATTGTATCAATTTTCTTTTCAAATGGACCAACAAATTGCCGAGGTTTGATATTATAATGATTAGCCATGGTAGAAAACCTGTCCATAGAAGACGTTGATATAGAATTGGATGACTAGGGTTGCCCTTTTGATAAACGATGATCCCCATATACTATTTGAGACTTACTAACAAAGCCAGTCGTGAGAAAAGGAATGTACAGTTGTGAGGGAGTGCATTGCAATTGAGTTGGAACTTGTGCATTATTTGACTTCAAAACATCAGACATAATGCTATTTCTAGTAGCAATACTCCAACCTTCTGCCGAAGCTTGAACTTGTGGAGTGCATACACTTGATGAGTTCCTATTAGGTATAATAGGAGCCCTAGTCATAGTCATTGGCACAAAATTTGTGCTAGGAACATTTGTCTTAGATTGTGCATTCTATGATATTGTACAAGGGTTAGTGAAATTCAAGTTAACCTTGTTTACACCTTTTATACTCATTAAATTTTTAAAAGGCATGACCTTTGGATTTTGGTGGGAAGATTTTTATAATCAGCATACATGATGTGAATATCATTTTGTATTGGGCTTTTTGATTTCCTCACATGAACTTTTTTTCTTAGAATTTTGGAAGCATTCATATTATTTTGCTTCTTGTGGAGCGTTTGACCCAACATACTTATCATTGTATCAATTTTCTTTTCAAATTTATCTGTAAGGATTTTCTCCAAAAGAGTTTTTCCCTTTGCTATTTGCCATATTTACTTCTTTTGTCATTTAAATGAAATAAGTTCTCTTTGATTATATCTATTGGTTCTATTTCTAAATTGCATATGAAAGAAGACTCACACATTGGCAAGGTCCAACTTTGATGCTATTTGTAATGTCCCATTTGAATTTTTCATATCCCAAAGGGAAGATTTTTTATAATCCAATCAAGTTTAATTTTTAATTTCTATACAATAATATATACACTGACTATACTTTTTCCAATTGGTATTTCTGATAATTAATAAAATTTGCACAATTGAATATCTCTTTCAAAAATAGCAATCAGATTTGCTGATAAACAACAAAAGTTATTAGTTTGAAATTTTAATAATGTCTACTAGAAGACTAGTGAGCTTGGCACAATGGTAATTGTTGTGTGAAATCACTTTTGAGAAATTATGGGTTTCCATTCTTCAATTCCTGCCACAAGGGGTTTCATCTCTAGGTTAAATGAACCGTAGTTCCATGCTCTAAAGGAGTAATAATTAGATAATAAAAGATATATTCTTCATATGGTGGTTACTTCTCTTTGTTTGGTGTCTCTTATATATCTTTTTCCTTCATAGTCATGATTCTTCACATGCCCCTTGACTTTTGATAAAATTAAATTTTAATTTTATATTTTATATTTTATTTTTGGTATTTTGATTTACTATTATTATGATCCCATTTTGAAAAGGGGACATTACAGGACGAAAAACTGGTGAAAGTTAAAAAGAAAAGTGAAGACTTAGAAGAAAAGTTGAAGTGGTTTGATAAACAATATAAAATCCTTACAAAAGAAAATAGTTCTCAAAATGATGAAATATCAAAATTGAAAGAAGAAAATAATTTGTTAGATCAATTACTTGAAGCATACCTAAAGGAAAATGTGTGCTTAGGGTGTACACTATGTAATGTCTTATGTGATACAAATGATTTGTGTTATTCATTTGATGAATCATTTGATATATGTGATATAAGTAAAGATAAAGAGTGTAAGGTTGGAGATAACAATGTTTTTGAATCTACAAATCTTGCTAGCGATGATGATAATAAGAAAGGATATTTAATTAAAAATGTTGGTTTTAAGATCATGAAAAAAGTGGGTTATGATGGAAAAGGTTTGGGAAAGTATGGGCAATGAATTAGGGAGCCCATTGAACCAAGTGTAAGGTTAAAAATTAAAAGTCTTGGATATATTAGAAGTAAATAAAATACAAATGATGTTATAGGCAATATAGTTACAAATAAGTCAATTCAAGAAAGGTAATGTTCCGAGTATTCTCATTGTAATAGGAAAGGACTTAAAAAGGAAATGTGTTGGGATTTTACAATTTGTGGATTGAAGAATCATTTTGAAAAATTGTGTTGGAACAAAGAGTAGAAGAAACAACCTATGAAAGATAGTATATAGATGAATTGTGGATGGATTAGTGTATCTAATTGGCAAGAGGATCACATTTGGGAATTCTATAAAGTTCTAAGAATTTGGAAAGATTATTTGGATTGTATGGTGTAAGGGAGCTTGCAATATTAACCATTCATGATTGGCCTGGGCTCAACTTTGAGGAGCTGTGAAGATTCGAAGAAAACCATTGTTAGCAATAAGAAACAATTGTGGTATATATTATTTAGAAAAAACAACTTGTTGACTACACTTATATTCACAATTTGGCCATTTTAGTTAGCCTTGTCTTCGTTCATTCTATCACATTTTCTTCTTTCTTTCCACAAGCAAATTTCATTATAGCATCAAAGACCTATGGGGGTAGATATCCTCCTAAAAACCATATAATTTAATCTACATACTTTCGACCACTATAAGGGCTGTTTGCTGCTCTATTTGATAAATTAAATACATGAATTAATAATAAAGATTACAATGCATACCAGATAGATGAGTGAAACATATCTTTATTCACACATGAAATTATTATAGAAGAAGACTAGAGATGGTCAACCAAGGATCAGAGTTGATCCAACTCAATTATCCCCTTCTCCTTGACGATATACAATGTATTTAAAGCACCCGATAGTTGCCAAGAAGAACACAACCGTAAACCAATTGACACTTGTAACTATTCGAAGCTGAAAACCAATTAATACAACAATTAATACATTGTCGGATAACTAATATTATCAAAGCATAATAATAAACATTGTACACCAACTACATCATTCCCCCCAAAAGAAAAAGTTGTCTTCCAGATAACAAGTAAACATCAAGTAACATTAGGGAAGATGTGCCAAACTAATGATGATATTATGGATAAGGACCTATAGGCAAACTTGGAAGTGTTCTTTGCAAACTCAAATTTAGAGTGGACTTGGCAATTCAAAGGAGTGCAATGGGGGTCAAGAGGCAACGCCTCCAGTGGGGTTGAGGGGTAGCACCCCTCACGGGGTCCAAGGGCAGTGCCTCGAGCGCGCTCCTTGTTGTGATATAGGGTGGGGTTGAGGGGCGGAGCCCCTGCCACCAAGCTCAATTTAAGACCTTCAAAACCACACAAAACCTCATGGTGCACCTCATTTTCATGATTTTTTATGAGGCAAAAAACAATGCTGACAAAGTCAAAAAATAGAGGTTTTTCACTGTTTAACTGATGTATGATGTCAACTATGGAAGGAATTTGCCGTATGATGGTTGATGGTCGTACAATGTGGGTGCTGGGTTTGGGCCGTACAATATAGGAGGAGCATGCTTGTTTGATGTTGTATGGTGGAAGACATTGTAGATCGTACGATGGAAGAGCTTGTGTATTGTATTGTGTTGTTTTTAAAGTTGTCTTCAGCCCGTAGGTGTTGTTTTTAAATTTTTCTTCAGCCCGTACGGTGCTCCTCCTGACGTAGTTTCTCCATACAATATATAGACTTGGTATTCGTACGATAAAATTATTTTGATTTTGCCGTACTATGTGGGATTGTTGAGACTACACGAACCCTTCGTCACTTCGTTGTATGATGAAAACCTGTCGAAGCCGTACAAAATGAGGATGCTGCGGTCATACAGTGATCAGTTCTTGATTGTGTGATATGCTGATGCGTTCTATGTTAGACCGTATGGTCAAAGACTTGATCCGTCGTATTGTGGAGGAGACTAGGGAAGATTGTACATTCACTTTGGTTCCGCTCCGTACCATTTGCAACCTTTGGTGTACTGTCCACTAGAGTGCTCGCCATGCAATGTGAAGCTAAGACTGTATGGTGTAGCTATGACCTTGTCGTATGGTGTATGAAAGTAGTGGTCGTACGATGTTGATACTCTTCCATTGTTCATTGCAATAGACCCCTCCGATTTCCAATTGTTGCCGTACGGTGTAATGGATTATGCTTCCCCTAGATTGTATGTTGCCAATCCTTTGATGTTGTATGATGCCAATGTGAACTTCTTTCTCTCGTCATATAGTCTTTTTCCAACTATCGTACGGTCTCTTTTGGTTGTTTTGGCCGTATGATGCCTTGTCTTTCTGCTGTGCGTACGATACCTGGTGAGCATATGACCAACCTTGGTCCTTCAACGAGCCGTACAATGTCTTCCTGGTTTGACCATACAGTAAGGATAAATTTGCTTGGTCACCTATTATGTTGTACGTTGTAGACACTGGCACCTTGACGCTGTACATTATGTTCTCTCCTACACTGTACCATGCAAAATCGTACTATAAAATATTTTCTTCGCTATCATACAATGTACAATGTTCGCCCAAGTTGTACATTATACTTTGTTTTTCCCTTTGCAAGTTGTATGATGTGTCCTCTCTACTGTACGATGTCCTCTTGTTCATTATTTTGCATTCTTCTACAAAGTTGGATACCTTCGTTGCGACTTTCATCTTTTGCCAACCATGGACTTCATCTCACACACATAAACTATCCAACTTTCCAAAGTCATTTTTCATTGGTTGTTTTTCACTGAGAGTTGTAGTTTCGAGAAAATTACAAGTCGATAGACATAACTCATAGTCCTCCATTTGCCAATGAAATAACATGAAGAGAATTTGTTTCATCGTCCAAACATGATTGTAACTCCAAAATTCCTTTGTTGTTTGGTTCCATCGAACCTTGACTCTCCGTTCATTCTTCTCTGGAGTCTGAATCTAACAAGTTCGAGGAGGCTGCTTCTTCACTGACTGCTTGGTTTTCCAAATCAATTATATACTTTTGACCCTTATTTTCTATGGAGATTGTATTCTTTTTCCAATTGTGATCAACTTTGGCTGCCACAAGCTAACCCCGACCTAACAATGCGTCATATGCTTTCTTCCTTAATGAAATGCCCACAAAGTTCACCACAAATGTTTGAGTTCCAATAATTACATTTTGTCCCATTAAAGCTCCAAGTACCTTAATACCTTGTTGATATGCACCCACCAGTTGAAAAGTTGGCAACCAAATGGTCGGCTTTCCGAGTCTCCTCCAAGTGTCTTCTGGAAGTACATTCACGTCAGACCTGCCATCAACAATTGTATTAGTGAGATTCCTTCCAAGGATCTCCATATTCACCACCGCTGGTTTCTTTGTCATGTTAACTATCCATAACATTGGATCAATCACTTGGTCGCTCGATAGCGGAGGTTTAGTTATTGGTTCTTCATTCTCATTGGATTCCAATTGGGCCGTAGCATGGGCCGTCTCATTCTCCCCTGATACAATAGCATTTCAAAGTTTAGGAATACTTTGTAATAAATCCACTTCTTTTATTGGTACAGTAGCTTGAAGTACTTGTCATGCAATATTTTTCTTGGATTGTAATTGGTTTCTACTGTACTTACATTTGCATTTGAATGGCATCGTTAGTTGTCCATAGCATTCTCCACTTCGGCCCTTGCTTCACAAAGCCTTTCTCTTTTTGTATGTGGGTCCAGATACACAACCTTATTTGCTTGGGCACAAGTAATGGCCAATACTTCATTATGCCTTACATCAATCATATTGACACTAGTCTTTTGCTTTGGACATCAAGTGTCTTCATGGTTTCCAAGTCCACACCATTTGCACAATAATTGCATTTTATCTTGCTTGTTCTAGTAGTCTCTCACAAAGTGTCCTCATTAGCTACATTCTTGGCATTGTATAATAGGGCATCCTTTGAGGTCATATTGAATTTGGCCTCGTCCTCCTCTTTGATTTCGATAATTGCCTGAAGATGCATTATGTGGAGTGGATTCCTCTTGCTGCGTAAAGAGTACTTTGTCTTCAAATTGTATGGTCACTTCTTTATTGAATGACCTAAAACTTGGCAAATCTCACAAAACATCTTTTTAGGACAATTACCTTTTGTGTGCCCCTTAATTTTGCACTTAGTACACCATAGTTCGTTATTTTCTTTGTTGGTTTCTTTCTTTGCCTTCAATTCTTTCATCATTTAGAGCATGTCCCTTCGAAGTGCTTGCATTATTCGTGATTCATCATCACTATTGTCATTCAAACTTCCATCTTCCTCTATTTTTCTTTTACTGCGCGAGGACATTTTATCTTCACTTTCTATGTCCATTGCCCGATTGTATGCTTCAACGTACGATGACAGAGGCACTACTTTCATTTTCTTCCTCAACGAAGGAATTAATCCTTCGATGAACCATCTTTTCTTTAGTCCATTGGTTGGCTGGTTTTCTAATTTCACTAGTAATTCCTTGAGCCTATGATTATAGGCTTGCACATTCTCATGCTTCCCTTGTTTGGTATTGTAGATCTCTGCCACAATTTCATTGTCATCTCTCAAGAGTTTGAATTCCTCTTGGAATTCTCTTTTCAATGCATTCCATGTATTTTTGTGTGCTGCTTCCAATTCTGTGTACCAGTCTATGTCTATCTCTTTGAGAGTTGTTGGAAATGATCTCAGCCAATACACTTTGTCATCTTGGCCATTTGCTATCCAAATTGTCTCACATGTCTTACAATGTCTTATAGGGTCCTCCAACTTGTTTGTAGTGAACTTTGGAAGTTTGTGCCACTCTACATTTGGACTTGCCAGGGGAGTCACCATCTTGCCTCTCTGTTGCACCCTTTGTGATGATAACCTGGTTGGAGAGTTTTGATTCGTGCATTTTGGTGCGTTCTTTGCACTCTTGGACATGCCACAATCCTTTACTCGTCCCTCTTCAACATTCATCACCCTTGGGTTGCCTTCGGGGTCCTTTCAACGCTCCCTTCTTCTTGGTGTTATTGTCTCTAATCTTCCAATGTTTGATTCTTCTGTCAGTGTCAACTCTTCAATTTGGTGTATGGTCTCTGTCAGACCATCGGTAGGTTCTCCCTCGTCTTCCCCTTTGACCGACTTTGATGGTACAAATGGTTTTTTGACAGTCGGGTTGGCAGGTTCTCCCTCACCTTTCCTTTCACCCGATGGTGAACCTCGTTTGTTCAATGGTGATGGTTCAGACGGTTTGCTGATGGCAAGATTGGTGGGATCTCCTTTGTTTGACGGTGATGGTCTAGACAATTTGCCGATGACGAAGTTGGTGGGTTCTATTTCACTTTCCCCTTTGTTCGACTATGATGGTACATACAACTCTTTGACTTGGTCGACAAGGTCGGCGAGATCTAGGTACACTTTGTCAAGGAGTGGTAGGTTTCATGCTATTTCTTCCCACTCTCCCTTCGTGCATTATCTTGTCGTAAAAGTTCTCTTTCTCTTTTGACTACGACTGCTGTTTACACTTTGGCTTCTGCTCTTGGGTGGATTTGGGCTTTCTCTCAGAAACCTTCACCGTCTTCAACTTCATCTCTCAGTCATCTCCTTCATTCTCTTTGTTTGATGATCTTTAGTGATCGCCTAATCTCTTGATCTTGACCACATTGTGGTCTCTTCCTGCCTTTATTGGGGTCTAAGGGCATGAATCTCTCAAATTTGACTCTATTTCTTTAAGGCAACGACGTCAAATGTTTTCTGCTCTATCTAATAAATTAAATACATGAATTAATAATTGAGATAACAATGCATACTAGATACATGCGTAAAATATATCTTTATTTGCTCATGAAATTATTACAGAAGAAGACCAAAGATGGTCAACCAAGGATTAGAGTCGATTTGACTAAATCATATTACTCTCCTTGACGATACACAATGTATTTAAAGGACCCGATGGTTGCCAAGAAGAACACAACCGTCAACCAATCAATGCTTATAACTGCCCAAGTCGACAACAAATTAATACAAACAATTAACACATAGTTGGATAACTAATATTATCGAAGCTTAATAATAGACATTGTACATTGACTATAGAGGGCATCAAGATATGGAAAGATTTAAGATCAATTCTATTTCATGCAAAGGGACTTCTGGGTAATGATGACAAATTTGGCGGCGGTGCTCACATGATGTGTAATGATGAATGGGAAAGGGGAGCTCAACTCATTGTCTAATGATCTTTTCTAGTGGGTTTGTTTTTATTTACATTCAAAGTTCGTTGATCTTCTCAAATTGTGACGGTAATTTGGAAAAGCTTTGGCTACCTTTGGTGAACAATGTTGAAGGTTTTTGTGTTGCAAGTTGTTTATCTTTTTCTAAGATTTAATAGGATGGGGGTGAGTGTAATGGGGTGGAGCCATCAAATTGTCAGGGGGTCCGCAAAAAACCACAAGTGTGGAAAATTTTAGAGAATGGTGGTCTCACCCCTTCTTTGGAGAGATTGAACAAGCATGATCCTATTGTGTCAAAGGCTTTTATTAAAGGATGGAGAAGTAGGAGGGTCTCAAGTTTTGGCTGGGATTGTTGTTGGATGAGGATTTGGTTGCCCATATCACTGGTTTATCCATTGTAGGGTGAAAGGTCATCAAAGATAGGAAGGCTTGTGAGGATGCAATGCAGTTTTTCTTCAAAGGGGATGAGTGGGATAAACTTGTTAAGCTTCATTCTAGTTATGAAAAGACTTAACTTAAGCCAGTTTGGATAGGGGTGGTTGAAAGTATCATGAGGTATGTGTCCCTTTAAGGGTGTTTAAAATTTGTTTATGGGTATCATTTCACATTGCTCAATCATTTTCGTCATAAAATGCTGGTTTCTTTCTGTTTTTTCTCTTGGCCTTGTTGGAACATCCGATTAAAGATAGTAGGAAGGTGTCAAATATGGTGCCTCTCCCCTAGGGTCTTATGTTGTGAATTGTGAATTATATGAAAGCTCACGCTTCTAGTAGTAAGTCCTTAGGCGGTATAGCTTCTTCTAGAAGGAGATTGTTACTAGGAATGGTGATTTGATGGACACCTCAGCCTCTAAATTTCAAAGCCTAGAGAATGACTCTTAGGATGATGGTTTGGGACATGCATTAGGTGGTAATGACTTTGGGGATTGTGTGAAGGTGGCTTCATGGTTGTCCTTTGACTTGGAGTACAAAGTTTCAAAGGAAGAAGTGACCCCCAGGTTGAAGAAGAGAAAACTTAAAGTTAATACTCCTAAACTTGTGAAGAAGGGTAAGGTGAAGAAATTTATCATCTAGTTTGATGATTTTGAAACAAGGGATAATGAAATTGGCGGTGAGAGTAGGTTGAAGGGGTTGAGAATAGAGATGTTAGAAAGGGGAAGGCTATTGTGGACCTTGAAGTTGGGCCCCCTTTCCTTGAGATCCTAGACCCCACCTGAGACATTTCAATGGATTTTTCTCTTTTAATTGCCAATGTGTCCTCTCAAGAGGAACTTTCTGAGATTCTTGATATTGTTAAAGATGCCATTTCTTCTCAACACTCCATGAAAAAGTGGTTTTATTTGGAGATTAATAGAATTAATATCAAACTAGCCGCCATGTAGAGGAGAATCAGTGGACAGTACTACTCATTTGGGGAGGAGGATTGGAGCATTTTGCAAGGTTGGGAGGCCATTCCCAAACTAGACAAAATTGAGAAAGGCCTGTTAAACCTTAGCAATGATTTCAAGGCCAAGCTGGTGTCTATGAGAAGTGGAAAAAAGAGATCAATGATAGAGATTCTGCTTGGGAGAATGAAGTTAAATCCATAAAAAATCTGGAATATGTGGTGCAGTTTTGCAAATTCTCAATTAAAAATAATGCAACTGGTATAAAAATCCTTACTGATAAGCTAAAGGACCTGCACAAAGGCCATGCCATCCAAGGAACTGATAATACTGTCACAGGAGAGAAAAGTGGACCTGCTGGACCTAGTACTAGAACTAGGGTGAGCAAGAAGAAGCTGTTGAGAAAAATGATCAATTGGGTTTTTATTAAGCTTCATGAAAACTTTTACTAGCAAGAGTTGGAGGCAGCAGAGATATTGAAACAGCTGTAATTGTGTTTCTATCTGCCCTCACTTTGGTTTAGTGTTTCTTTTGTTAGTTGTTTGCTTTGGGTCCCTTTTTGGTGTGCTGGCATTTGCTGTAATGAATGTTTTGCTGATGGCTGGCTGGTTGTGCTTGTGCTGATCTTTAGTTGTTTTCCAAATTTTTGTAAAGGGTTTCAGGGTCCCTTCAAAACCTGTTGTACCTCTTATCAAAAACTTTAAACAAATTCTGAGCAAGCTGTATTGAAACTGATCACAAACTCCAGAAGAACAAAATTTTCCATTATTGGTAAAGGTGTGAATGTTCATCTTCCTAGTGAAATTTTCACTAGACCAATTTAGGTACTGCCAATACTATCATAATGGGAAAGCTTTCTATAATCTCTACTTTCCAAAGCCTTTAGAAACTCCAACATTAATTTTTCTTTTGAAGACCATGAATCTTAAATTAACTCTTTTACATTTTGGTTTCCATCAGCGGAAGTCAATTTTCTTATTTGGTTACTTATCAACACAGCAAAGAATTTGAGTTTAGCGACTTAAGGAGGAGACACCTTTGAAAACTTTGATGAAAAACTGCTTTTTGACAATTTTTCACACAGAGAATAAAAATTAGATTCTCTATTGATATGCTCACATGAGCTCAAATTGCATATGAATATGTTCGAACAATGTGTTGATGATTGTAGCTTCAGGCTACATACTTCCATCTCATTGTGAATAATAAATTCATATAGCCTATCGGCTATCCATTTATTGAGATAATTAAAGTGAAGAGGAGCTTCACTTAGGCAACAATGTAACTTCTATTTGGGCTGACCTTCCTTGCATTTAGCATCATTTATTGTAATTATAATTTTTTATATGTGGCCGACTTTGTTCATGAAGAGGTGCGACCTCTTCTCCACTTTGTATATATATGAGTTCATTCCATTCACTCAAGCATTAAGTGAAGTTTGTCTATCATTCTTCTACGGCTGTGCGAATTCTTCAAGGAGTGTGAATTACTTCGGATTGTGCATCAAAGTGTGATGCTGATTATTGGCCTTGTAATTGGCCTCATTGTAAAGTGAATTGTTGCCATTATTCATATATATAAAAGAAATCTTTGTTGCTGGGTTTTTCTCCCTCAAGTGGAGGGTTTTCCCAGGGTATATCATTGTGTTATTTGTGTTCATGTTCCTGTGATTCTGCTTATTCTATAATCTGATCATAAAAAATAACACAATGCAATATGCATATTTTTCAACAGAAACCAAGTACGTCAAACTTTGATCGCATTTCATGTTTATAGATTGAAACATGCTACCTCTCATTAATCTTTCTCTGAATGCTTCAACCAATAAAATTCTCTGCAAATTTAATTGTAAAGGAAAATTTTAAATAATTTATTGCTTTTATGATGTACCTGATCTGATGAAGCTGAAAGAAAATTAATTTTTTTTTCTTAGATTCATGGCATCTTCTCATCTAATCTCCAACATATTTGCTTGGCTAAAGAATCTAATTTTTTTGCTTTTCCCTTTGTAATGCTTTCTTAATAATCTTTTGGCTCCTGTCTCTTCCTTGTTTCTTCTTTATTCAAATATTCACTTCCAGCCATCTTACCACTATCATAGGCCTCTCATGGTGGTACGAAACAGGAAGCTGTGGTACCACATACTGGAGTTTGGACATGGTAAAAACTAAACAAATAAAAGTGGGATTAACACAGCATATTTGATTCATTTGCAACTGATAAATAATTTGAACATTTACAACTAGCTGTGTTGAGTACAACCACCTACAAACTAATTAAGCATATTAAAGGTAGCAAACAATTATTAAGGGACGTGATATTACATACATAATTTAAAGTATTTTAATACTAGATCTTTCTGCAAAGAATCAGACATCCATGAAGAAGATGTTCTTGTCAGTTAAGCATCCATGGTACATATTTTAGATTTTTAGACAATTTTACATTTCCAGAATATTTAGTTTCAGTTTCAGATTTTAGCTAGAAATGTTGTTGTCAGATGTTTCTTGAAACACTGAAAATAAAACAACAAATTAAGCACCCGAGAATATTTTCAACTGCCAAATCTAGAAAATTCACTGGAAAATCTTGCACACTGGTGAAGATCAGTCAAAAACTGAAAACTAATTATTCACTATTGAATTTAAAATTTAAAATTTCTGGAAGGTGAAACACTGAATTTAATATTTAGTTTCAGTTTCAGATTTTAGCTAGAAATGTTGTTGTCAGATGTTTCTTGAAACACTGAAAATAAAACAACAAATTAAGCACCCGAGAATATTTTCAACTGCCAAATCTAGAAAATTCACTGGAAAATCTTGCACACTGGTGAAGATCAGTCAAAAACTGAAAACTAATTATTCACTATTGAATTTAAAATTTAAAATTTCTGGAAGGTGAGTTGCACATTGCATTGTTCCTTGGTCAAAACTTCTTTGCTGCATGCAAAATGCCTCTTGGAGTGAAGAGAGAAAGAAAAGTAAACAGCCTTATTTTCCCTCTGTTTTATTCCCTAAGTGATACTGGCCAAGTTCAATAATTGTACTCCTTCAACTTCTTCACAGATTCACTTAGTCTTGATGATTCCCCACCAAGGTTGGTTGCTTTGTTCTTCACAAGTTCAATAATTGTACTCCTTCAATTTCTGGAAGGTGAGATGCACATTGCATTGTTCTTTGGTCAAAACTTCTTTGCTGCATGCAAAATGCCTCTTGGAGTGAAGAGAGAAAGAAAAGAAAACGGCTTTATTTTCCCTCTGTTTTATTCCCTAAGTGATACTGGCCAAGTTCAATAATTGTACTCCTTCAACTTCTTCACAGACTTACTAGATCTTTCTGCAAAGAATCAGACATCCATGAAGAAGATGTTCTTGCCAGTTAAGCATCCATGGTACATATTTTAGATTTTTGGACAATTTTACGTTTCCAGAATATTCAGTTTCAGTTTCAGATTTTAGCTAGAAATGTTGTTGGCAGAGGTTTCTTGAAACACTGAAAATAAAACAACAAATTAAGCACCTGAGAATATTTTCAACTGCCAAATCTAGAAAATTCACTGGAAAATCTTGCACACTGGTGAAGATCAGTCAAAAACTGAAAACTAATTATTCACTATTGAATTTAAAATTCTAAATTTCTGGAAGGTGAGATGCACATTGCATTGTTCTTTGGTCAAAACTTCTTTGCTGCATGCAAAATGCCTCTTGGAGTGAAGAGAGAAAGAAAAGAAAACGGCCTTATTTTCCCTCTGTTTTATTCCCTAAGTGTTACTGGCCAAGTTCAATAATTGTACTCCTTCAACTTCTTCACAGATTCACTTAGTCTTGATGATTCCCCACCAAGGTTGGTTGCTTGGGTGGCTTGGACTTGACCAACATCAGGCTTATTTCAGATCATGGGTTTGAACTGAGCCAGATGAAATCCAAATACTCTGATAAGTATTCCATCTGACTGTTCTTCCATAGCCTAGTGAACACCTTTAGATGGAAATAGATAATTGTGCTAGTCTGACTAGCTCCTTTTTCTGCTGATTTCATATTCTGAAGATTGTAAATATTGCATCAATTCAAATATAGTAAGACAGCTGTATAACTATGGAACATAGTTTATGCTGGCAATGCTTATTGCAGTTATTTTAACTGCTTCAAATTCTGTATTCATGTCTTTTTACAGATTTGGGCAAATGAATAAATCAAATCTATATCAGTTAGGATATATGCAAGTAATAATCCTACAATAGATGCCAAAATTAAACTTTGTTAACCTACACCCTTAGAGATTCTTTGATTAAACAAAGTTGGACCATAAAGTTATAAAAATACTTTTTGGTTTTGAATTATTAACTTTTTATTATTATTATTATTATCTTTCTCATGGTTTCTTCTCTTTATTTCCCTGGTCTATGATATTTTCATTCTATTTAGTTCATTCATTTTTATAAATTTTAGTTCTGTTTTATTGTACCGTTGCAATCACAGGGCACTGATTTTTGTTCCACTGTTTCCAGTATCTGTGCTTGCAACTTCAATTTTGTGTTTTTCCCATTTCTATTTACGAAGTGTAATTTACAGGTTTTTTGTTTTGTTGGTGTTGTAGATTGGTGACTAGGTTGCCTTAAGATAAGTTTCACTTGCATGCATGCAGAAGACATTTTCTTATGAGTTATAAACTTATATAGGTTTTCTGTGCATTATGTTCTGCAATGATTTCCTTTTTTTCTCTCTTAATTTTTCTCATGTGCATTCTTGAAGGAAATGATATCTAATGATTTTTCTTTTGTAGGTAACAGATATTGTTGCTGGTGTTCTTCGGTGGAAGCGTTATCTAGATTATCTGATATTTTCACTGTACAGGGGGGCAAAAAAAGCTAACGACATAGAACCTCTTCTTCAGCAGGTATAAAATTGAAAGTGACATGCCCCGCTCCAAGTAAAATCTCCATTTAAAATTTATTAATAAAATCTCAATGAAAATGAGGTTTTCCTGTTCTTTATTTTAGCTTCAGACTACTTCTATAGGAGTAGCATTAATGGGACATTTTAGAGGAGAAATTGGTAATATAGATGATGATATCTGTTTGTCTTTTGAAGAGGCATATGAAGTTTGTAAGTCTGCATTTTACATCGGCTGAAGGAAATGCCTTGTGTAGAAGGATGTTGTATTGCAGAATTTGTATTGAAGTTTGAAACATAGCATTTTTTCAGTTTATAATTGTTCTTTTCCAATATTTAATAAGGTCTTTTCTTTCCTATTTTTAGATACTTCGAATTGGTGTCTATGAAATTGTTAAACTAGGCATGCCGCCATATGCTGTAGTCAATGAGGTATGTTTACTGTATTGAAGATTTACACATTTCTACTGTTGTAGACGACAGCTTTTTGCCATGACTCTTCATGCCATAACAATTTTGGTTCTTTGTTTCTTTAGAAAATACTTCACAAGTAAAGGGGACACAATGAAAACCTTCAACAAAATATTTTAGCACTTTAACATTACACAGTTATTTTGTAATGCCCTGATTTTATTTGCATTTTGAAAACATACATTTTTTTGTTTTGTTTTGATTTCTTTCTTTGGCCAGAAATGTTCTATCATGAAGTAGAGATAAAGCTTAAATGCATGCAATATTTCAAGGTCAGTCAGTGATGAAATTTTGCATTTGAATTCTAACCTGGTAATGCAGACTTGTCTCAGATAATGGTTGTCAAAAAAATAAAATGCAAACACTCTCACACACTAATGAAATCATTTGTAATGTATATTCTATGTTACCGGGTTCTTCATTTTTGCCCGGCGTGCCCGCTCCTGGAGCGTTTGGGCATGGGTTCTTGCTGGGGAGTGCCCTGGGAGGGCCCAGGCAGCCCCGGGTTCTCTGTGGGTCCTTCTTGGGCGCTCCCAGGGCGCTCCCAGGGTGCTTCCAGGCAGAAAATGTTAATTTAGATCATCCTTTTTTGTTGCAGTAGTTTGTGATCTGTTTTAGCTTGGGTTTCAAATTAATTTCAAAGGTATTATTTCATTATCAGCTTCTTAAATGTTGCTTGTCAATTTAGTGGATTTATAAAATATTTATTTCAGTATAAATATTGACATTAATCCAATATTGTAATAACTAGATGATTTATTGTTAGATCCCTATTATCATTGTAAGTTTGTAATTGTAATGATCTTCATTTGAATCGTGACTTTAGACATATATGATATATGTCATAATATTGAAATTTTGAACTATCAATTGGCATTTATCTTTATCACTACCATTGATCAATGATTCAATGATGAATTGATGACTGATGATTGGTGAAGTATACTATATCATACTATCAAATGTATTTACAATTTTGTATATTTTTAATTTTTTGCATATATATATATATATATACAGCCGTACCCAAACGTACCGTATTTCAGGAAAAAAAAAATCACCATACCGGCGTACCTGTATCCCTTACCCGTGCCCGGTCCTATACCCGAACCGGCAACTTAGGTATATTGCTAGTAAGCAACTGTGTTCTATACAGCACATACTTAGACAAATGATCTTTCTGTTTTAAAATAATAGCAACCATTTGTAAAATACACTTTACTTGACCACCTTTTGTACCTAAAATTTAATGCTTATTTTGACATATTTACATGTACGTCTGTGGGTAGATCTCCTATGCCCACCAATCAAACCGAGTTACCATCTTATTGTTTGAAGTTTTCAGATTTTGTGCAATTATATTGTTCAAACCCTAAAAGTTGTGATAGCTTTGTTGGGAACTAATTCATGGTTGAATGAATCAGCTTCTCTTTATTATTTTTGATGATATTCTTCAAGGCTCTAACTCCCAGACACATTCACAACAATCCTCTAATTGTAGAAATTTCTCTTGTTCTTTTGTAAAACAACAAATCTATTAAAGGAAACACCCAGACACATAATTTCATATGTAAATTGGCGATCTTTTAGGTTCCATTTATTTGGTTGATTAAGGTAATATTATTAAACACAAAGTTGGGGGAGTCTCATAGACAAAACAAGAAACATCAAAACAATAAAAGGGTAGCTAGTCAAGAATATACACAAGGAGCCTTAGAAGACCAGTTTTAAATCTTAAGCCTCCATATTATTTCTAATCACAAAATTAAAGAAAAAATCCACTCACTTAGTTTTTCACTATTTAATATTTTCCTTGCATTAATCTTTATTGAGTATGGTCTTAATCTCGCTTTCCACTCATAAAGTTGCATATAGAATCTTCGCCATAAAAAAGCACTAAGATCCTCCATGCTATTACTTTCCTATTTTATAATTTTGTGATCATTGCCCATTGATTTTTGAGTATTACCAATCACATAGACTTTGTTCTCATTGGCCAAACTAAGGTTAACAATTTTATCACTAAAACTCTTGGTGATATTTCAACAAACCTGTTTACCATTTTCTTCATTTCAACAATCCCCAAGAACCTGTTGATCCTTGTATAAACTGTCGTTTTATTCTCTTTATGATTGCTTTCATTGGCCCTATTCGCCTTCTTCTTCACCCTTTCTAATGCAATGAATCTCTTTATAAGGAATCCAATTAGCCTTCTTGTTATCCTTAGTCTTCTATGTAATCCAAAAAATGTCTTCTCTTGAGGGACTTCCATCAACTGGGAAATTGATATCCAAGTCATCCAGCTTGATGTGGGAATTAAAACTATCGTTGTTGGGGGTTGTGTTCTCCTGATCTCTTTTATATTGGTCATCAACGTCCTATCCATTGGTCATTTTCATGTAATTAGTTCTGTACATGGAAGGAAGATCAACCACTTTTTTGCATCTTTTGAAGTGTGTCTATTTGTCCATAGTTCCTTCAATTTGAGCAAGTTACTATTTTCAACATTCTTGTTGCCAAGCCCCTCCCAAATATCACTTGTAGAGTTAATTTGGGCATCAACCTTCTAGAAAGGAATCATCCTGCTTCTAACATTAGAACTCTTAATTGTGTTATAGATGTTAATAAGATTGATACTTCGATGTTGAGTTTTCCAAGAAGCATAGTTGAATGAAGATTGGTTTAGATAGGGTCTTGCTTGCAATGTTCCCTTTGCAGACATGATCAATTGGTGGAGACCCTTAGTATATTTTAGTTCCTGTTACACCCCGATTGTATAGTTACTACTGTATAGGGAGTACATTGTAAATGTTTGAATCTTCTGATTAATAAAGCAAATTGTTCTTGTAATCAACTGAATGTGTCCTAATGATTGTCTCATTATCTGATACTCTATTGATGTAATTCTTGAATGAAAGTAGCATAATAAGTTATGGAATAATGTTGTTCTAACTTTCTACGATGCTTTATGTATATTGCCTTGGTTTTGAGCAAATGACTCCCGTTGTCGTGTCATGATGTGCAGGAAACAGGTTCATACCTCCAGGCAGAGGAGAGATATCACTCGGGGAGGAACTTGGTCGGGTAAACAGTAACGAATACCAATTGGACATACACACACAAACTATAGACTGAGTAAGCTAAGTCATTGTTGAGGTAAAGGGTAAGTCATCCGTAGGCTTGTTTAGTATCATTAGGAGTCGTATCTACTTTTGAATGTGTAAATAAGTGATGCTTGCCAGTATAATCTTATGTGGAGTAATATTTCTTGTTAGAGGTGGATATGTGTATTTGTATATATACATATGAATACGGTATGTACAAGTACCCATAAGTACATTCATGTCGATACAACGTATTAGAGCAGATGGATATGCCATACGTGTGCGTCGATATAAGTGTATTTATGAATACTTATACATAAAGTAGAAATATAAATATATACACAAGTATACGTACCTGCAACTAACTTGTCGAATGAATATATATTATGACAATATAATACCTCAGAATTTACATACATACATATGTATACATATACATGAGTGGGTATAGTGAAAGTATGCTGACTGGCTCACAGTATACGAACGTTAAATCAGAAAGGTAGATGTATAAACATGTATAGATGTAAAGTTAAATATATCTATATATTTAATATTATATTAAAATACGTATATAATATAGTATTTACAAAATATAAATATGTATATGGGATTATTTAAATTGACAATTTAAATAATTATACATAAGTATATATTATAAATTAAAACTATGTAAATACTTTAATATAATAAATAAATATATAGATATGTTTAAATAAAAGATTTGAAAACAAATGGAATTTAAATCTACATTTTAATAATATTCAAAAGTGAAATGCGAATTAAGGAAAATGTCGATTCTTCTTTGAAAATGATTATTTCATTTGAAAATCGAAATTAAATGTCTTTGTTATTCGCCAAGTCCAAAATATTTCCTGTGGACTATTTCAAAATGGAGAACTAAAATAAATTCGAAATAAAGCCATGCCTGTAAAAATGGCGGATGAAGTGAAAAACGCGCAGGGAGAATCGCGCGACCTGGCCAAGCAACTGAAAACGGCCGAATAAATTCATGCATAGCTTAAATGAGGATGTGGACGCCATTGAAACTGGGAAATAGTCTTGTTTTAAACTTGTCATTTAACCTACCTGTTGAATCGCGCTAAAACCAGGAGGTGTCACGTTTTTGCGAACTGAACATATGCGAGTTGGTTAATGCTTCATTGCTGTCAGTTAATGGGGGACGAAACCCCCTCCATTAAGCAACACGTTTTTACTTTGAATCTTTCCAAGCTTTGTTGGCAGCATTGGCGCCATAGAAAGAGGAAACAGTTAAAATTACAACCCTATATAAACCTGCGAATGGTTCATTCATAACACATGAATTCACACGAATTCACACGAATTCACACAAGTTTACAATCAAGAATTTCATACTATTCATTCAAGAGAGAAGAGTATTTTTCAGTTGTGAGGGAATTCGCCATTAGTCTTTTCTTGTTAAGAAGGCTATTTTGTTGTGTCGAGAGAAGCAATCTCAGAGTCTGAGAACAACAGATTGGAACTGTCAAATTGCTGTGTTGGGAATTTACTACAAAGCCAGCTGAAAGTCATTTGGTGGAAGGCAAGAGAAGAAGTTACTCTTTCTCCAAAATTCTAAGGGAAAGTTCTTGCCAGGCAGTAAGCTCTTACCAGGCATGTCAACCTTTTCCTTTCTATGCTTTCAGTAATTCATGTATTCAGATGTTATTCTGTGTCTTGTCTTTTAGTTGAAAAGAACTGAGACGGAAAACTGATTAACATAGAAGTGAATAAGAAGAAATTTAAGATTGTCAGTATAAGATAAACAGTAAAATAGAATGTTTTATACATGAAACTCTTCTATTGGTTTTTGCTTTCATTAGGGTACGGTTTACACTAAGCAATGAAAAGAAAAACTGCATAAACTTGTATTGACTCCATATACGGAGTATATGCTTGTATTTAGTTACTAGATACTAGGAATGAATTCGAGAGCATTTAATGAGCTACAAGTCACAACTAGATATTAATTAACTTAGACAAGTTAATGAGTCCCTAGGATGAGAATATCCTGTATAAGGGCGTTGGTTGTAGGACCTTATTAAAATGTTCTCCGTTCCAGTAGTTAGATTGTTGTAGGAAGTCTAGGGTACGGACTACCCCGATAGACCAACCTACGCGTAGAATAAGATAGCCTCAAGTCAAGTTGAACCTGGCTAGTGTAAGTGACAAATGACCTACATTCTGCATTGAATGTGAACACTTTGGCCAAAGTAGTGTAAGGAACCATTTAGATGTAGTACTACACTGTCAATTCACCGTGATCCCGAAATACATCCTAGTTCGAGAATTGCCGATTGCACGGAAGCTAGCTTTGTAGGATCACAGCACTATGTCCAGTTGGTAGTCGTTAAAGGTTACCCAACCAATCTCTTCTTCGAAGGGAGGGCCGTTCATTGCAAAATGATCATGCGGGGGACCGCATTATAAGTCCGTGGTTGGCGGAAAAACGCCCGAGTGATGTTTCTCCTCCCCAACAGCCGACTGATGATCCAAGACTTGACAGGACGAATTCCTGGACCTTCTTACTTCTATTGGTGCCAAAAGCCTACGGGCTATGTATGTATATTATTCTTCTTACTTTGTAATTTCATTTGGAATGAAATAGTTAAAAGTTGCAAAAGATGTATCTTGTTTTTGTTTTTGAAAAGAATTTTTTTATCATTATGGCATTGTTCTTACTTATTGTGATTGAATTTTAAAGTTTTAAATTTATTGTACAAGTGTGTTCGTTACAGTTCCCGTTGGCTGATTAGGATTTGGTAAGGGAATAGTTAATTAATTAAATTAAGTTGTCTAAAGTTTCTCATTTATGGGCAACTTATATTTAATCAATGTTGGACGGTTTTTTAAAAAGTAACTTTTTGAGGGTCCCAAATGTAAAATTAAATTAAAAGGAAATATTAAAAATCATTTTTCGTAGGCAAATGAAATATGATATTTCAAATATTGAAAAGAGGTATAAAAAGGAGAGCTTGCAAAAGAAAATTCATTCTTGACAATTTATTTTAAAAAACCCCAGCTTGGGGATTGAGCAACTATTCGTCTTTCTGCCCTAGTACACATAGTGAGAAGAAAACAACCCAACAATTAGAAATTAAAGGGTTAAAAGAAATTTATTGGATGTCAAAAGTTGGATATGGTTTAGATTGTTGGCAACATTATATTTCCTTTTATTCAAAATTGTGAGCATCATACTCGCAATCAAACTTTTGGGAGAATTCTATTGCATGAGCATTCCTAGAAAATAATATTATGCTACATGCTTCATACCATTTTGTGGTCTCGTCAAGGTGACAACTTATAGAGTCCATTTTGTTGGAATTTGAAATGAGGACCATGTATGAAACAATCTTGAGATGACCACAGAGAGATCACTTTTTGGTGGAGAACGACACTCTATTGAATAGGTTTACAAAACACAAACTTGGCAAATCGAAAGGAAAAAATGCACACAAAGCTAAATAGATTACACTTCTCTAAATTTTGCAATATAAAGCCTACAATGTTCAGAAAATAACTCAATTTACCTCATTTGCACAAACAAATAATAATCAAAATATTACGGGTTAACATGGGAATATAATACAAAGCCTCAAGACCCAACTTAATCATCATTGCAATACAAAGCCTCAAGACCAACTTCATCATCATTCTGGCACAAAGCCCACAGTATTAAGTAATGTTTCACTCATAAAATCACATAAGACATAGAATACTTTAACAACAATTTCAGCAACAAGTAGGAATGAAAATTACCATTTTCTAAGTGCAAAATGAACTTATTTGTAAGGTTAATAAAGCTTTTTTGAAAAATAAATCAAAAAGTTAACTACAACTTCTACTCTGACAATTGATTCCTTACATGCAATGCAAGTCTTATTACAAAATTCTATCAACTAAAACTAAATCTGTACTCTAGCAATCTTTAGTCAAACTACCACTAAATATTGGTACAAACTAGTGTTATTGGGAGACACATCTCCCGTCCCCAAGATTGGGAAGCATCTCCAATTTCCAAGCTGTGGTTGAAGACGTCTCCCTTTGTAGGAGACGTTAGCCACATCTATCACGCATCACTAGGCACCCTATAATGTTAAATAGATGTCCCCTCAATATTTTTGTTTAAAAGTTCATTTCATATGCCATTTTCGCTCGACACTCAAAGGTTTCTCATTCTCGCCGACTTCAATCCTCCAACTAGTGAAGTGTATTAGGTAGGTCGACATTTTTTTGCAGTTTTCGATCTTCATTTTTTTTTTTTTTGATTTTTGTGATTTGTTTGATGATTTTTAGGGCTTCCAGCATCTAGTTGTATAGTTGATAGTGGATGATATAAGATATTACTCACTATTGACTATACAACATATTTCTGGTTCCGTAGTTCATTATAAACCTTTGTTGTCTTTGTTATAACATGAACCGACATTTATTGTGATAGTGTGATGCATTGGCAAGTGAAAAAAATAAAACTGCAGTCCTTTTTTTTTCTCGTTTGGCTTTCATCAGCAGTCCTCTATAGTTTCCAACTAAAACTATGTCTTTCTTATCAAGGCAGAATTCCAAACAAAATAATAGTTATAGTGGATTGATATAGACTTTTTGGGTTGTTTGTGGGGGATTTGTTTTTTGTGTGCTTTCATGGTGGATTTCAATCCTCAAAAGGCCTATAACAGTCATGGTCTTTTTGTTTTTAATTTTATTCATCATTCTTTTAATGAAATAGGGTTTTACTTTTGCTCTAAAGTCAAATCAATTTATATTTTATTGTTTGTATTTTTGTTATAGTTCGAGATATGTTAGGTGGGGGGAAGACAAGGTTTGTACTCGCTATGGAAGTATTGTGACTGTGTTGCAGGATTGAAGGGGTTGGGTGGAACAACCACCATCGCATGTAAACTTTAACAAATGTCATGTGGCAAGGTACTTACATGAGGGTGAGGGCTCATTTTCTTCATATACTTGGAAAAGTGTTGATCCTTATCCAAATGAGTCAAAACAATATGATGCCCTTAGCGATCAAGAGAGGGTTGAGGGGAGAGCGTCTCATTTGAGCTCTCATGCTTGAATGACAAGGGCAACTGTTGCAACTCAGAGTCAAAATAAAGAGTTAGAGATGGATGTGGCTTCTAGAGATGTTCATGTGACAATAGAAGATGTAGCAGTAGGATATTCTTACAAGAGACTACACATCGACAACTCAAATCCCATTGGACAATTATTTGATGTGCAAGGTCGAGATGCAGTTGCTGTACTGATTGATGCTTCTTTATGTAAATGGAATACGGTTTAATGTTGCTCGTGCCCCTTTCTATGGGAAAATAGTCCAAATTATCAATAATGGATCAGCAAGATATATATTATAAATCACCAGGGTATGAAAAGCTTTGCACTACTCTAATTGATAAATAAAAAGTTTGATTATAGCAACAAATCATACCAATGAAAAGAATGCGGTCTATAGAAGGATGCAATATTGTGATGGATGGGTGGATAGATGCTAAATTTCATTGACTACTATGGCAACATGTAGCAAAGAGCCTTAATTTTTGAAGGCAAGAAAAAAATGCAGACTTTCTTCATACCCAACAATGTGATGCTATTGAAGAGGTGGGGGAATCACATGTAGTCCAAGTTGTTACAAATGCTGCCCTTGTTTGTAATGTAGCAGGCTTGTTGGTTCAAAAAAGTACAAGCATATGTCTTGGACACCATGTTGTGTGCATTCAATGAATAATGCACTCAAAGATATTCACAAGTTATAGTGGATCTCATATCTCATTGAAAAGGGCAGAAAAATACAAATGTTCATATGTGACTATCACCACACACAAGCCATTTATCGAAAATTTGTAAACGAAAAGCTCCTCAAACCTATTGATACATAGTTTGCTTTTTATTTTATTCTTCTTGACCATCTTTGTGTAGTCGAAGGAGATTTGTGTTCCACAATAGTTACTGATGCATGGGCAGCTTGGAGACAGTCTATGTTAGTTACTGCAGTTGAGGTGAGAGGTATGGTCCTTGATGACAATTTTTGGGCTGATGTTAAATTTGTTGTGGACTTTATTCAGTCCATATGTGAGGTGATCAAATTTGTAGATTCAAACAAGCCATGTTCGGGAGAAATTTATGAAGAAATAAATTCCATGCATGAAAGAATTAAGAAACCATAGATTTAAGAGATCTTTCTTTATATTCTTTGCTAGAAGGAAAGATACATGTAAGTTGGAATAAACTTAACACATCCCTTCATTGTGCTGCCTATGCCTTAAATCGTAAATGGTATGATATAGAAGTGACCAAGAAGAGGGCTCCATATGAGGATAGAGAGGTAATGAAGGGGTTTTGGGCTGCAATGAAAAAGATTTGTGACCTAGGTGAGGATGCTTCAATTATTAGGACCCAGTGGATTAAGTTTTCATCTGGGCAAGGTGATTTTTCTTTCATGGAAGCCTTGTATGATATGCATGCAAAGAAAGAACCTATAGAGTGATGGAGGAAACGTGGAGTGAAAACCCTTGAATTGCAATCATTTGCAATAAGATTGCTCACAAGTAGCCAACTCTTTATCTTTTGAGAGGAATTGGAGTACTTCTAGTTTTATTCATCACTAATGAAGAACCAATTAGGGTAAAAGAAAACGCAGAAAATAGTATACATTCATAGCTCATTTTAGCTTCTCTCTCATGTAGACCTTGGGTACAAGTAGGGTCCTTCAACAAAATGGTATCAAATTCAACTTGATGGAGAAACTACAGCCTTGGTGGATGAAATGATTGAAGTCGATGGCCTAATGATTCACCCTTAGTTCTATTGCCTACAAAGGAACCTAAGCTTGAGAGGGATGAGTATTTGAAGAGCATTATCGCTGAGGACATAGAAATTGTTGACATAGTTGATGTAAGAGTAAAAGTGTAGATTTTTGATATTTTTTTTTTGTATGCATATTAGTCTATTAGGCTATTAGCATTTTTGAATTTCAATATGTAGTATGAACTCTTGATTCAAGAGTCTTGAATGTTGACACTTAGACACTATATTTTAATTTACTAGTAGTCTTTGCCTCTTTGATATTTGTGTTTTAAGTTAAACTTTACTAGTACTCTTATTTTGAATTTTGAATTTCATGATATTTTTAGTTTTAATTTTAGCAAATTAATAAATTGCTAAATTATATTAAAAAATGGTATCTCCAAGCACCCTTGTCTCCTATTTAAAAAAACAGATGTAGTAGTACCAATACCAGCCTCTCGTACTGGTCTCTTGGAAACCTTGCTACAAACTAACACTAGAACTCACATCTCTTGCTTGAAAAAAGACCCAAAAATAGATGATCTAAACATAGTTTATTCCTCAAAAAATGCATTTGGCTAAAATTAGAGACAAATACAAATATTGCGGGCTATAAATAACTTAGTCTAAAATTAGCAAATCTTAGAATATTTTGGAAATTAAATTTCATGATATTTTGAATTTTAATTTTAGCAAATTAATAAATTGTTAAATTATATTAAAAAAAAATGGCATCTCCAAGCACTCTTGTCTCCTATTTTAAAAAATGGACATACTAGTACCAATACCAATCTCATGGCAACCTTGCTACAAACTAACACTAGAATTCACATTTCTTGCTTGAAAAAGGACCCAAAAATAGATGATCTAAACATAGTTGATTCCTCAAAAAATGGAGCGCTAAAATTAGAGACAGATAAAAATATTGCGGGCTATAAATAACTTAGTCTAAAATTAGCAAATCTCAGAATAGGTTCTTCTCCTTGAAAATGATAATGGCTAAAAATAGCACGGGCTAGACATAGACTTCATGACAAGTAGTTTTGGAGAGAATTTTGATGAAATCTATTGAACATGACAAATCTTTGAAGTCATTGAAACTTTGACACCTTCTTTACACTTTGAAGTTTGAACACCCATATCTTTGATTGATCCTTCAACAAACCCTCTAAAAATTTAACAATCTAATGTTTTGAATATGATAGATCCTTCATTCTGCTGATTCTGTATAAATCCTAGCATTCATCCTTTACATAACAGCCCTTATACGATGACCTTGAAGCACCTTGAATGAGAGATAAAGGGAATGATAACTTTTCATTGTTCACTCTCAAAATTATGAAATTATATGCACTGATATCTTTTTTTTTTGGTTAATGTACAACTGAAAATCATGACAAACCCTATCAGCCTTTTGTTTGAAAATATGAATTTTCTGATTTAAACCTTGTTGAATATAAACAGCTGTATGTTGATGAGACAATGACTGAAATTTGTCTCTAAAACCTTGGTCGTTTATAAATACTTGAATATCTGAATTAAATGATGTAATCAGACACTTTTGATGATCACTGTTGGAAATTTGCTGAATGCCAATGAAGATTGTTGTAGTGCACTGCTGAAATCATCCTCCTTGATATAAATGACTGCTGACATATTTCTCTGCTATTCACAATTTTTTGAAATTTTGTACTTTGCTCTTTTGCATTCTGCTGTTTTCTTTTGATATTTTCATGTTTAGTTGTGCCCTGCTGTAGTTCTAAAATATCACTGATCTTATTATTCGATTTGTTGTTAAAGGCTTGATGTGAGTGCAGAGATCTCCCTTTATTGATAGTTGATTGGCTGCTGTTGAATTATAGACATCTATTAATAACATTTAGGCCTCCTTTTTTAGCTGAGTTGGCCCCCTTGCTCAGGTGTGCCGCTGTATATAGGTTTTGCAAGTGTGATTTGAAACAATGTCCCCTTTGTGACAAGTGTGCTTGTATATAGGATTTATAGACCCTTTTTTCAAAGGAATTTATCATTTGTCAGGCTCGTGCCTAACAATAGGGTTTTTGACTTCAAATTCAAACACAATTTCACTTCTATGAGCGTGCCTCTATGCATTGTGATTTAAGGCTTGATTTTTGTTGATTTTTTCTTTGCATAGGTGCACTCTATTACTCACAAAAATGATCTATAGATTGGAAATAAAATTTTATTTACAGAAGTATGTGCCTCATGCCCTATCCAAGATTTTTTCTCTCTTCTAAAAAAGCCCTAGTCAGTATATGTGATGTGACACTATGCCAAAAGATTAGCCTAGTGGTGAGGATGAACACCAAGGGTGTTAAGGGAGGGGTTTCATCCTCTAGAGGATCCACGAGGTAGCACACATTGGACACATGGAGGCCCCAACATCTGGATTGGGTGCATGCTTGCCGACACGATGGAGGAACGTCCATTGGTGTTGCCCACAATGCTTTCTAGGGATCAACCTTGAGACCTTGGCTTTGATACCATTGTAATGTTCGTAGTCAGGTCCTCTTAGAAAATAGACAATTTCTATGAAATATTCTATTTATATCAGTTATAAAATGCAATATTTGAATATCAACAACCAACTAATAAATGATGGACAACGATCTAACATACACCAACATTTTTGCAAAAGATTTATGCATCAGAAAACATCAAATATGAAGGGGAACAATATCAATAAATATAGAGACTTCAATATAGGAACCCTAGATCTGATTTCTATTTCAATTGTAGTAGCTAGGAAATTACAAATGCTGATATGTTGAACTGGAGATAGTTTTTAGAATTGCAATGACAAATATCCACTCACAGAATGTCAAAACAGAAAATCTGAGTTATTGACTGATTGCACAACTGAAAGTGACCTTAAATGCTGATGGTACGACTGCCTCTCACAAGGGAGAATCTTGTACAGACAGCTGGTATGGCAGTGGCGGGTATGTACAACAGTGAATAGTAGGGCTGGTAGCGGGAAAATAGTCAGAAAAATGCTACACAGCAGTAACAAACTCTTGCAAATGCAATTGTTCCTCAATTTCAATGATAATGACAATAAATATTGCTGTTCAGTGGTAGAATATGTTGATAAATTTGAATCAGCAATTACAATGATTTTCTTGCAAATACCAATCACTCCAAATCTGACACTTGAAGGAGAGATTGCTAGTATTAGGTCTAATGCAATCCCCGGGTGGAATTGCCCAAGATGGAGATGAGGGTTTTCACCTTCAAATCCAATGATAGAAATCCAAGAGGGTTTTCGTCCTCCAAGACCTCTGCAAGCCAAGCCAAGGGTTTTCGTCCTTGGACGTGAAAGATGAACACAATGCTCAAACTCCGGAAAAGTTGAATGCAACAAATGATGATGAGATGATTCTCCTTTGATCCATTTTCCCTTCTTTTATATCTTTCTATTTTAGGCCCGTCAATTTAAATTTGCCTCCAAAAATATTTAAAAATATTAAGTGCTTAAAAAATACTTAAAATAATTATAATAATATTATTAGGTTTCCTCCCTTAAAAATAGAATTACTGTGCCCAAATTAAAATAATATTATTATCACTACCCTTGCTTTACCCTTTAGCCTATGGGAAATGAAGGATAGGCTAGAGGTCTTCATTGATCTAATTCTGAAAACGGAACATGACAATGTAGTGAGTATAGGCTAGATTGTGTATAGCTTACTCAAATTTGATTTTAAAAATTAGTTGGCTTTGTATATATTAAAGTAATTTTATAATATATAGTATGAATGGTCTATTAGTCTTTAGGAATATTCTCTATTCTTTTAGGGATAAAGCGTTTGTAACTCTTATTTAAAGGATGCTTTTGCTCCTTTGTAATTATCGAATATCTTGGTAATCATTTTGTGTTCTATTTTTCGTAATATGGTATCAGAGCCCAGATCATACCTTGGGATTAGTGATCGGGTGAATTCTACGGATTGTTGCGGTGATGACTCACATGAAGCAAAATGTACCAAAAGATTGTCTTATAGAA
This sequence comes from Sequoia sempervirens, assembly GCA_007258455.2. Taxonomy (NCBI): domain Eukaryota; kingdom Viridiplantae; phylum Streptophyta; class Pinopsida; order Cupressales; family Cupressaceae; genus Sequoia; species Sequoia sempervirens. Next base: position 121,608,068 of record VDFB02026320.1, read on the forward strand.
AAGTATAGTGCTATAAGATTTCGTACAAGGGTTTTTGGCTGTTTTTTTACAAAATCGTGCATATATTTCTGGTTTTTTTTTGGGTGAATTTTTTAAAGGCAGGAACAAGCATTTTGAGGCAGATATTCTTTCAAATCACACCATTCTATTTCTTAAACTCTTTCTGGAATTAAGGAGAATAACGTCTATTCTTTTTAAGTTAAAATCATGGTTTTTAATCAAAAAATTGCATGATCTTTTCCTCTAAAAATTGCACAGACATTTCCTCCATAAAATCCTGGATTTTTGAGGTCATTTTTGGTAGTTTTATTTTTTTCACAAAAATTGCAGTATTCTTCCATTTTTTGATGATTTTTTGAAAAAAAAAGAAGTGATTTTATACAATCACGACTCTATTAGGGTAGAATTTGTGTTGTGTTGCACAATTTTTTACAGGTCTACAGGCCATGGTTTGTAGAAAGGTGAATTTTTTGGATGTTTTTTGAACAAAAATGTCGGTCTTTGGCACTTCGATTTTTCATAGGGTTTTTGGCCTAATTATTTATAGTGGTTTATTGATAAAATCATGGGTACTGTAGAATGAGACTTTTTTAAGCAATTTAATGTGCTAGGGTTTGCGGAAAGACTTTTTGACAGCAGCGAGTTTATTTTTTCTCGGTGATTACTTTTTAGGAGGGAAGATGGCTTCATTACCCAACATTATGTTAGAATGCAGCCAACATTTTTTTGGCATGAATTACAACGCGTGGAAGCAACACATGCTCATGATCTTCGAGTATAGATGCCTTGATAAGACCATCCTTGATATTGACACCTGAGCAACGGTTGTGGGTAAAGAGTAGGACAAGTTTGATGAGTGTGGAAGTTGTCATGTTGATAAAGCTATTGGTGATTGATGAGATGCTTCCAAAGGTGTAGACTGGCAAAACCTCTATGGAAATTCAAAAGCACTTGTAAGATTTGCACGAGACATCAGATAAAGGTACGACCTTCTTCCTAAAAAATATGCTTTTCTCAATCATGATGGATGTGAAGATGTCTTTACATGAGCATTTGATGAAGATCAAAGATATTTGTGATCAATTGTTAGTAATAGGTTGCAAAATGGAAAAAGGAGATATGGTGGTCATTATGTTGGAAAACTTACCATGGGTCTATGAACATTTTATTGAGACAGTCAATATCACATCTACCGGTGTTACCTAAAGTTTGAGGAGTTGTGCAATAAATTGTTGCATCAGGATAGATGGAAGAAACAATTTGGTAGCAGTAGTGATTCATAGAGTGTGGAATAGGCATTTGTAGCCAAGGACAAAGGCAAAGGCAAATGGCCACAGAAGAGAAGTCAAGGGAATAATGAAAATGCTTCGAAGAATCTGAAAAATATTATATGTCACTATTGTGGTAAACTTGGTCATATGAAGAAGCATTGCAGAAAGAGGTTGACTGAAAAGAAATCCAACTCAGGAGGGCCTCCACCAAAGGCTTATGTCGTAGAGCATTATGAGGAATCAACATTCTATGCTTTTATGGCCAAACGACCAACAGATCAATCAAAGTCATCTGCATGGTACATAGATTCTAGATCATCTCGACATTTCACCCACTAGAAAGATTGGTTCATGTATTACACAACTTGCTCAGATTCAATGATTTTTGGTGGTGGTGAGTACACAACTATTTTCAAATGAAATGAGTAGATGTCTTTTGGAGGGAAAAATCTCATTTTTCTCAATGTATACTATGTGCAGGGAATGGAGCTTGGAGCTCAATTTGCTCTCTGTGAATCTGATTATGTGCCATTGTCCCATTTTGGATGTCACATTTAGCAAACACATGCTATATAACTGACAAAGAATCTAAGAAAACTATCGTTGTTGGAATTGAAGATCATAGTTTCTATTGGCTTGTTGATACCTGACATGTTCAAGAGCGTGCAATGGCAGTCAAGAATGCATTTCATATTGGTACACTATGGCATCAATGATATGGGAACCTCGACTTATCCTACCTAGCTCAGTTGGCACAAAAGAATTTGGTAGAGGGATTACTTGACATCCAACAACAGATACAGGGTGTTTGCGGAGCTTTCCAAGAAAGGAAGCAACACAAAACTCCTTTTTCAAACGGACAAGCTTGGAGAGCCTCAAGAGTCCTATAGCTGGTTCATGCAAATATTTGTGGACCAATGAATATAGCATTAGTCACTAGTGCTAGGTATTTTCTTTTATTTATAGATGATTTTAGTAGGAAAATGTGGGTGTATTTTCTGAAGTTAAAATTAGATGTGTTTAAGGAATCTCAAAAGTTCAAAGCATTAGTAGAAAAAGAGTTTGGTTGTTCAATAATCACTCTTAGCTCTGATAATGGAGGAGAATTCTATTCAAGTGAATTTAACAACTTTGTGCTAAACATGGTATTAAATGAAAATACTCAACACCCTATACTCCATAACAAAATGGAGTAGTTGAGAGAAGAAACCATACAATTACAGAGAAGGCTTAGTGTATGATGGAGAATAGGGGTGTTCCCAAGAAGTTTTGGACTGAGGCAGTTTACATTGTAGTTTATCTACTCAACAAGTCTCCAACACAAGTAGTGAAGGAGAAGACCCCAAAGGAAACATGGTTTGGGAGGAAACCCAAGGTGAGTCATCTTGTAATGCCCCCTTCTCATCAGTAATCTGCTCTGTCACTCATCAGCCTATTCCAGAAGCCTGTAGGCTTGTTTGAGGTAAAATTAGGGTTTCCAGTTCTGAGGTTCTTTGGCATTTCTGAGAGTTTACTATTTATAGTAAATTCTATTATAAGCAGTATGGAGTTTGTCAGCTTTTAGTACATCATTTCCAGTTGGAGCAATTATTTGCAATTCATGTCTGACTTCTTAAGGCATTTTTATGATGAATAAAGGCATTGAGGTTATAATTTGCAGTTGACCCCCTTGGCCTAGGAGAACAACTTTAAGTTGTGTTTAAAAGAGGGTCTTGGAAGGGTGACGCCTTCATGAGGTGATTTATTATTTATTGATAAAAACATAATGCCTTGGAATAAGTGGACGCCTCTTTTAAAAGAGATACTTTTAAAATAAAGTGAAATTCATAATATGCAAAAAGGGACGCCATCTTGAGGAGTTAATTGTTATTTGGAAATTTGAAAAGACTCCTATGTCTTTTGGTGTGCTTTCTCAGGAATTTGAAGAGTTTTGTGAGCTTCTATTTAATGAAGGATTTTGCTCCAGCCTTGAATCCATTCATGTTATCATACTGTTATGTTGTCGGAATGACAATTGAAACCTTGCTTTGAGGATGTTACCTCCTAGCCATTAACCAATTTCGTGTTTGAAATACAACACCTAGTTGGACTTTGCTGCTTCTCATCCAGACTAGCAGATTTGTGCTCAACAGTTGAAGTTTTTATGAGATTTCCAGTTTTTGAAGTTGCTGATGCATCTACAGCTGAAGGAGGTTTTTGCTTACAGCTCTTGGAGCGAATTTATTTTGCTTGTGGGTATTTTACCTATCCATTTCTACACCCAAGGCGCCCCCTTCCACCAATTTGCAGATTTTATTTTGGTGTCTTTGATTTTTAAAGACAAAATCGCCCTTTCTCTAGGCCGTACCTTTCTGGGCTGTGAGAACTATGCATAGGGAAATAAATGAGGACCTTGGTTCGCTGTTTCTCCATCAGAACTTGGGCGCCTATCCTCTAGCAACTCTTTGGGCTTCGTTTCACGTGATTCAGAGGTAATTTGTTGAAGTTATGAACAATTTATTGATTACACAGTTGCTGATCAGAAATTCCAGAGTTCAGATTTTTTATATCAGATTCATATATTTTCTGTTTTGATCATAATTCTATCATTGGAAGAGTAAAGGAACATCATTAGAATTCATTCTTCTCTTCTAGTCTTATTTCTCTATCATTGTAATACATGTTTTTTGCAGTCTTTTGAATTGTAAGGTTTTGATTAGTAGTACTAATCCAACCTATGTTATTGCTGCAACTACTTGTTTATTTTCCTATTAATTACCCCTGGACGTTTACCGCTAGTGCGGAGAAAGAACTTGTTATATCATTGTACCCACTCTCAAGTGGTGAATCCCCACTAATCTGTGGATGCCCGCCGCAGCAGGTGAATTAGATTGCTGTAGCTTCATGGCTGGTTATCCGCCTACTAGTTTCAAGTTTTAAGTAATCACTCCGTCATATGTTAGCACCTCGCCCTCAGTGGGATCTTGAGTGCACATTCTTGACGTTGAGCAGTTTCTTTCAAGTACTGTTCTTTTATTTCTCCGCCATATGACAACACCTTTCCATAATTTGGATTGAATGTGCATTCTTGGCGTCGAGTTCTTTTAAGCTTGGTTTTCAGTTTGATGCTAATGCTAATCCAGTTGGCTATTGCTGGTTTATGTTGTGTAATTCCTTGGAAAAAATTGGTTAGCATATTTCACATCTTAAGGTCTTCGGTTCTATTGCATGTGTTTGAAATTTTGAATACTAGATGCAAAGAGAACCAAATTAGACCCTAAGAGCAAGAAGTTAATGCTTACAAGGTACAATGAAAATCATAAGGCCTATAGGTTGATTGATATTGACATTGACCACTTGACTTTCAATAGAGATCTTGTAATTGATGAGGACTTTGGGCCCTTCTAGCTTTCTCCAGAGTTCAAAATTACCGAATAATAACCTCTTGTGTTTGAGGATTTAGGTATTAATCTTCAGGAAGCTTCATTTGAAGGGTGGAGGATTTTGAGTATGAAGAGTCTCCTAGGCAGGTGATAGTACCAAAAGAATTTCTTATTGATAACCTAGATTAGCATCCAAAATAGGACATCCAAGTCATCATGACAACACTGATTTGGAAAAAAGAGGCTTTTAGGAAGATACCAAAGTGGTGGGAAAGCACCATTCAAGGTGTTTGGGATGATGAAATGATCGAAGAAAGATCATCAAGAGGCAAGAGGAAAAACACAGTTGAAATATTCCGAGCAAATTTTTTTTGATTTTTCAATTATCAGATTACAACATTACAATCAAGTACCCGTTAAGGTTAGAAGATAAACCCAAACGTACTGAAACAACTCTAACCAGTATGGCGCCGATGATGGCGAGCATTGGTCAGAGGATCTTCTACTCTAAATGCTGGAAAGGGAACTCGACGTCAAGTATGTGCTACCCAATCCAATGCGGAGTGAGGGGCGACCATATGACGGAGTGATTACAATAACAATGCTTGAAAGAAAAATGCATAAAGTTGAAAACACTCAACACCCAGAATGTGCTTGCTCACCCAGAATGGGAAGTAGCTACCATAGGGCGGAGATCTATCTATTACAACTATTACTGAAGAAGAATGGTTATTACAATAACAATGAAGCAATATTCAAAGACGACTGGTCAGTACTACTACCAGCTTACAAGATATTATTGCCTGCAAATCAAAATATAAGATGCTCTTTCAATGGTGCATACAATAAGGATCCCTCTGCAAAGGCTATAAAGAAACCTTAACAGCAACCAAATAAGGAAGATGCAGATTCCTCAAACTGTCATATCAGATCTGCACTTTTTGTTACGTAACCAGCAACTTACAAACTTAAAGAATTGTTCATAACTTCCTCAAATATGACCCGATTGATGTGAAATAAAATGCAATGCACTCTAGTAATAAGGGCAACCAAGACCAAACACTAAAACAGACCCAAATGCCTCAAATACAATTTGCACGGAATTCAAGACAGCCTCAAGTGGTACGGCCTGCTGGAAAGTTCGATCCTTCTTTAAAAATTCAATACTTAACATAAAAATCTGAAATTTGAACTAAGGATTCGCCTTTCCTAGACAATGAGATATGGACAACACCCAGAACTCTTTTTTTGATATTTTTTGACTTACGATTACAAACATGAATCTGCTGTATTAAATAATGCAATAAGCTGAAAACCAAGAACATGCCAAGACCAAACTAACAATGCAAATAACTGAAAACAATGCACAAACTAATTGCAACTCACAAGTAGACTGAATCACCACTAGTTGTTGTCTTGCAAACAAGAAGCGATGCCCGAGCTAGGAGGCCTTCATTCCTCGAAGCAAATCCAGAGCCAATCCGGCAGCATAACAGTATAGTAGACCAAAGATGTGAAATGATGCTCAAAGCCTTCCCTTTATAACTTTCGGTTGACTTCTTGAAACCCTAAATCCTCATCACTGTCAAAACCCTAACTCTTCCTTCAAGATGGCGTCCTTTTTCCCTTTAAGCTCAATAATGATATTTTAAATAAAAATCCACACTTTGATAAATGCGCCCACCTTATACCTGTTTTGACTTTGATAAATAATAAATTAATCTTAATGAAGTCGCCACCCTCAAAAGACCACCTTTTAAAAAGACTTTAAGTGATTAAGCTAGGCTAAGGGGGGAGTCAACGTTAAAACGTGACTTAATAAAGATAGCCCAACTTAATTCTCCAACTGCGCCCCGAAGCCATCAACGAACAAGCCAACCAATCAAACTGACATAGGAAGTCAACCAAGCTGAACCCAACTGAAAAACTGCCAAAAATAGAATTTACTAAAAATAGTAAATTCCAGAAACTGCTCTGAATGCCGAGATGAACATACCACTGCGAAGCTCTCTGAAAACCCAGAAAGAATCCGCCATTGAATCCACCATCTCTGAGCAAAGACCTCCTCAAAAATAGGAAACCCTAATTTTACCCTCCGACTAGCCTTCGGGTTTCCAGAAAAAGGCCAACGGTCACATGAATGATCAGGTTTGAGAAGGGGACATTACAACAGTTAACTTCTCCCTTATGGCCAATCTTCAAGGAGTTTATGAGCCCTACGAATTCGCATAGGAAAAAAGGGAAACTTGAATGGGAAAAGGCCATGGAAACTGAACATAAGAGTCTTATGAAAAATGAGATTTACCCATTGGTTGCAAATGGATGTACAAATTCAAGTGCAAAGATGATGGTACACTTGACAAGTGCAAAGCATGGTTGGTCGCAAAAGGGTTCTCATAAAGAGAAGGCATTGACTATAAGGAGACCTTTGCTTCTACAACAAACATGAGCACCATTTGTTTAGTTCTAGCCATGGAAACACAATTTGGTTGGAAAGTCCGTCAAATAGACGTAAAAAGTGCCTTCCTCAATGGTGATTTGGAGGAAGAAGTGCACATGTCTCAACCTCAAGGTTTTCAGGTTGTAGGAAAGAGGCATCAGGCATGTAGATTGAAGAAAGTTGTATATGGCCTGAAGCAAGCACCCACGACATGGTACATTAAAGTTGACAGGTATTTGGTTGAACAGGGATTTTAGAAAAGTCCTTCAGATCCAAACTTGTACGTCAAAAGCGTAGGCAATGAGATCATTCTATTAGTCATTTATGTAGATGACATCGTCATTATAGGTATTGAGGCACATTTGATTGAACAAATTGAATGTTATTTGGGTAAAGCTTTTGACATGAATGATTTAGGTCTTCACATTACTGTTAGGCATACAAGTTTGGCAAACAAGTTTTGGTATTTTTATTTCTCAATGTAAATATGTGAAGAGTTTGCTTGACAAGTTCAAAGTGGTAGATTGTAAAATCCAGTTTACACCTATGGAGAAAGGGCTGAAGCTTTCATCCAAAATAGACTTAAAAGTAATAAATGAGTCAACATTCAAGCAACTAATGGGCAGCCTTATCTATCTTACAACCACTATACTTGATTTGAGCTATGTTGTGATTTTCATTTCTAGATTCATGACAACACCAAAGGAAAAAAATTGGGTTGCAGCGAAGTGGTTGTTGAGATATGTGAAAGGGACACTTGACTTTGGCATTTTGTACAACAAAAGCAAAGATTCTCAACTGGTTGGGCTCACAAATTGAGATTGGGCAGGCTCTGTTGATGACAGAAAATCCACTTTTGGATATGTTTTCAGCCATGGCATAGGTGTAGTCACATGAACCAGCTAGAAGTGGTAGGTAGTAGCTCTTTCCTCGACAAAAGCAAAGTATTCAGGAACAGTTCAAGCAACATGTGAGGCAATATGGCTTAAAAGGATGCTTTTAGACTTGAACATGTCTCAAGCAGGGCCTTCACCCTTGTTATGTGACAATCAAGGGGTGCTAAAGGTTGCCAAGAATCGAGTCTTCCACGAGCGTACAAACATGTGGAGCTTCATTGTCATTTCATTAAGCAACTTGTAGAAGATGGATTGGTGATGTTGCAGTATTGTCCTTGTGAGGATCAAACTCCAAACATTTTAACCAAGTCTTTGAGTCCTAACAAATTTGTGAAGTTTCGAATAAACTTGGTGTAGTTAGTAGATTGACCATTAAAGGAGGGTATTAAAGTAATATTATAATATTTAGTATATAATGGTCAATCAGTCTTTAGGATAGACTTTAGGAATATTCTTTATTCGTTTAGTTAAGTTCTTGTCCTTTTGGTTTATTAGTTGTTGCTCTTATCCTTTCCAAATAAAGCATTTGTTACTCTTATTTAAAGGATGCTTTCGCTCCTTTGTAATGATCGAATATCTTGGTAATCATTTTGTGTTATATTTTTCATAATAGTATATAGGAGCATGATTGAGAAAGTGTGTGCAAAATCTTTATCATTTCCTTGCTTATGGATTTGAACTGCACACGACAAAGCATTGCAATGTAAATTTGGTTTTAAAATCTCATTCTCACCTTTTATGGCACACTCCTATATGTTGAATTGCTAGATTTTCCTTTGTAATTCCATTTGCATCCCCTAGGGTGCATGTAGGATAATAAGCTTGTAAATTTCCATTTTTCAAAACTTGCTCTTGCTTTATATGGATGTGCATCTAAATAGCTGATTGGAACTTTGTGATTCAACTTTCTGCCCTCTTCCTCTAGGCACACCTTCCTCAAAATACTGCTAACTTTAGGTTTTTAAAACATGAAATTGTTCTCAATGTGATATGTCTACTATATAGCCTTAGTAGATTCCACTTTCAAGGTTGGTTTATCCTCTAAATGATTTGCACTTATATTGCAACTACAAAATTCAATTTTGAATCTTTATATTCTTTCTCCTTATGCGGTAAACTCCATATATTGAAGGACAATTGTTATACCTCAACAAAATTTCGTAACACAATCAACATTAGACCCCTTCCCCAGCTGTGGCAAATGAACACAAAAGCATCTCTCCAACGATCTGCAGAGAACAAGATGATAAAATGGCATAGGCAAACAAGATGAGGTCCTGAAGCATGACTCTTTGTTAGAGAAGGACAAGGATTTGACTAGAAATTTGAAACATCAGGTAAAATTTTGTATGGACAATACAGTCTATCAGATGATCACAGGCTATTACCTTTTTTGTATATATCAAACCCTGCAATCAATCTTATTCATATCAACACAGAAGTACCTATGGTTAGTATCAACACATTCATGAAACTACTAATATTGGCTAATGTCCTGGTTATCACACATAACTCATCCCATCTTAAGACTACAGCTATTCAGGACAAGTTAGAGAAGAACCCAATTATCTTTATTTATGATTCACCTTTTTCAAACTAGTGTGTTGGCGTAACAACTAACACCTTTGGAGTGCAAGTTGGTACGGACAGCTATGCACACTACGCAATGAGTGCTCTTCAAATTAGGAGGGGAAGCTCTCTCGTTGTGCGGACAAAATGCTTGAAAAAGTAAACTAAACTAATTCCTGTCTTTTTGTCTCAGCTGAAAGAGGCACAAGGTTTGCGAGAAACTTCGAGCGTTGCAGCCAAGGATTTTCTAGTTTTGCAGGTCTTAACAACAACTCAAAACTAACTAACTTATACTATCCAATCCCCTCAAGAAATCAGAGCATGAGGAAACGGAGCGGGAATGATCTTACACGATAAACCGGGTACAGATCCACAATGTGAAGGCAAGGTGGGCTCAACTATTTGCTTGTCTGAATAAGTTTATTATCACACACATCATACGATAAGCTTTAAGTACAGATTCTCAACGTGAGGGCAAGCTGGGCTCAACTATTTGCTCAATCCGAATAGGCTTATTAGAAACACAACACGAGGGATAGCCAACTAGGACAGTAAATTGTAGAGACGAAACATGCATACAATTTACGATCGAACTAGCCACTATATCTAACTAAGATACGCATTCATCATAATAACTGCATGAAACCCGAGTGGCATAATGAAATATTCCGAGCCAAATTTTTTCAATTTTTTCAATAACAGTTTACAAACAAAACGCACCCGTTAAGGTTAGCTCTAAACCAAAACGATGCTGAAAGCAACTCTACCCAGAATGTACACCAGGATGTGGGCAAGGTGTGAGCATTGGTCAGAGGATCTTAAAGAAATGCTGATACAAAGAACTCTAACCAAGAATGCGCCGGCGAACGACGAGCATGTGGTCAGAGGATCCCTACCAACTAACAAGCTGAGATAACTCGACGTCAAGAATGTGCTTTCCAAACCGAGATGGAATGGGAGCTACCATATGACGGAGATGCTAAGGGTTACAATGCAATTAAGGACAATAAGCGGAAATGCTGAAAGTAACTCAACACCCAGAATGTGCTTTCTGACCCGGAGTGGGAAAGGAGCTACCATAGGGCGGAGATAAAGAAATACAATTGCAATTGCAGAATGTAAAGATGAGCATTACAAATCATGATTAAGCAAGATTAAAGAACTGCTGTCAGTACTACTGTCAGCTTACAATATGATAGAGAATTCCCCTGCCAAGAGCATAGGATTATAATGAATTAGTATTGCATCATATAAAAGACTTCTCCTTTGATTAGCAACAATGCCAAGACCAATAACTTCACTCAAAGACCAAATTGCTGATTCAGATTTTGACAGACCTGCACTTTAAAATGTATAACCAGCAACACAGAGACTCAATGAATAGCTCATAACTCACTCCTTTCTCACTCAAATGGCATGATCTCGGATGCAAAACACTCCTAGTATGAAGGCGCCCAAGATGACAGAAAGAAACAGACTTAAAATACTGACATTTATTTTTTGCACGAATCCCAAGAAGGTACAGATGGTACGGCCCAGCAAGAGGGGCGATTTCACTCTAAATATCCAATTCTTAATTAAAAAATCTAGAACTTAGCAAATAGGGTCGCCCTTCCCAGACAAAGTGAAATATGCAGTACCCAGAATGATCTTTTTTGGTATTTTTGATTTATGAATGAAAACAACAATCTGCTGTAACAAAAATGCAACTCCAGAATTTCCCCTAATATGCATAAACTGAATTACAAAGCCACACAAATACTAAGATGCAGAAATCTCACAATAAATCACTCAAAACTACACTATCTCATCATTAGTCGCTATCTTTCAAGTGAGAAGCAATGCCAAGCTAGGAGGCTTACATTCCTCGAAGCAATCCCAAAGCCAATCCGGCAACATAACATTCTTGTAGACAAAAGATCCCGAAATGAGAACCAATGGCTTCCTTTTATAATTTCCAGTTGATCTTCTCGAAACCCTAATCTTCTGTTATGAGTCAAACCCTAATCCTCCAATAGATGGCGTCCCACTTTCCCAAGCAATACTTTGACTTTTAATTATAAACTTTTATCCCTTCCTTGAAATTGGCGTCCAACTTATGCTTGGAATAAATCTTTTAATAAAAGATATAATTAATTCCTTCAATGAGGCGCCCACCCATAAAGAAATCTTTTAAAACAACTTAAAGTGAAGTTGCTAGGCCAAGGGGGTCAATGTTAAAATATAACATTAAAACATGACTTAATTAAAATAATTCGACTTATCTCTCCAGTTATGCCCCAAAGCCAAAAATGAGTAAGCCAACTGATCATTCTGAAATGGAAAGCCAACCGAGCCGAAACCAACAGGACCACTGCCAGAAATAGAATTTACTAAAAATAGTAAATTCCTGAAAATGCTCAGAATGCCAAGAAAAACATATCACTGCGAAGCTCTCTGAAAACCCAGAAAGAATCCGCCATTGAAACAACCAACCTCAAGCAAGAGCATCCTTCAAAACATGAAACCCTAATTTCACCTTCCGAATAGCCTACGGGTCTTCGGAATAGGCCAACGGTTACTGGAGAGATCATGCTCGAGAAGGGACATTACACATAACAATTCATCATCATAATAAATACTCGTGAACAAATACAAAATAAGCAATATTACAGGCAAGGTGGGCACAACATATATTACTTTCTTGTGCAAAAGTTATTTACAAATGAGCAAAATCTCTTATTTATAGACATCGAAAGGTGTAGGGAACCCTAAAATTACCTTGAGTCAACTACAGTCTTGCGATGCATGCAAGATTTATTGCTAAACCCTAATAAAGTAAACTATACAGTTAATTGGAAAGCTACCATCAGTTAACCGGTACATTTAATCTAAAAATGGACAATGTGCAAGCATGCGCGTCCTTATTGAAAGCAAGTTAATTGGAACACTACCATCAGTTAACGAAAACCCTAAATGAAACTCCAAGTCCTGCAAAATATCTCTGAGGATAAGATAGACATGCGTGCATGGTCCCAACAAAGAGAATTGAAGATGAATGTCAAGTTCTAATTGCATGCTCCTGATTCTGTCCTCGCAGACAACTATAGGTTCTAACTGATTGATCACTGGCTGTTATCTCGAGCAACTAACCCATCCACGAGGTTGTTGACTGTGTCACCATCTGGGGTAGTAATACTCTGCCGAAGTATACTATGTCTGTGCAGCATGTCCTCACCGCCTATGATCTGGCACTGAAGTTCACCTCTGCTCCTGGTTGCCTCATCAAACAACGCTGACATGACTGTAAGTTGATTCATCTTACAGCCAACGGTCTCCCCACTGAAAATACTATGAATGAGTGCCTGGAGCTCTGATTGTACGTCAACAAGCTCAACATACACACCACCCTCAAGCTGATACCAGCATGGTATGTGAGATACGAGAGTTCTCACATACTGGAGTGTACTAGTGACGTGCTCTCTGCTCTCAGCCAACTTTGATGCCATTGTCTCCTCTATCTTCGCCTTGAAGATCAACTGTGTCCTCCAAGTGTAGATAGCCTCTTTGTCTTCTGCATCTGTGACTGATTCATATGCCATCCTCAGGTGAGCAATCATAATCTCATCTCTGGTTCTGTCCATGGCCAAGTCTCACTCCTCATCTTGGAGATGTAGACGGAGTTCGCGTGCATTGTACCGCAACTGGTATAACTCTGGAAGCACAAAGTGGCCTCTAGTAACGAACTCCTCCTCCCAATCCTCCAAACGCTTGTCGTAAGCAACCAGGTGATCAAGCTGACCTTGTTCTGCCGGTGGCTCTAGCATCGGTGGGAGTGTGATGGTGACATCCTCTGTTCTGTATACAAGGCTAGAGATGTATTGACGAAGCTATTGGATTTCAGCCTTGAGGGCTGTCTTGTCTTCTCCATCTTTTAGTATTCTATCCCTCGCGCTATTTGTTGCAACCTGTAGGAGATCAACTTGTGTCTGGCGAGTGCTTCGACTAAGGTTGATTGTGATCACCTCGAAATCCTGAACTTCAATCTTGTTCAGACTCTTCCCCTCTGGAGGTATAGCAGTCTCAATGATAATCTCCATATCAACATTCCTCTCCACATGGACCTATTTCTTGATCCTCTTGTCGGGCGCATCCTGGTAGGCATGATCAAAATCTGAATGATCAAGTACATACGATGGCTGCCTCTTCTTCCTTCCCAGTTGACTCTCAAGCCAAGATGAGTCTCGACTATTCCCACTGGAAGGATCTGTACTAGCAATGAGAGGCTCCGACGAGAGTGAACGTGTAGAGGTGTTACTGCGAGGTGGCGAGTCTAAGTCCAAATCAATGTGAATTGGAACTGGAGACTGCTCTGGTGTCGGTGATGGTAGGCGTGGCTGAACCTCAGTCTCTGGAAAACTCCGAACTGGCTCTCTAACAAGCTCCATGTGTGTCTTAGTAGCAAGTGCCTTCCCTTTTGAGTTGTTAGGCACTTGACTCTTCTTAGGAGGGTTACTCCTTTTCTTCTGTTTGGGTTTAGACAAGGAAGGTAGTGAAGCATCCACCGGTGGCGACTCTGTTCTAGGCACGACTACCCTCCTGGTCTTCTTGCTCTCGAGGTAAAGTATACTATTTTGAATAACTCTATTAGACCTCTCCTTCATTGATGAATATTCTTTGGCTAACCAATCAACAGTTGGCAGTGGTTGTGTATCAACTTGCTCTCTGAAAAATTGAGGAAGTGTATCTCCCTCATCATCTGACAAACCTCCCACATCTTCTGCCAAGAAAACATAAATCTGCGAGAGAGAGAACCTGCTATAGCTGCGTCTACGCACCTCAAAATCTCCCTCGCAGTTCACCCAATAATCCTCCGTTGTAGGCTTATGGTATGGATGACCACCAAGGCGTGCTGTATAATGACCCCAAGGATCATAGGTGCGGGTGTCGACAAGTTACTTGAGTTTATATTTCTCCAACTCCTGTTTGCAGCTTTAGCATCAATTGCTGTTCTGCACCAATAGATTCCAAACTGCATTGGAAAGTTGGCAGCTTGTTTACGCTTGTGGCACAAATGTCGATGAACATCATATAG
>VDFB02026320.1:121622779-121865214 GCA_007258455.2 Sequoia sempervirens
TAAGTAAATGGCAGAGTCAAAGATAAGTTGAATTAGATTAAAAACATTGGAGGGCCCGATAATAATTCAAGCTTTCGACTTTGGTCATCATATAAAAGGATTTAAGAAAGGATGCGATTTATTGAGTCAAAACGGTGAAGATTGTGGAAGATGAATAATAATATTTCTCCAGCTAGTTGCATAGGACAAAAGTTCGAATATATAAGGTAGCAATTAGTGTAATTAAAATAATCGGGTGATATGACTTCAGACCGAAATTCTTAGAAGGATCTTTAGCTTGAATAAATAACATTTTCAAATCGAATCTAATTGGTGACTTGTTATGATTAACAAATGTAATGAAGCATTAAACAAATTAAAGACGTGAGCAGATGCAAGCCTTAAAGGTTGGGAATCTTGAAAGAACGCGTTATTAAATGGACGTGTGTCTAATGGAGTATTTGGAATGAAGGTACTTTATGGAAAGACGTATTTCTTTTGGTGAAGGACGTCCTTCTGGAACTGTTGCGAATGAAGTGGTGTTTTCTAATCAAGCACGATTAATGAAGCTTCAGAATTATGGAAAGGCATGCACAAAAAGACGTGTTCTTTTGGAGAAGAAAGATAACAACTTTCAGAGGCAATGAGTTAGTCATTAACTAAAAGCAATTCTTGAATAGACACAATTCTAGGAAAGAAAAGCAATTAATTTTCTTGAAGACAGAGGTATGGCTTAAGAAAGAGAAACGACTATTAATCAAGAAGATATGTCGTCTGATCTGAAGCAACAGGTTTGACAATTAAAAAGTTTAAGGGATGCAAATTAATAAGATTTGATTCACAACAAACAAATTTGTTTTATGAAGAAATACTCTTGAAAGCTGCAAATATTATTGTACTCCTTCAGTTAAGGGTTGCAATGGTTGGGTTAGATATATGAATGAGATTTCATCCAAAGTTTCAAGTGTTTGTGTTGTACGTGTGAAATAAATGTTAGATCATCAAAACACGATTTTTGTGCTATGCGTGGAAAACAATGAACATCGTTTGAAGTAAGGCTGTAGTGAGTATAGCTGTGTGTGAATGAAGATTTTCAGAATATAGAGAGGTTGAAGAGTGTGCTGTGGGGAAATAAGTTAAATCATCTAAACACAAGCAAGTGTTAATGGCTATGTAAAATAAGAATAGTAGTGTAAGTATGTGAATAAATGAATATCATTTGAGTGTGAGGTGTGAAGTTAAGAAGCAAATCACATAAACACCAGCAGATCTAAAGCAGATTTGAGGAGATTTATGAAGCATATGTGAAGAGATTTGTGGAAGGTATTTAAGTAGATTTGAGAAGAGGATTACTACAGTTTGAAGAAGAGAGCTACAACAAAACGTGTATCATTTGAAGATCAGATTTGAAGGAATTAGTGGAGATTTGTAGTAGGTTTTGAATTAGATTTTGAACAGTCAAAAGACAGTGTTAGATCAGATATGTGAATAGTATTGGAACAGATTTATAGAGTGTGTTGGATCAGATGCGTGAAGTGTTTATATAAGATCATAGAGAGAGCTTTATGAGAAGAGATGTTTGAGTAGAATTGTCCATCATCTGTTGAGGAAGCAACAATTGAAGGTGGAATGTTATCATTCAAATTATAATCTTTGCTAGGTTGGTGCTTGGCAAGTAGGGGTTGGTACTCCTTGTAGGTTGGTGCCTACTAAATCAGCTTTAGGAGTTGGTACTCCTTGTAGGTTGGTGCCTACTAAATCAGCTTTAGGGGTTGAAGCTCCTTGTAGGTTGGTGCCTACTAAATCAGGATTAAGGGTTGGTGCTCTCTGTAGGTTGGTGCCTACTAAACTACTTATTTGGTGATTCAAGTAGGTTGGTGCCTACATTCATTGTAAAAGTTTATATAATTCATAAAGTACATTGTTTGCACTGTGGTTTTCTCCCGTAAGGGTTTCCATGTAAAATCTTGGTGTCAACTTGTTCATATTGAGATATTCTTGAATAGTTGATTTGGATTAGAGTTTGAAGTTGATAAGAGTTGAGAGGGAAAAAGTTAGTTGATATACTGATTCACCCCCCCCCTCTCAGTATATCTTTTTGCTCTTCACCATCAATTGTAATCAAAGTGAATTTTATATAACATGTTCCAAAATGAGTTATAGAATTTTGCTAATCTGAGAGAGGACTGTAGAAGTCACTGCCTTCAGAAAAGCATCCGGAGAACTTTTATACAAGGAGGAAAAAATGCCTTATATACAAAAGTAAGGTTGGCCCCTTAGGGCTTACAAAATATCTCTCCTCAGGATAGATCTTTCCTCATATCTTTTCATGTAGTTAATGTTGCACCTTGCGTGTCCTCGTTGTCCATGTCGGTGAAGGAGTCGCCTCCAGGAGTGGTCTTCTTCAGATCTTTCTGCAACCACCGCATTCAAATCTGATCCTCGTGTCCACCTTTGAACCTCCCTGTCAAGTGCTTCGAATGCTCCTGAGCTCATAATAGATACACGTTGATTTTCATTATGTTGATCTTCCTCATCCTGGTTCAGCTACCAATGATTCACTCGTAGCTTTCTTTGATTAGTTAAGTATGCTCCACGTAGATTCTCGGGCGGTCAAAATTCGTTCAGCTAGAATCGCATCTCGGCGAGACACTGGAAGTGTCTCACCAATGCGATTATGCCCCTTCAAGCTATCGGCATAACATGTGACCGTCGACAAGACGTCTGAGTGAGCTTTAGAAGTCATATTGATATCGCCAAAAACGTCGGTAAGACAATTGGCATCGGTCTGAAGTCACAGCGAACACCACTGAGTCACACCGATACCGCTTTTATTTGGCGATTCCATGTTGTCGGCAAGAGACAACTCCTTCGCTGAGACATTATGTCGAAATCCCCCACTCTTTGGCGAAAACCTTCATTTCGGGGAGACTTCGATCGGTCGCTAGAACATTCTGGCGAAGGCACCTCCTTCTCGCCGAACCCCATTTCTTTTGCCGAGACATTATCAAGTCGGGAAGACTTCATAGCGAGGCCCCATAATCATACCGATATCTGCTTTTGTGGTCACCGAGACAATCGCTATCGGAAAGACCCTTTGCCGAGGGCGATCACTCTCGGCGAACCTATCTCATTGCTAGGGAAGACCTTTAATAAGTCGGGGAGACATCCCTTGGTTGGTGAGACCTTTTAGCGAAACTCAGCTCCCTTCCCCGAACACAACATTCCTTTCGGCGTGACTCCCATTGGTCGGGAAGACTTCATGGCGAAGGGAAAACACTACACTGAGCTCCCTTCCTTTTGTTTCGGCAAGACCACCCTCGGTCGGGGAGACATCTCCCCGAGCTTCTATTTCTTCAGCGAGACCTCCTGTCGAAGGCAAAAGACTTCGGCGAATTCGTTTCATTTTTGGGAGACTTAGCTTTTTCGGAAAGACCTCTTGCTGAGCTTTAAATCTTTTGGCGAGACCCCTAGCTTTCGGCGTAACATATTTTATTGCCGGGACATCATAGCGAAGGCTTCAACTCTTGGCGAGCCCCCGTTGTTGTCGGCAAGACATTGGCCTATCGGCTAGACCTCTCGCCGAGCTCCTTATCTTTCGGCGATGAGTTTACTTTCTCTTCGGTCGGGGAAACATCGCCATCTTGGTGAGACCTCAGGGCGAAAACACAACACTATACCGAAGTCAATCCACTTCGGCAAGACCTCAAGAAGTCGCTAGGACCTCATGGAAAAAGCCTCAATCTCTTGGTGTGCTCGGACCATTCCTTGATAAGACTCCCCGCCGATCGGTGAGACCTTTGCCGATGTCATGACCATTTGCCGCGCTCTTGTCTTGTCACCGAAACTTTGGCCTGTTGGCCAGACCCTTGGCGAAAACATCCTGTTTTGGCAAACTCACTTCCACTGTCGGTGAGACAACTCCTGATCGCCGAGACCACATAGCGATGAGAACTTGCTTTTCCGAGAGCACGACCTTTCCGGTCGGCGAGACATGCTCCCATCTACAAGATGCTATGCCGAATATGACCCTTTAGCGACCCTCTTCTTTTCTTCAGTGAGACATCAGAGAGGTCTCAGCGACTCTCTCCTTAGAGGATTTTCATGCCGAACTTGAACAAGGTAGGCTTCCCAACTGAATTCCCTGTGACCAACATCAGATTCATGACTTTTTCCCTTGTTCGAATGCTCCATTTGGCCTTCTTGAACCTCTGTCATATGATTTATTCTGCCTGATTGAGCCCGTGGGTGAAAATTAGGCAACATTTCTGGCGACCTTTGCTAGATGTTTTCCTGCTAAACACAAAAACCAGTAGCCTAGGCATATCCATTGGGCATGGAGTCATTAGGAAAACTGAGGAACAGATCAAGAGCAGCTTTGTGCATGGCTGTAACTCATCTTGAAACTCACTAGAACACCTGGAAACTTATTGAAAACAGGGAAAAACTGCAAAAGGGAAACTATTTAACTGTGCTGAAACAACACTTAGGGAATGTAGAATGCATCTAAACCTACCCTACACTAACCAGTAAGAAAATAGTCAAACAAACCCATTGACAAGTTGGGTAAAATAACTGCCCTTTCTATTCAATATGCAGTGACTGGTAGTTTAAGGACAACTGAGTAAACGTAAAAAATAGAAGAAATTTTTCCAAGACGATGCACTGCCTCTTGAAAGAGGTGAATAAATTCGCTTACCTTACCAAACAGACCATACGTATTGTCAACCAAAGGAGGACGAATGAGCTGAACATACTCTTGTTTGGCTGTCAATGCATCTTGGACATCTTCTTTTGTTGTACCTTCATGTGTAGGTATAGGATTGGTGCTTGGTGTTGTATTGGACTCCATCTGAGCTAGGTACCTGATTGGACAGCCCCTGGTAAGGGTAAAGCTTGAACCTTGCTGGTCTCTTTATCTTCTCTAAAGACTTCATCTTTTCCTTGAAAAGATGTTGATTGAAAGTAATATGCAGGTTGTTCATTGGTTGCTACAGTCTGAACTTCTTGACTAAGGAGTTGATATCCCTATTGGATAACTGAAAACAAATCTTCAAATTGTGGTTCCTTATGCTCTTTGTTCATGACAGAATACACCTCCTTTTCAACAAGGTGGGGAAGCTCATCTAATAAATTCACAGGCTGCAAGACATTATCTTCAACAACTTCTTCAATAGTCTCACTAACTTGAATGGGCTGATCACATGCTTCCCTTTCATATGACATTAGTTCATCATCTATGTTGGAACAAAAAGCTTCTATGATATCATCTAACTCATAATTTTGCATTAAATCTAGATGAGTTTTATCATTTAGTTGCTCCATACTAGGCATAGATGCTATCATGCATGTGGGATCTTCATCTTCATCGACAAATTGAGGAAGTTCATCGAACAAGTTAGCAATATTCTCTGGCCGTTCCAAATCAACTGGTAAATTAGGAACCTGCATGCTCTCTTCCGCTTGCTCAACATAACCAGGTAGTTGATCAATTAAAGAAATCAATTGTTTTTCTTTGTGTGGCTCCTTTTGCAGTGAAACTTGGGTATCTTCTGCCTGCAAGTGAAGATCTTCAACTGTTTGTTGTCCTAGTTCCTGTCTCTCCTCCTGTTTGAGCTTTTCTTGCTATAGTCGGTAACATGCTACAACTAAATTCATTGGATTTACTTTGCTAATTCTCTCCTTGAGGAGTAAGTCATCTGGATCAATGGGCTGCTCTTGAGGGATGATGGACTGATCTTGTTTAGGTACTACATTCTCTTCCATCGAATTGAATCCATTAAAGCTTGGAATTTCAAGCTGAGAAGACTTACTAGGGGAGTCAAGAGGCTGACTTTGCCTAAAGCTGGAAAACTTGTACTTGGGAGCCTCTTGTTCGAAAAATTTTAGCCTCCTTTCTGCCTCTTTTGCAGCCAACTGCTGGGCAAGGTTCTCTTCCAATTGCTTCTTTTGCAACTCCTCCATTAGTTGGTGTTCATAATCTAAATAAGCTTGAGTGTTCTACACCTTAGCAAAGAGTAGCTTCATTTGTTCTTCTTTAGCACCTATTTCCTGTTCAAGGCCTTCCTCGAACTGGATTTTTTTGCCACTCTTTCTTGATCATAAAAGTCAACTTGCTCAGCCACTTCTTGTTGTTGCATAATGGTACCCTGCTGCATCTTGATATCAACCAATATCTTAGATAGACATACAAACACCTTACTAATGTCATTAATCTTCATATTGTGAAGACCTTGACTGAGATCCCACAATGTATGGTCAATCTGTTGGAGCAGGTCTAATATACTTTGATATGGATGTATAGGAGCAACATACTCATGATATGGAGGGTAATAGTAAGCATCTTCATAATTATTTGACATCTTTTTAGTTAAAGAGCTGGAAACTCAGAATTAACAGATTATTTTGAGACATACCAAGACTTGTGTCTGTGAAACCAGAGGATTTGAGCTCGGAGTCGCTAGGTATTTAAAGAAAATGCCTCCAAAAGGCTGAAACTACTACTGTACACACCAAACAGCAGCAATAAAATGCATAAACATGAACTGAGAAGCAGTTCACTGTCCCACCGGGCGTGCCAGAACTGTTTCCACCTAAAGTTGCACCCCTGTTGAACCTGATGTTCAACACCTCAGTGTAACATGGAAAGACCTCTAAAGATGTGGGTTTCTTGTAAGTAGAGGTCAACCTCCGAAGGTCGGCTTCCTTGCTGGGTCATCACCTAAAACTACTGATTCTTTGAAGGGAAAGGGAGAAGGAGTACATAAATTGAAACTAAACTAAGGTGATACACCGAACTGATAAGAACAATGAGATACTCAATTTACACTTGAAAACTGATGATGGATATGGGACTGCACGACAAGATCATGTGGATTATGCATACAAACAGGTTCGACATGCACACACTTTCAAGAAGGAAAAAACAGACTTTCACAAATTAAAAGCTCATGTGCAATTGAGTAAACATAGTTTGTAACCTACATGATACCACTTTTGCAAAGAAAGGCATGATAACATGAAACAAAGCTATAAGGAAAAGAAAGATTTCACTAAGTAGCTTGATGAATCACTTAATAATGCACAATACTTCACAAGAACCAGAAGGCAAAAAATGAACCATCAATGGTAATCAAAGTGAATATTATATAACATGTTCCATAATTCTGCTAATCCAAGAGAGGACTGTAGAAGTCACTGCCTTCAGAAAAGCATCCGAAGAACTTTTTTACAAGGAGGCAAAAATGCCTTATATACAAAAGTAAGGTCGGCCCCTTAGGGCTTACAAAATATCTCTCCTTGGGATAGATCTTTCCTCAGATCTTTTCATGTAGTTAATGTTGCACCCTGCATGTCCTCGTTGTCCATGTTGGTGAAGGAGTCGCCTCTAGGAGTGGTCTTCTTTAGATCTTTCTGCAACCACCACATTCATATTTGATCTTGTGTCCACCTTTGAACATCCTTGTCGAGTGCTTCGAATGCTCCTGAGCTCAAAACAGATACACGTTGATTTTCATTCTGTTGATCTTCCTCATCCTGGTTCAGCTACCAATGATTCACTCGTAGCTTTCTCTGATTGGTTAAGCATGCTCCACGTAGATTCTCGGGCGGTCAAAATTCGTTTAGCCGGAATCGCATCTCGGTGAGACATTGGAAGTGTCTCACCGATGCGATTATGCCCCTTGAAGCTATCGGCACAACATGTGACCGTTGGCGAGACGTATGAGTGAGCTTTAGAAGTCATATTGATATCGCCAAAAACATCAGCAAGACAATCGGCATCGGTCTGAAGTCACAGTGAACACCACTGAGTCACACCGATACCACTTTTATTTGGCGATTCCATTGTTGTCGGCAAGAGACAACTCCTTCGCTGAGACATTATGTCGAAATCCCCCACTCTTTGGCAAAAACCTTCATTTCAGGGAGACTTCGATCGGTTGCTGGAACATCCTGGCAAAGGCACCTCCTTCTCCCTGAACCCCATTTCTTTTGCTGATACATTATCAAGTCGGGAAGACTTCATAGTGAGGCCCCATAATCATACCTATATCTGCTTTTGTGGTTGCCAAGACAATCGCTATCGGAAAGACCCTTTGCCGAAGGCAATAACTCTCGGTGAACCTATCTCATTGCTGGGGAAGACCTTTTATAAGTCGGGGAGACATCCCTTGGTCGGTGAGACCTTTTAGCGAAACTCAGTTCCCTTCCCCGAACGCAACATTCCTTTTGGCGTGACTCCCATTGGTCAGGAAGACTTCATGGCGAAGGGAAAACACTACATTGAGCCCCCTTCCTTTTGTTTTGGCAAGACCACCCTCGGTTGGGGAGACATCTCCCCGAGTTTCTATTTCTTCGACGAGACCTCCTTCCAAAGGCAAAATACTTCGGCGAACTCGTTTCATTTCTGGGAGACTCCGCTTTTTCGGAAAGACCTCTCGCCAAGCTTTAAATCTTTGGGCGAGACCCTCGACTTTCGGTGTAACATCTTTAATCGTCGGGACATCATAGTGAAGGCTTCAACTCTTGGCGAGCCCCCGTTGTTGTCGGCGAGACATTGGCCTATCGGCCAAACCTCTTGTCGGGCTCCTTATCTTTCGGCGATGAGTTTACTTTCTCTTCGGTTGGGGAAACATCGCCATCTCGGTGAGACCTTAGGGCAAAAACACAACGCTATACCAAAGTCAATCCACTTCAGCAAGACCTCAAGAAGTCGCTAGGACCTCATGGCGAAAGCCTCAATCTCTCGGCGAGCTCAGACCATTCTTCGATAAGACTCCCCGCCGGTTGGTGAGACCTCCGCCGATGTCATGACCATTTGCCGCGCTCTTGTCTTGTCACCGAAACTTTGGCTTGTCGGCCAGACCCTTGGCGAAAACATCCTGTTTTGGTGAACTCACTTCCACTGTCGGTGAGACAACTCCTAATCGTCGAGACCACATAGCGATGAGAACCTGCTTTTCCGAGAGCGCGACCTTTCCCTTCGGCGAGACATGCTCCCGTCTGCAAGATGCTATGCCGAATATGACCCTTCAATGACCCTCTTCTTTTCTTCGGTGAGACATTAGAGAGGTCTTAACGACTCTCTCCTTAGAGGATTTTCATGCCGAACTTGAACAAGGCAGGGTTCCCAACTGAATTCCTTGTGACCAGCATCAGATTCATGACTTTTTCCCTTGTTCGAATGCTTCATTTGGCCTTCTCGAACCTCTATCACATGATTTATTCTGCCTGATTGAGCCCGTGGGTGGAAATTAGGTAACAGTAATAATTAGACAAGTAGGTTGAGCGTATAGAGACTTGCACACATAGGGACAAGGTAAGGCAATAATCATATGACTGTGTGGATACAATTAGGTAAATGAGCCTAACTTTGTACAAGATTGTGCCATTTATCATCATGTATATGTGTTGGCATTTCCTCAAAATAAACACAAAACCAAATGAGAAATAGCATAGGAATGCTAATTTCAACATTATATTTTTCTGCCACTTTGAGGTGCATGTGAATCCTAAATGATCACACATTAAGTATGTAGCACTCACAAACATGCATGTACAATAAACTAAATATTCAAGACACTCAAAGGATATGACCCATGGGGTCTACAGGATCCATATAAAGTAATGTATCCTACAAGATGCAGTCATGTTGATATTCCTTTTGTATATGTTTTCCTATGCAATCCTACAAACTAGAGGAGAAAAATATTCCATGAGTATATTCTAACTCACAAGGGAAATCAATTACAAAATGAGACCATTAATGATCATATATCCTCCCCTTCAATTGATTGCCCCCAAAGGGTGTAGTTAACTAAAGTAAGGCAATAATAAATGTAATCAATAATAAGCATTTGCGCAATAATGAAAACACAATAAAAAAAATACATTGTGAGAGAAACATTAGTATCTAGTCAATGCCATGTCATGATAAGCAAATAAGGATTGGATATATCATCAATAAAAGAGAGGGTTGCCCCCAATATGGGCAAGATGATGGTGATGTGGCCCTCAATGTCCAAAAACACATAATATTAATAATGATACTAGATCAAGGATGATAAACCAAACCAATAATGATCATGGATCATGACAAGATTTGAGCATGAAGCTTTTATTTGAGAAGAAAGCTCTTAAGAGCAAGATCATGTGATGAGGGGAAAAAGACATGTAAAAGATAGGTGGGGAAGGATCATTGTCTCCCTCATGTGAGATATGTCAATATAAGATCAATATAGGACTCTAGATAATAAGATTATGATAGAAATAATATGTCAATGTAGGATCAATGATGGACTTTAAAATTAAGATATAATAATGAAGGATAATAATACTCTAGAAGTAGGACATGTCATTGTAAGCTCAAGATATGAATGATTTATGAAGGAAGATGTAGTTATGTAAGATCATATAGACTCTAGAAGTAAGATGTGTCAATATAGGATTATGACATAGAGGCTCTTAGATATAACTAGATATAGTGTTGGAAGATCATAAAAAATTATAGATGATAATGATACAAAATTTTAAAAAATAGATAATGATTGCATAAGATAAGCATAAAAACCATGAATATAGATGAACAAGGCCAAGGACCAAAGGAACAAGAAGAGGCAATAACCAAAAAAGAAGATAAGAGGATAACTCTTAAAGTAAGTGTATGATTCATAGGCATGCAAAGGATGTGAGCCAAAAGAAGGATCAATGAAGTCACACATTCCCTCAATTGGGGGAAAGAAATATGAAATAGATATGAAGATCGATGAAGCTAAGAATAACCCTCAATTGGGGGAGAGGAGATGTGAAATATATAGAAGGATTAATGAGACCAAACTTGCCCTCCAAATGGGGGAAATAAGGAATTATTATGCATGTGAAATGCACACGAAGTGAAAGATAAAATAAAAACAATTGGAGACAAATAAAGAGTGGTGGTCATAAATCAATACTCAGGTGACAATCTTTTTCTTCAAACGATCCAATACATTATCACTATTCCCAAAAGAAATCATCAAATTTGTCCTCATGGCTTTGGATTTTTTCTTCTTTGCATTCTCTTTCTATTTCAACATCTTATTGTCCCTCATTTGTATGCATATGATCAACCACACCAAGTGTAAAGGGTGTGAGCTCATAAGTGATATTTATCTCCCCTTTATCTAGAATATCTTAGAGTTTTATACTTGAATGTAATGCGTCTATCTATAGAATGTTCATTTGTGCAATGATACAAACATAAGTATTTACCCTAATTTGATGTAAGATTAGCCACATCTCTTGGCTTAATCAAAGATAAAGTAACGAAATTATGTTGCAACAAGTGTTATAATACCATCTATGAAGGCTCTTCTAAGGTAGTGAATTCTCTAAATTTCTTTGGTTGGAGTTGCATACATGATGATCATCATTAGGTACATCCTCATTGTCCCCATATTCTAAATGTGACAATGTTGATGACTTTCAATAAAAGGGAAGTGCTATGAATATGTTGATATAAAGGTGAAGCTTTCGATAAGGCATGCTCATAGATAAGTACAATAACACACAAATTTGAAAATGAACAATGATACATGGAAAACACTTGTCCCTTAGAGATTGGAAGTAAACCATCAATGAATATATATTGAAAATCATCATATAATGGAGATAACATATTTGTAACCAAAGCTTAATATATAAAAACACAATCTTTATTGGTTCTTGTTCCTTTGTTTGCATTGAATGAGTTGATATATAAGTGTATTAGGCTCAATGGTATAATGAAAATGCCTCATGAAAGAACTAGCCAAATCCTTAGAGGAAGTGATGGAAGAATGTGGTAATGAATAAAAAACCATGAAAGCACATAGTCACCTAAGCTTGGTGGAAACACCTTGTTAGAACACGTTTACCATTGCACCAAAATATCGACTGTTAATGCCCTATACAAATGTCAAAGATAAGCCGATCCACAAGAAGCGGTTAGTCAATGTTCGGAATATAAAGGGAGATGTTGGCGATTAGTCGAACAATCCCCCCTTAGCATCATCGAGGGGATTTGAACCCGCGACCTGGCTCTAATACCATTTGTTGGAACATGTTTGTCGTGGCATCAAAAGATCGACCTGTTAATGCCTAATACAAATTCCAGAGATAAGTGAATCCATGAGAGGTGGTTAGTCCATGTCTCGAATTCGAAGGGAGACGTTGGTGATTAGTCCAACACACTTGAGTAAGTAATAGATCCTCATAAAAATAAGTTATATAACTTGAAAGTATTTTACATGTTATAATGGACCACCTCTAGCATCATATGTCTTGAATCATAGTGACACAAATTTATTTTGGGAAGGATAAGTCAAACTATCATATGCCAAAAGGTTGTGAAATACTTTGATATTGTCTTGCTATTGAACTTTTTATGTATCAATATATGATTCTAAATTATCAATCCTAGTGGTGAGGTAATTCAAATAAGGGGAAGTATCATTCTCTATATGTTCCATATTATGTAATAACGGTGGATGGTGCAATATATGTATCATTGACTAAAGGCACACTATCCTCAAATATATTCAATAAAATTTGTAAAAGATCTTCATGTTGTCCTTCAACCTTAGGTATTATAAATCATGTGTTTGTACAATAGAAGACATAGAAGGATGTGCTTCATAATCACTCCAAGTCAAATCCATGGAAAACATGAGAGGATCCACATGTAAATCGATCAAAAAGGTGTATGCCATCATAATGCATAGAGAAGTCCATGGGTTTTGATTATGAGATGTTTGAGGTATATAATCATAATGAAAAATAGAATCATGATCTCCAACATGAGAAGATAGAGGACGATCATTGTGCTCATCAGTAAACATATCATCAATATACCTTGCAGAAAATGATAGAGGACTAGCAATCTCATGTGGAGGTGAAAGGAAAGTATCATAAAAAGGCATGCCACTAGTAATATAAGAAATACAATCATCATAAAGCTTATTACTAGAGTAATCATAATATATAGGTACTCTCAAATCAACAAGTGTATCTTTTTGTATTAATGATGAGTAGCCAAAATGGAGAATGAAAGCATTACATATTAGATATCACGTTCAACATTTCTCTTGAATCAGGAGTTCACTATCCCCCATACATCTTGCCCTTTACATACAAAAGTGATTATAAGCTACTATATAAAAAAGATTGTGCAATAAAATACTTAACAAACTGTGCAGTGATATACAAGTATGCTTATGAGTTGCTATACAAAAAGGGACTATGCAATGACATATGAGAAGGAGCATGAAATATAGACAGTTGCATCCTCTATTCACCATGTGCCATACAAAAAGAGCTGAGTATCATGATTAGCCATATCTTCTATGTCATGCAAAAATAGGAGGTATGAAAGGACCGTTCATTTACATATTTTTGCTTCCACTCACAATATCAAGCTCGTTCTAGCTGACAAGGACCTTTGTAGCCCTTATTTCATCGAATGAGAAAATTTCCTCCACTTCCTAGTTCTCAATTGTATGGAGTTTTGGAGCTTTGACCTATTGTTGTTCTTGTTCAGACTTTTCCTTCCCATTGAATTCCTTCTATAAATTGTCGAGTGTAGCCATAAATATTTCCAGATTGGGTTGTCCCACTTTCCCATTGTGCCCAAACTTGACTTGTTCCTGGTTGATTAGACCCACTCCATCTTTCACGAGTTTGGGAAACTTTCCCTCAAAAACCTTCACTGTCATCACAACCTGCGAAGCAATATCAAATAGTATGAGTCTTTTTGAAGACTCAATAAGGATTCTCCTTTGCGCATTAAATTTTTCCCCATTTCTAGCTTTCCACAAATGTCAAAGAACTTCATTAGCCAAACAATGCCAAAACAAATTACATTCTTTTCCCAATTTTTTGTCATTGCATAAAAGAATTTCTTTCTAGTTTACTTTTCCATTTGTATTCCAGATTAATAGATTATTGCACATGAGATTCCATATTTCATTTGCATACAAGCACTCAAAAAAGAGGTGATATATTGTTTCAAGTAATATGCAAATGTTACAGATTTCAATGTCATCGTGCTTCCATTTGATTGGGACCCTTTGCAATAAAATTAGCCATCTTAGACATGCTTCTTTAGGATCAAGTACCTGGGACTAGTTAAGAGAAAAGATTTCTTGCCACTCTGTTGTTTAAGTTTGTTTCCCACACTTTGTTGAGGTGTTCATTTAGAGACTCATCATGTGTTAGGTCCTTATATATGGTCTTAGCCTGAATGTTTTTGATTGGTATGTTTCCTTTCCAAACCAATTGATCATCCAACATGTTGTTTGGACTGTTCAAGTTGAGAGGGGGAGTTGCTTCCCATGCTTGTTTTATTACTAAGTAGGTTCTTAGGCTAGAAGCGGGTAATTGATATTCAGATTGCACCACATCCCATTCCTTTAGTGTTCCATTTACCAAGATATCATTCAAGGTCCTTACTCCAACTTGAGCCCACTTCCTGGCTGAGCATCCTTGGAGTAATGCTAGGGGCTTCTCTTTGTGCTCCAGGTTCCACCAAATGGATCTAGAAAGATGCAAAGCATTCACATTAAAATTGGTGAACTCAAGGTTTGAGACCTTTTTGATGCTTTCCCATGCCTTCCAAATGCTTTTGAAAACCTTTGAACTAGTAGGTACAATTGGCTGTTTGGATAGAAGATCACTGAATGGTAGGTTCTTCCAAGATTTTGCAAACCTAGGAGTGGCCATTTGAATATTATTTCTTATTAGGATCTTCCAAGGCTCGTTACCAACTAGAGCTTTAAAGACCCATTTGCTAGCTAAGGCTATTCCATGCCTTTCTAGGTCCTTAAGACCCATCCCTCCTTGGTTTTTGGCCATGCAACACTGGTCCCATCTGACTGCATGTTTCTTTCTTTTCCCTTTCCCATATGACAAAAGGAAGCTCCTGATTTTCTTTTGGATCTCTTTTATTTGATAGCTATTGAAGAACCATATAGATGTAAAATAGATAGAGTGAGCGGAGAGGATTTTCTGGCATACTTGAAATCTCCCTGCTAGGGAGACAGTAGTACCCATTCCACCTATCCATTTTCTTTTCAATTTTCTCTATGATCCAACCCCACATATCCTTTAAGCATGGGCTGATTGCAAATGGGATGCCAAGGTATCTCATTTGTTTGTTAGGGCCTCCCCACTAGAAGTCAAAATCCCGCAACCAATCCGATGGCTTTTCAGACCATCCCAACATAATGGATTTTTCCCTAGATATTTTTGTACTAGAAGTTTTTGCAATACAAGTTAAGTTTATATAGTAACCTCTCTAAGTTTTCCTCCTCTAGATCTACAAAGATGGTTGTGTCATCTGCAAATTGTATATTTAGCAACTCATTATTGTTAGGAAGGAAAAGACCCCTTATTTTTGGTGTTGTTGCATTGTCTCTTGGAAGGAAGTGCAATGCATCATAGGCTATGACAAATAGGGCCGGTGCTAGGGGGAAGCCTTGTCTTATTGACCTTTCCAAACTGAATTTTTCAAATAGTGAGCCATTGATATCTACTTGGGAAATGGCATCCCTCATTAGGGTAAACACCATTTTACAAAAGTGTTTCGGGAATCCAAATGCCTCTAAGGTGGTTCTTAGGAAGGCCCATTCAACTCTATCATAGGCCTTTTCAAAATCAAACAATAGCATGGCAATGTTTTGTTTGGAAACTCTACCCCATTTCGTAGCTTCCTAGTTGGTGATAAGGTTTTCCAAGATATACCTCCCCTTGATGAAGCCTATTTGTGTGTTGTTAATGAACTTGGGAAGGATGTTGGCCAGCCTCAAGGCTAGCACTTTGGCCAAAATTTTGTAGGAGACATTTAGGTGTGTTATTGGCCTCCAATTTTTTATGCATGTTTTGTCTCCTTCCTTGGGAAGCAACCTGATTATTCCCCTGTTAATGTTATCACCCGGAGAGCCTTTTTCAATAGCTTCCAAATATACTTGGAAGAGATTATCATATATCCAGTTCGAAAAGGACTTATAGAATTCAACCGGTAGACTATTTTCCCCTAGGGTTTGTCATTATTCATTGAGTTGATGGCAGTTTGGATTTCTTCCTTGCTAATGGCTTTATCCAGGAGGCTAGCATCCTCTTGGGTGATCTTGGGTGGAATCATCCCCTTAATGAGGTTCCTTGCATTTCTCCCTCTCTCAGAGTCACCTTTTGAGGAGACGAGCTCCTTGAAGAAGAGTAAGAATTGCCTTGAGATGTCCTCTTGTGTGGTGAAGAGAGAGCCATCCTAACTTATTTGGTCAATTTGTTCTTTGATACCCTTCTCTTTTAAGAACCTAAAGAAGAATTTGGAGCCTTTATCACCATTTTCAAGCCAATTGAGCTTGGCCCTTATTTTTATGCCTTGTAGCTTGTGTTCTTGTACTCTCCTAAGAGCATTCTTTGTAGCTACCATTTCCTCATTAGCATTCAAATTAGCTGGGTTGTTTGGCAGTTTTATCTCTGCTTCCAGTAGCACCTCTTGGAGGTGCCTTTCCTCTTTCCTCCTTTCCAATGCCTTATATTTTCCAATTGTTTGACATAGAACTCTCCACCCCTCAACATTGGCCTCCCATCTTTTGATTTCCCCTACATTTCCAAGGAGACTCTTATTCACTTCCCGTAGGGTGCAAATGACAGCCTTGCAACTATCATCTTTTAGCAAACTAACATTGAGTAAGAAGCTTTGACCCTTCTTTTTCTCCTTTTTCCTGACTGGGTTCAGAATAATGTTGGTTTTGACTGGGCGGTGGTCAGAGAGTGTGTAAGGGTAGACCATTACACCCTGACCACCATCCAGAGGGGTGAAGCTAAACCAGTCCTTGCTAGCATAGAACCTGTCCAGCCTACAATATATCCTCCTTCCACCTTTATGGGCATTGCGCTAGATGTACCACACATTATTGCATTGATCTTTTTTCTTTTCAAGGGGATCAAACAAATTAAGTTTTCTTTTTAGCCTCATCCAAAAGTGTTTTTCATTTCCTTTCCAAGCATAATCAAGGCCACCTCTTTTTTCCTCCAAGTGTTCTACCATATTGAAATCCCCTCCAACTATCCAAGGGACATCTAGAAGGGTTGCAAGCCAATTCCAAAGCTTTGTGCATCCCCTGTAATCATTTGGGGCATAAATGGAGCATAGTCCAAATTTGGAACCTTCTTTATCAAAAGTTTCCCACACAACCCTGTTGCATGGAGATACCACACTTCCTATGAGGCAGGCCTCCCATGCCTTGGCCATTAAAATAATAGTGCCCCCTTTTCCCCTATCATGTTTGGAGGCCAGGGTTGAGGCATTATTCCAAATAAACTTGAGATTAGTTTCCAATGTGAATCCAGTGACCTTCACTTCTTGCAAGAGCACAAAATATTTGTTTTTTCCATGTTAAGGAACCTCCTTACAAGGTATTTCCTATCAAGGGATTCTAGACCCCTCATGTTCCAGGTAGTGCAATTAATGTTCATTGGCAATTGTATTGTGGAAAGTTTCTTTATCTTTCCTAAGCATCTCGAAGAGCTTAGGTGAAGAGTCATCACTTTCCAATCTCTTGGTGCTCGAGGTAGGCAGCACTAGGCTTTTTTTTTCCTTTTATTCTTGATTAAAATAATATTGTTAATGTTTATATTGATGACAAATCCCTTTTTTCTACCTCTTCTTTTTGGTCCATGGGGTAAATTCAGAGTAATCCCTTGGCTCTCTTGAGTGTTGTGCTCTTCAACTAGGCAACTAGTAGATCTTGTTGCAACACCATCACTTTTACCACTTGTCTCAAGTTTTTTTCCCAAGACTGAAATCTTATTCCCCTCCCAACTATCCCCTTTTTGAGATGGAAATTCTAGAGCCACATTATTCCTTTTTATTAGGGAGTTTAAAAATTCTTGCATTTTTTTGACAGTTTCTATTACCTAGTCAATGTATCTTGAGACATTGGAGGTGTATTAACATGTCAAAATAAAGGTGAAACATATGTATCTCCATCACTAGATTCCTCATGAAAGGATGAATCAAGAGAGGTGCATGTAGGAGAGATATCTTGAGATGTACGAAATATATGCTTGTTAGGTATAGCATCACAAGTCAATATCCCTAGATGTATCAAGAGTATATAAGGATGAAGTAGTAGTTATGTCAATATCATAAGCCACAAAAGATATATCATCATAAATCATAATGTCATAAGAAGTAATTAGTAAGAAAGAAGAAATTATATAAATGATAACACAATGTGAATGGAAAAAAGGTAAAAACTCATATTAGAAAATTAGAAGTATATCAAATCTAAAAGTAATTGTAAATTGTAAACCCTAAGGCCAATTTAAGGGTGGGAAGGGTAAGTGAAAGATAAAATAGGTAAGCAAGCACCAACCAGCCTCAAAGAAGGATAGATCAATGAAGAATGGGTAGACAAAGAGGTTTAGATCTAAAAGTCATATGTGATTTTAGAAGGGAAGGGTAAGTGAAAGGTCAAATAGATAAGCAAGCACCAAACCCTAAAATAAGGATAGATCAATGAAGCACAAGTAGATAAACAATTTTAGATCTAAAAATACATTGTGATCTTAGAAATCCTAGGAAGAAAACTAGGTCATGTAGGATCGATTAGGTTTACCAAAATGAAAAGGGAAACAAATGATTCCTAGAATTAGTCTAGGCAATAAAATGCATACACATGGGAAAACAATTAGTCTAAACTAACATGTATAGCTAGATTTAGGTAGAATTGACATGTCTACAATGTTATAAATAGAAATAGAATGAGGAGGATAAAAATACTTAGCTTTATGATCGAAGAATAGAAACTATTGATGAAGATCCTAATGTGTTGATGTACTACCTAAAAATGTGTGACCTCTATGTCTAGTAAACACCTCTAGTTCTATGCTAGATCTTTCCCCTATCAAATGATAGTACTATAGGTCAAGTGCATGTCCATGACTACAAATTAGTCATTTGACTAAACTTATGGACTTGCTAGAATTTGGAGTTCTTTGCTTCTACTCTCTTTGATGATGACTATCTATTTTTCCTTTTCTATTAGCTTGTGCGTAATGCAACATTGAAAAAATGTCTTTTCTAGGTGATTGTATGATTGAAGTTATGAGGGCACTACACCTCAAACAACCCCATGATATCAACAAGATCGAACACAATAGACAAACATCTAGAATGTAGATTTGTTACTCATTTTAGTGCACCATGTGTTTTGCTATTGATTGACCTTTCAATGTTCTAGGATGATTGGACGATTGCTTTTTTGGATGATTCTTCAATAATTAGTTGATGATTAGAATAAATGCAATAAATATCTTTAATATTAACATGAAATCAAAATGAAAGTATGTTTTTGTGTACCTTTGGGTGAGAAAGGTAAAGAGGGCCAACCAACCAAATTTAAATTTTTGAATTTGTTTCTAGGCATGTCAAGTTCATGCTCTTGAGGACACCCATGCAATTGTGAATCCAACCTAGGATAAAAAGATAGGTAGGATCATGATAGATAGTGGGTATATTGGGATTAATGTATGAGTAAGCATGATAATCAAACATTAAGACTAAATGTATAGACTTGCACACATAAGATCAAAATAAGACAATAAGATAATAAGCAAATAGTTGTGAGCGGATATAATTACATAAATGAATACAATTTTACACAAGATTGCATCATCAACATCATCAATACATATATTAAAACATTTTCTAAAGATAAAAACACCATTAATTAATAATAATATAAATATATTAATTTCACCTTTACACCAATATATAACACACTCATAATGAACAACATTTTATTAATACACATTTATAACACATTGATAATGAACAACATTTTATCAATATTTTTATGAATCATGCAAACCAAATTGAGATAGAAACAACCAACACATCTTCATTTCTAAGACAACAAATTAACTTAATCCTTCCAGCAAAATCTTAATGTAAAGTAATGCAAACATAGAAGATTCAATTTTAGATGTTTTCAATTATAACTAAGAATGAAATTAACTTAGATTGCAATCACAAGTTTATTGGGTGTTGAAGCCCAATGGTCGCTTTGTCATTTCCCTCCAATTGTATTGTGTCTTCACATTATTTTTCTTTTCGAAGAATTATCCATATTGGATAATGTTATTGCTTATTGTTATGCTATTGTAACTTGTATTCGAACATCATATATATTAATGAGAATTCCCCTGTTTGAAAGTGGATGTAGCCAAATTGGTGAACCACTATAAATATGTGTTTCATGTTTGTGTATTGTTGAATTGTCTAAGTTTATTTTTCTACAATCTTTTCTTTTTATTTGCGATAAGTCTATTGCTTATTTGTTGTTCGGGAATTGTGATAATTTTCTAGAATGGAGGAAGTAGATAAATGGAAGATATAGAAGTTTGCGGGGCAAAAATTTGGATTGTGGAAAGTGCAGATGGAGTTTTTGCTGATTAGAGGAGATCTCTCACTTGCAAAAGAAAAGCGAAGAAACCAACTGTGATGTCAAATAAAGACTGGGAGAGATTAGATAAAAAAGCAAGAGCTATGATTATTCTTTCTTTATCTAACAACGTCCTCTTCAACATCACAATAGAGAAGACATCAAAAGAGTGGTGGGAAAAATTGATGGCCATGTACGAGATGGCTTCAACCTCCAATAAAGTTTATCTCATGAAAAATCAATATAATCTGAAAATGAATGCATAATTATGTCAAATCATTTGAACGAATTTAATACTTTAATCAATCAATTGGTTTCGGTAAGTATCAATTTGGATGATGAAATAAAAGATATTTTGTTGTTGTGTTCTCTTCCAAATAGTTGGGAAGGTGTTGTGATGGAAATCAACACCTCTATATCCGAGAAAGAAAAACTTAAGTTTGATGACATTGCAACTCTTCTCAGCGAAGATATGTGAAGGAAAAATCAAGGAACCGCATCCGATGATGCCTTGATTATTGGAAATAGAGGTAGAAACCAAGAAAGGAGTAGAAGTAACAATAGAAGAAGATCAAAATCAGCAAGGAGATCAATGTCAAGGGGCATAAATGGAGGTTGTTGGTTTTGCGAAAAAAGGTCATACAAAGAAGAATTATTGGTCATACAAAAAGGCAAAAAATCAATCAAAGGGTAGTGAAGTGAACACCACGTATGAAAAAGATGAAGGTGTTCTAGTTTTTTCAATGAGTGAAACTACAATAGATTTGTGGATGTTGGATTCCAGTGCATCCTTTCACGCAACCTCGTGTCGAGATGCCTTCCAAAACTATCAAGAAGGTAAATTTGGTAAAGTATATCTTGGTGATAACAAGGCATGTACAATTATTGGCAAAGGTGACATAATGTTGATGTTGAAGAATGGAAACATGTGGTTGTTGCACGATGTAAAACATGTTTAAGAGCTAAAAAGAAATCTTATTTAAGCGGGACAACTAGATGCTCAAGGATGTAATGTCACCTTTGAGTCAAACAAATGGAAGGTGACCAAAGGAGCGTTAGTGGTTGCAAGAGGCAGAAAATTGGGCGCATTATATGTGCTAGAAAGTCCCATTGAAGTGGGAGCAACAATGGCACTTGTGGACAGCGAAGTAGAACTATGGCATAGAAGGCTCAGATACATGAGAAAGAAGGGGCTTGAAATCTTGCTCAAAAGGGATCATCTTCCAAGTTTAAAATATGTGGATTTGGATCTATGTGAGCATTGTTTATATGGCAAACAAAGGCAAATTAGTTTCTCAAAGACCGAACATGACAAAAAGACAACACCCTTGGAGCTTGTGCACTCCAACGTTCGGTCCTATAGAGGTAACCTTGTATGGAGGTGCTAATTATTTTGTTACGTATATTGATGATTGAACTCGAAAGGTATGGATTTATATGCTCAATAAAAAATCAGAAGTTTTTACCAAATTCAAGATTTTTAAAGCTATTGTTGAAAACCAATCAGGGAACAAGATTAAATATTTGAAAATGGATAATGGGGGCAAATTTTATTCTTCAGAGTTTGATGGTTTTTGTACAAATAATGGTATTCAGCGTATTGAATTTGTACCATACACGCCTCACAAAAATGGTACAGCTGAAAGGTTGAATCAGACGATTCTCGAGAAGGCTCAGAGCATGCTCTCTAATGCAGGTTTGGGCAAAGAATTTTGGCCGGAAGTAGTTAACACAACGGTATATTTGATTAATCGTAACCCCTCTTCCAGATTGGATTTTGATTCTTCAAAGGAGAGATTGATTGGAAGGTGAATTTCATACAAATATTTGAGGGTGTTTGGCTGCGAAGCTTTCATT
Organism: Sequoia sempervirens; assembly: GCA_007258455.2. Lineage (NCBI taxonomy): Eukaryota > Viridiplantae > Streptophyta > Pinopsida > Cupressales > Cupressaceae > Sequoia > Sequoia sempervirens. Next base: position 121,645,084 of record VDFB02026320.1, read on the forward strand.
CATGTCTCGAAAGAGAAGTGAACGAAGCTAGACTTCAAATCTGAATGGTGCATATTTGTCGGGTATGGTGAACATCAGTATGGTTTCAGGTTATGGAATTTGGGGATGAATAAATTGGTTCATAGTCGAGATGTTGTTTTCAATGAAAAGGTGTTTCCAAGTTTGCACAAACAGAGGGAATGTATGAAAGATTATGTGTCTATTGATGCCATTGATTGTGGTGGCAGAGATTCGCAGTTTTCACATCCAAATGTGGCACCAGGTATACCTCAACAGAAATATGGTATTACTCAGCCTTAGGATAATACAGATTCACCAGTTAATATGCAATTGCAGCCACATGAAAATTACAGACAGCCATTAAATTTGGAGCAGTTTGAGCAAAGTCGTGATGGCAATAACATTAACCATTCCCTACGTAAGGTCATTTTCCCTTCATGTGAGGCTTTTTCTCACACTTCTCCACAGGATTCTATGAGAAATTTAATTCCCATCCGCTTCCCATCAAATACTCCATCGCATGATTCATCGTAGCCCCCTCCCTTTCACTCGCAACAGTCACGTTTTGACAAGGGTAATTCATGAAAATCATACGCTTCAATTTTAATATGCCTGCTTCCCACGCAAATGCCAAACAGCCCCACGCAGAAAGCAAATACTCCCCCTGCCCACACCAAACTATATGCTCCTTCGTCGTGTGAGCCTTTTTCACCATCATCGTGTGAAGGAAATGTAAAGTTTTTTTGTTGAAAGCTCATACCATATTTTGCAGTCAAACAATTCAGCGCAGCCATGCTCTTCCCTTACCACATGTGAAACTTGTTTCTTACCTGCCCGCAACACTTCCTTTGATAATTCATCTTCGCATAAGTCTTCTATGCCAACACGTGAAGATCTTGGACCATTGCATGATGAGGGAAATTCAAACTTTGTTCATCCTGCGTAGCCTTTAAATGTCTCAACGCAACCTAGTATGCATCCACCATTACATGAAATTCATTTACAAGGCAAACTTTGAATAACAGTGCAAGGCCGATGAGAGTTAAATCCCAATCAAAAATTTAATCTTTGTGCATCTATTTATACTGATATGCGCAAGTTAATAATTAGCAGGTAATATAGAAGTTGTTGATTATAGTGTGTTTACTCAAAATAATGTAGTGCAAAAGCAGAATGTTGAAGATAACTTGCAAGAATAGGGTAATGTGCAAGGGGTGATTCCTCAAATGTGGAGGTCTAACCGAGAGTGTCGACCTCCAGCAAAGTTTGACAATTATCAGTTACTAATTTTTAATCAGCAAGGGCCAACCAAATTTAGAGAGGCTTGCAATGATGCTCATCATGAGAAATGGTTGGATGTAATGCAAGAGGAAATGGATTCATTGATGGCCAATCATACTTGGGACTTGGTGAAGCTTCCACCCAATCAGAGAGCATTGAAGAATCGATGGGTATACAGATTAAAAGAGGAAGAAGGAGGCAGGGAACGACATCGGGCATGATTAGTTGTCAAGGGGTATGATTAGAAAAAAGGGATTGATTTCAATAAGATCTTCTCACCAGTTGTGAAGATGATTGCAATTCGAGCGGTTTTGGGCCTTGCAGCAGTGTATAATCTTGAACATGAGCAACTTGATGTGAAAACAACATTTCTACATGGTGATATAGATGATGAGTTATATATGCATCAGCCTGAAGGTGTTGAGCAACAAGGTAAAGAAGTTTTATATTGTAGGTTGAGGAGGAGTTTGTATGGGCTCAAGCAAGCCCCACGATAGTGGTACCTTAAGTTTGATTTTTTCATGGCTGAGCAACACTTCACACGTGAATCTGATTCGTGTGTGTATTATAAGGTTTTGAATAATGGTGAGTTTTTTTATTGTTGCTCTATGTTGATGACATGCTTGTTATTGGTACTATTATGAGAGTTTTCAATGATTTGAAACAACAATTAGCTCAAAATTTTGCAATGAAAGATTTAGGGGCAGCAAAGAGGATACTTGGCATGACTATAATTCGAGATAGACATAAGAGGGTGTTGTACCCCAAAATTAAAATTTTTGTTACACTTAGACATTTTGAAGAAATGAGTAAAAGTCTTGTTAAATCAGTCAAAAAGGCCAAAATTTGGGTGCGCATGTCTTGCATGAGGGGTTAAAGCGCAAAATTTTCAAAATTTGACAATCTGAGTTTGCTTAGAGCAGCTTAATCTACAAAACCCAGATCTCAGTTTTTCATTCCTACTTTTTAGGAAAACTGCTATTTTTAGAAATTTTCTAAAAATAGTAAATTTTTTTCTAGGTTTTTCTGGGTTTCTTTTGAAACGGTTACTGGCAAAACTTTCTAAAAATAAAAAGTTTCTAAAAATAGAAAGTTGGTTTGTTAGGGTCCAAACTGATTTTGATTGGCTCAAAATACGTCCATATCAGGCTCGTGCAGTCAGAATCTCAAAATAATCAGTTTTGCCCTAGTGGGTCTATTCTGCTTTTTTAGAAGCATAACAAGAGCTCTGAGGTCATCAATAGAGGTCAGTCGGCTGCTAGGCGTCAAATTCAACATTCAAAGCATTCAACAGAAGGCGAATCGGTGAGCAAGCATGAAGAACGAAGAAGAAAGTGAAAATGTGAAAATTTTCTAACACTGGTTGACTTGGGCGCCCCAGGAGAGAATAGGCGCCCATCTTTTTAGGGCACTAAAAGTTGAAATTAGGGTTTATGCTTCCAATCAAAGTTGCTCAGTTATCTGCCAGCTCTGCAACGAATCCAACAGTGCAGTCATTAGATTATCCAATCATCTGGGATTCGAGGCTGAACAGGGAGGATCCACATAGAAGTTAGAATGAAGAAAATGAAAAAGATCAAAAATTGACTAAGTGTGAGAACTTTGGGCACCCCTGGTGAAGAAGGGCGCCCAAATTTTTGGAGCACCTAACTCAGCAGTTAGGGTTTGAGAATATACTCAATCTCTTCAGTATTCAACCAGCTTCGTCACGCCTGTCTCCGTCAAATCATCTGACTGTTCAATCTTCAGCAGATTCAAATCAAAGAGGAATGTACATAATGAAAGTTTCAAACTTGAAGATGAAAATCAGATAAAAATGGCTAAGTCTGGAAGGTTTGGGCGCCCTTGGAGAGAAGAGGCGCCCAAGATTTCAAGGGGAAAAACAAAGGAATTTGCAGATGTGGCTCTAACATGATCTCTTCACAGTTGATCTAGCTCTCCAACAAGATATTTAGTGCGTCAATCGAAGTTTGTAGTCGCCAAATACGAAAAGTTGAACATAGGGTGACAAGAGTGAAATTTCAGAATTTAGAAACAAATGAGAGAAAGTGGAAAATAAACTAAGTATGGTAAACTTGGGCGCCCCCAGCCAGGAAGGGTGCCCAAGCTTTTGAAGCTCCAAAACTCATTGTTTGGCGAAGTAGCACCCAAAAGACCCTTGACAATATTTCCTCAGCTTTGCAACGAGCATAACCGACAGACAATCTGATGGCTGAGTCACCAGATTCGACAAGATCATTTGTAGAAGAGGAGTTAATGAAGAAATTGGAGATCACAAAAATGGCTAACTCTAGACAAAATGGGCACCCCTGGAGGAGAAAGTCTCCCATGGATTCGAAGGTCGAGATGAAGATTTTAGCCAAAGATGCCTCCAGAACAATCTTCTTAGAATCAATCAGGCTCCGCGATGAATCCCACAGCTCGCTCATCAGATTAGTCTGCAAGCTAGAAATCGAAGGCGAAGTAGGGGGTCAAAGTCGTGAGAAGATGAAAATATCAAAAAAATGACTAACACTGCTTGAAGTGGGCGCCCCTAGTGAAGAAGGGCGCCCAACTTCTAATGCCTTAGAAGAATTTTCGTGATTTTTAAAGTTTCAAAAATGCAAGGTGATGGGGCGTCCAAGTTCAAGATCAAAGATTTTAGGGTTTTGAAAATAAAAGCAAAAGAAAGCAAACCTATTTCAAAACCCTAAGTCTATTTAACACCTCTCTTTCATGTAATTTTTATTATTTTTGCAGGTAGCATTCAAAGGAGAAAGTTGGAGCAGCAAATTTGAAGAAAATTTTCAAGATTCAAGAGCTCAGTTTGCTGGTTATTCATCAAAATTTTCAGACCAACAACATAAACCCTTGCTTTTTCATGCTTTTTCATCCAGAAGATCAAAATTTTCAAAGAGAAGGCCAAGGTTTTCAAATTTTCAGCCATCTGGGTCTTTTCACTTCATTCTTCTGAAGAAATTTTCAAGAACTTCATCAAGTTGCAACAGCTGCTTTTTATTTACATGTCAGTGAAATCCTCAGTGCATTCAGTTTTCAATCATCGGGGTTCTTTCAAATTAGTCTTCTGAAGAAAACCCATATCACAGCTTTTTTCAAGAAAGTTTCAAATCCTAGGGTTGGCTTCTTTTTCTATCAACCATCACGGTTTTGCAAATCTAATCAACTGGGTCCATTTCTAATCATATTCTGAACAAAACTCAGGTGCCAACTTTTTTCGTGAAAAATTGAAGAAATTAGGGTTTGCTGCTTTTTCAGGAAAAATTCAAAATTTTCAAAAACAGGCAATCTGGGTTGTCTTGCAATGAAATTCTGAGCAAAACCCATATCTCAGAAAAAATTTCAAAAATTTGTCCGTTTGAGCAAGAAAAATCAGCATTCTAAAAATAGTAAGTTGCTCAAAACTTGTCTGAACCTAGGCGAGTTTACAGTCATTCTTCAAGGTTTCTAAAATGGAGTACACTCCCAATGTTTTCAAGACTGAATCAGCTCTCTATCATGATTTCATCAAAACAGCTGAGACATACTTGCATCATATCAAGTCGGTGTTTGATTTACACGCTTTGGAGAGCGCAGGCAACACCTCAATCAGAAACCTGGGACACTCTGGACTCCTCGCAGCAGTGTCTATTCCTATATCAGTTCAGAGTCTTGAGTTCGTAATCGCTTGCATCAAGCATTACAACCCGACTACAAGGGAGATCCGGTCAGTTGATGGCAGATTGATTTGCAGTCTAAAGCCTGATATGATCGAGAAGTGTTTTTCCATTCCCCCATGGCCTGAAAGCGTTACTATCTCAAAGGGTGAATGTGAAAGGATATGGGAAATGCACAAAGATAAATATAGTAAGAAGATTGCATAGAGTGGATGAAAGAAAAGCATAAGACTTTGCCAAAGAACGTTGGGCAAGGAGAGTTTAAGGATGAAATTGCTATCATTATCACCTTGCTCAACAGGGTAACTGGCTCAGAAGACGCCACCAAGTTTCAGCCTTGGATGTTTTATGCCATACCCCATATCATGAAGAAAACCGAGTTCTATGATTGGCCTACCTTGATCAGTGACAACCTACATTAGCAGATAACAAAATACTTCCAATTTCACGAGTTTCATATGGTGTCTTACCTAGTCTACCTGGTGGTCTATCAAGGTCAATTCAGAGGGTTGAACACCGAGGGATCATTGAGTGTACAACATATATATAACTACTATCCCCAGTTGGAATTCACGAAGTCACTGCATCACTATAAGAGAGTGAACGAGGCTTTTTTGATGTACACTGTGTGGGACCTAGACAATGAATTGCACGTTCGCATCTCTTCAGTTGCCAGGGCGGTGATGGCGGAGTAAGAAAATTGGTTCATACAATTTCCTACTTTCACCTATCTCAGGGTCTATGGCTATTCAGGTGCCCCGCTTATGTTACCAAGGTATCCGTCAAACGAGGTCGTCTTCATGGAATTCTTAAGGCAGGCACATGATGTCCACACAGTCTTGAGGAATAGAAGGAAACCCTCCCTTCATTTTCCATTAGGGCTAGGAATCTATACATGCAGGACTGCTGCAAATGCTAAGACAATGGGAGATGAGCTAGATAAACTCGGCCTCAAGCCTTACAGCGAGAGACGATCATTTGATCCTCATGGTGTCTACGCTAGCCAACTTGAGAAGAACTATGCTTATATATCCGCCCTTGAAGATTTTTGGGCTAATTGTACAGATGAGTTCGAGGTGCGAAGGCGTAGTTACAACAGGCTCACTCTTCACTAGATGAAGGACTGCTTAAATGAAGACATAAAAGGGTTATTAGATGATGACGAGGATGTGCTTCTCCCAATGTATACTCAGAAGCGAATTGAAGATCAACCCCTTTCACAAGTTAACTGGGCTAATAAAGAATCCCTCTTAGTTGAGGATAGGACGAGCCAAGTTCTTGAACATAGCAAGGTTTTCCTAATCCTTAAGAGGAAAAACTCCATTCCAGTAGCAGAGTCGCCAAAGACAATTCCCTCTTCTTCCAGAGCACAGTCAAAAGGAAAGGGAAAAAGTCAGTCTCAAGAAGGCGTCAAAGGTAGTAGATCAAGTAAAAATGTAAGAAGAAGGTTAGACTTCCCAGGCATAGTCATACAGGAGCAACTATAGTTGTAACAGAAGCTCCTCCTGACGAGCCCGTACCTCAGAAAGAAGCAGAGGAGCCACCTTTAACACACGTTTCTGTACCTTTGATAGAACCTTTACCGATTCACATCGACCTTGATATTGAAGATGATGAAGAGATTGGAATTGCACTTCCTGAGGAAGTTAGTAAAGATACTACTGTGTCTTGGCTCGAGAACTCCTTGGGAAGGGTAAGAAGAAGGCCTTCATATCAAGTGAGTGTTGATGATCTCGATAACATCTATCAGGAACCTCCTAAGAAGAAAGCAAAGACACAAGTTCACTTTGATAGGAATCCTAATAACGAGATAGTCATGGAGACTACATTGCCCCCTGAAGACAAGAACAAGGATGGGGTGAATATGGGTGACTTCGTGATGGTCAGGGCTAATCTTGGTAGAAATACCAGACATGTGGATGTGAGTCTATTCAGAGTTGTGTCTGAAAACCTTTAGGAAAGAGTGCTCAAGGATGGAGAAGACAAGGCAGCCCTCAAGGCTGAAAATCAACAGCTCAGGCTTTATATTTCTAACCTTGTTCATGGTTCTTCACAGGAAACCCAGTTGCTGCCCCAGATTTTAGACACACCAACTGATCATCATCAGTTAAGACAGCTGGTCATTTGTGGGAAAGAAACTCAGGGATGGATCAAGAGTTTCATTGTCAGAGGAAGGGAGATCTTGGCATGGATGTTCCAGTTGAGAGAAAATGCTCATGAGCTACGTCAAGGTATCCAAGGGTTTAAACAAACACTGGCTGAAGTAAGACCTAGGCATGAAATCATTATTGCTTATTTAGACACAACTTATGGTTCAACAGTTTCAAAAGAACACAAGAGACAAATCCTTGCTTGGAGAGAGCGTCATGTTTTCAAAGTTAAAACCTATGAGAGGATATCCGAAGAATTTATCCCCTACAGACAAAGGGTGATCGAAGCTCTTTTTTTCATCAATGAGTTTATCAAAGAGATTCCTTCTCAATACAGTCTTGAAGATGGTTCCTACGTCGGGCTTGATGAAGTATAGGATCAATTTCAGAGTGTTGTTCGTAGTTGCAATCCAGTTGGCGGAAGGATGAGTCATATTTTGATGATGTCAGCAAAGTTTGAGAAAGCGGCCAATGAGGTCGAAGATTTCCTGAGATCTGTTGCAGATGCTGAAGATATTCTAGAAAAGTGGCGTTTTGCTATTGAGGGCATAGATGCACCGAACTGGGACACAATTTCTAATTTTCTAGCGGATGTGATCGAGCTTTAAAGCAACTTTCTTCTAGAAGCTTTCTTCCCACTTTCTTTCTATTCTTGGAATAATTCTTATCCATTCTTTGAGAAGAGAAAGAAGATAAAATGTAATAGTTGGTGTTTCCTGCTTTTTATGTTTTCTTAGGTGTTAGATGTTATCTTCTTTCTAGATTTAGAAATAAAGCTTGCTTGCTGAGCAAGCCCTAGATTGTGAAAGCAAGGAGATTTTAGGGTTCCCTACTCCTCTGCTTGTCTATAAATAAGATCCTTTGCTCATTAGTTTTCTTTAACCATGCTAGTGATAACAAAATGTTGAGCCTATTGTGCCTTCTATTTGTTACTCAAGTGTTGTTCAATTGTTTTATGATAGCCAATTGTTGAATTTCTTTTAGCCAACAAGAAGTTATTGTAATTGCTGTCCGTATTGTGTAAGAACAAGATTGCAAGCCTCTTTAGCTGCAATTTCTTGTTCCAGGCATGTTAGAAGTAAGTTTTGTTCCAGAAGTTTGAGTAATAAAATCATGAGCCTCCTTTGCCTTGATATAACATCTCAGATTTCCATTATTTGTGTTCTACTTTTATGATCTTGATTTCAGCTTACATTGAAGTGTGTAGATGTTTGTTGGGAAAGAGTTTATTGAAGTATTTGTCAGAAATCAACTTTGTTCATTTCTAGTTTCTCTTGCTCTGCTTATTACTTGAGAAGTTAGAAACATCTTTAGTTTAAGTTAGTCATAGTTGAAGTTCTCAAAACAAAAAATCTCAGCTGCGGCGTTTGTGTTTAATAAACCTTGTGCTCTAAGCTGATAAAAAAGATAGGAAACTTAGTTCTTAGTTTACTTTCTTTCAACACCATCAGCAAGAGGGAGCTTCCCCTCCTAATTTGAAGAGCAGTTTATCTGTACATAGCTGTTTGTTTCAAATATGCATTCCAGAGGTGCGAATTTAAACGCCAACAGAGGGAAATCAAATTGTTACAAGAAAAATACATTGACAAAGTTTTGGATAGATTTAACATGAAAGGTGCTAAGCCTGTTAGCACTACACTTGTTAATCACTTTTTTTTGTTATCCGAAATGTGCCCCAAAACACCTCAAGATCAAGAAAACATGAAGGGTATTCCCTATTCATTAGTAGTTGGGAGTCTTATGTATGTGATGGTGTGCACTCGTCTAGACATTGCCCACACATTAGGAGTAGTGAGCAAATTTATGAGAAATCCGGGCAAGACTCATTAGGAAGTAGTGAAGTGGAAACTAAGGTATTTAAAAGGCACTTTAGATTACGTTTTGTGTTTTGGAGGTAAAGATGCATAGCTGTGTGGTTATGTTGACTCCAATATGGCCAAAAACTTGGACAAATGGAGGTCTACAACATGATATATGTTCGCATTTGCTAGGGCAGTGATTAGTTGGGTTTCATGGTTGTAACAAGTGGTTGCACTCTCCACTACTGAGGCTGAATATATTGCACTCACTAAAGGTGTAAAAGAGATGATTTGGTTGCAACAACTGTTGGGAGTTGGGTTTCAAACAACATGTTTTCACTCTTTTTTGTGATAGCAACAATGCTATTCACTTAGCAAAGAACTCAATCTTTCATAATCGAACTACACACATTGAGTTGCTTTATCATTTCATCTAGAATGTTCTTGAAGAAGGTAAGCTAAAAGTGGAGAAAATTGACACAAAGGTCAATCTGGAAAATGCTTTGACAAAGATAGTACCATGGGAGAAGTTCGAGTTTTGTAGGACTTCTCTCAACATTGTCAAGATGTGACAATAGGGGTAAAGTGGGGGAACATCTTTGAGTTTGCAACAGACGTTGGACTTCAAGTGGGAGATTGTTAGGTGTTGAAGCCCAAAGGTCACTTTGTCTTTTCCCTCCAATTGCATTGTCTCTTCACATTCTTTTTCTTTTTGAAGACTTATCCATATTGGATAATGTAATTGCTTATTAGTATGTTGTAATTTGTATTCAAACATGAGAGATATTAATGAGAATTCCCCTGCTTGAAAGTGGATGTATCCAAATTGGTGAACCACTATAAATCTATGTTTCGTGTTTGTGTATTGTTGAATTGTTTGAGTTTATTTTTTTGCAATATTTTCTTTTTATCTGCAATAAGTTTATCAACATAGTTATCAATCAAACATCACATATTTTGTCAGTTAGAACTAAAAATAAAACATAATTTTTTTGTTATTCCACTACGTTCCTCTTTTTTTATTATTTATTGAATCTAGCTTATAAAATATAAGTAAAACATTGAAGCAATTCTCTCTTTATTGGCATCTAAACTGAGGTCCAATTTAATTGATACTCTAGTTCTAAGATCACACTAGGCATAAGCCTTGCTTCCCCAGCCTCCTTTAAATTCGAGATATCAAAGACATGGGATCGAAAAGGAGAAATAGAAAGGACATTGCAATTTCATTCACACATTCTTGCAGGTATTCCAATTTCCATGAATTCTTGTGTACTTGGTATCAAGTAAGCTTATGGTTGGTTTTGGAATTTGTGTTAAAGGTCATCACATTTCTATTTAGTTGGTATGAAGTTCTTGCAACTACCACCATAGTAGCAGAAGAGATATCAGAACCACATTGTTTGTATCTAAGTTCAACATCAATTTGAATGATGTATGTAGGGTTTACTACTCCCTTACTGTCCAATTCTTGCCACATACTAACATAGTCTAATAGTCAACATATTTCTTAAATAGTGGGGGAATAACCTATATAGGTTAGTAGCAAACTCTTCCATTAAAAAATTGACATTGAGATATTTTAGGAACCCTAGATGATCCCACAATAGTGGGTTACACTTTTTGGCCAAACTTGACATTGAATTGAACTTTTTAAACTAAATCTTCACTTTTGGACACCTATAGTTACTAAACCATGAGGAATTTGAAGATGATGCAAACTCTTGATTTGCGACATTTTGTTTGTAGATTCTAAATATATATTTAAAAAAAAATTGGAATCAAATTGCATTTCTTTTTCTATCTCCTTTGATAACTAGTTTTTAATAGTAAACAACATTTTTAAAGAGTGATGTTTAATGTATAACACATAACTTTTTTCTATGAAGAATTTTTTTTTTTTCAAATTTAGATTTGTAACTACGATATCTAGCTCCTTCATTTAGTTTCATAGTGTTTTATTGAACTTTTTTTCTTAATTAAGTTTTGAAGTCAAACCAATTATAATTTAAACATAGGTTTACTGTATAACACAATTTTTTTTGTATGTATCGAAATTCAATTTTTTTTGTTGGATTAAGGACATCAATACCAAGAGCATAGACATTTTTTAGAATTGTTTTTGGTAATCTACTATTTTTCCACGTGTGCATAACAAAGAGCTTGATTTTTGGTGAAAAACCTACATTCACAAGAAATAAAAAATAAATATAATAATCAAATTAAATATATTTAAAATTATACTTTTTTGGGAAGCTTATAATAAGGAATACATACAAAAAATAAATATTAAATGAATTCATTTGATCCCCCAAAAGGTAAATCAAAAGTGGGTTTTTATCAACATTTTGGTAGTTGTAGAAGAGACTATTATAGGTATGGTTTAAAACTAGCGGGGTTTGATCTAAGGGGGTTTGATCAAACCCTTTTCAATTGAAATATTTTAAATGGAACCTTTCAAAGCTTAAATCATTATATTTTCTAAGAATATGTGATTTCAGCAAAAAATCAAATATCCCAAAAAGTGTAACCCATTATTATAGCAGCACCCCCCTTTGATGCACCAACTTTAGCATTAGTTTCCTTGCTAAAGAAATGACACTTGGGGTAGAGAGTTGTTTGATTTTGGATTATTTTCAAAAGGTTCCATTAATATTTTTTCTTTTGTTAAATAGAAAATATAATTTTTACATAAGTGGAAGAAGCTATGAGTACTATTGGTTACTTGATAAACATATCTCCTTGAAAGGTTCTTGATTCTTTTGAATTTTGTATAGGTAAGAAACCTTTTGTTTTACATTTAAGGGTTTTTTATTATTTATCTTTTGTTTAGTGTCTAAAGAAAAATAATCTAACATGGATCCAAAATCATAGAAATAAATCTTTAGTGGAATAGCGAGAATGCTAAGGGTTATAAGCTTTGGAATCTTCTAGCCTTGAAAGTTGTCTAATCTAGAGATGTGATTTTTAGGGAGTTTAGAGCTATTTTTATTTCTAAATAGCCAAAAGAGACAAAAGGGAAAAAGACAATGCATTTTAAGTTAAAGAAAGAAGATGCACATTTGGAAGAACAAAATTATGGATTGGAGGATGGAGAGGAAGAAGAGGGTTTAAGTGGGAATTCTAAGTAGGAAGACCCTGAAGAGGTTGATCATGCAAAATATTAGAAGGAAGAATCTATTACTCCTTTGAGAAGATCCACAAGACAATGAAATCTAGTTGACAAGTATAGTCCACTAGATTTATGTTGTGTATTTTATTTATTAAGTATTGATATTGAACCTATATTCTACAAAGAAGCTATTCTCTTAGATGATAATGATTCTTGGTAACAAGCCATATAGGAAGAGATAATGGCCTTGGACTCGTGTGACACCTAGGATTTTATTCATTTTTCAAAGGAAAGTTGTTAATTGTAAGTGGGTCAATAAAAATAAATGTAGAGTAGATGGTTCATTGAAAGGTAATAGTCAAGACTAGTGGCCAACGGATACTCCTAGAGCCATGGAGTTGATTTTTGTGAAATAATCTCTCTTATTGCTAAATTATCTTCAAATAGATTTATTTTATCCATGGTCACTACTTATTAAAATTGAGAAAATGAATGTTAAAATCGTTTTTTTGCATGAGATCTAGAAAAGGAAATTTACATGAAACAACCTAAAGGTTTTGAGCTAAAAAAGGAGCACTTGATTTGCAAGTTGAAATAATCTCTTTATGGTTTGAAAAAAATATTCTAAATGTGGTATCAAAATTGACTCATTTATGTTGAAGTTGGGTTTGTAATAATTGAGAATGATCATTATATTTATATTAGATGTATTGAGATCATATACCAATTATTGTCTTGTATGTGGATGACACATTGTTTTTAATAACACCAAGGGTATGATTATTGAGTTAAAAAATAATATTTCAAGTGCATTTGAAATGAAAGATCTAGGGAAAAAAAAAATGTATATTAGGGGTATAAATCATGAGGGACTATGAGCACATAAAGCTTTGGTTGTCTCAAAGTAAGTATGTGAATATTATTTTGCAAAGGTTTAATATGCAAGACTATTTAAACTAGTTAGAATTTCCTTACCAATTGGCATTAAGCTTACTTTTGATATGTGTCCGAAATGTGAGGATGATTTTAAGGATATGTCTAATATGTCATATGTTAGTGCTATTTCTAGTTTGATGTATGCGATGGTTTACACTAGAACAAATATTGCCCACATAGTGGGAGTATTGAAAAGTTTTATGTCTAACCCGAGTAGAGAGAATTGGAATTATGTGAAGAGAGTATTTAGATATTTGTGTGGTAATTTTGATTATTCTTTTGTTTATTCTAATGTTGAAATTATAGATAAAATATTGGACATGTAAGACTTTGTTGATGTAAATTGTGTTGGTTTAGTTGGAGGTCTGCTAGTGGCTATGATTTTACTTTATTTGGCAGTGTAGTGAGTTGGATGAGTAAGAGGCAACATATAGTTTATTTATCCACCATTAGGGTTTAATACATGTTTTCTACCCATGTCTCCAAGGAGGTAGTTTGATTACAAAGATTATGTTTAGGTATTGGTTTTAATTAGAAGATAATTAGAGTATAATATTATTAGTAAAGAATCCAATGTTTCATGCTTGAATGAATAATTTGATTGTTTAGTACCACTTTGTTTAGGAAATGATTGCAAATAGATAGTTTCTATTGAGGAGATTGACACTTAGAAAAATATTGTAAATTATCTTATTGAACTTATGAGCACATAAAATTTTTCTTGGTGTAGGGAGGCCATGAGCCTCGTTTCTTGTACTTGATTATATTTTGTGTTCCTATAGGTGCATTTACAATTAAAATGTCAAGTGGGAAGATGTTAGGAATAAAGTTCAATCAACCTTCTAAATCCTATGCCATTTATTTTTCCAACATCCATGTCAATGTATGGATTCTAGAGGAAACTTGCAATGAAGAAAAGTATATAAGATATGATTAGTATAAAATAATTTAAGAGAAGAAATATTTTGGAAGAAAAAATCTAAAATTCAATGGTTAACGAAAGGGGATGGGATTGGAAAATTCTTTCATTGATCAAATCACACACAAGAAAATAAACAATATTTCCCATCTTTTAGCTAAGGATGTTTCCTTGGTCTCTTTTGAAGAGTAAGTTAGGAAAATTAGCTATTACTTCTTTCAATCTCTATTAAGTGAGTAACAACCTAAATTGGAAGATGATTGTAACCAACTTTTGGATGTGATTCCCACCATTTTATCTTCGGAGGTTAATGGTGTTATGCCAAATAAGGTATTCATAGAGGAGGTTAATTTTATTTTTATTTTGGTGCCTTCAAATCCCCTAGACTAGATGGCTTTCCTCTTGCTTTTTTCTAACAATATTGTTCACTATTGTGGGAAATATGTTATATTTGTAACTAAAGAATATTTTAAAAAGGATAAAATTCTAAATGGTTGAAATATACATTTATAGTACTCATTCCCTAAAAAGGTGATGTGACCTCCATGAAATATTACTACCTGATTATCCTCTATAACACCATATACAAGGTATTTTTCTAAAATTATGGTTCTTCATATTTAATTGTATCTTTCCAAAACTATATCACAAAATTAGAAATGGTTTGTCTCTAGAAGGAAAATTATGGATGTTACCATAACTACTAATGAGGTCCTTCACTCTCTTGAGAAAATTAAAAAAGAAGGTATGATTCTAGAGTTGGATATTTTGAAGTTCTATGATAAAGTATCAAAAAATTCTTATTTGTTGTTTTGGGAATGTTTTGAATTTCAATGTAAAATTCTAGAGATAATTTAAAACTATGTGGCCATTCCATAATATTCTATTATTATTAATGACACTTCTAAATATATTTCAAGTAGAAAAAGGGGGATTTGGGAGGAAGATCCTATTCCCCCTTACTTTTTCATTATGGTTGTAGAAGCCTTTGGTACAAATGTTTTTTAAGTTGATTTCAAACTATTCTCTACAAGGGGTCAAATAAACCACAATGATTGAACCCTCATCTCATTAGTAATTTTTTGATGATACCATCTCATTGGGTAAGTCTTCATTGATTTAAGAAATAATATGGAAGGATGCATTAAACAAATATGATGGTTTTTTTGGATAACATATTAATTATAAGAAGAGTAATTTATATTTCTTCAATACAAATAACTCCTTGAAAAGGGAATTGTTGGTATCCTTGGATGTGTAAAATTAGATTTATCTACTACTCACCTAGGCCTCCTCTCATAGTTAAAAATTTAAATCAAACATACTATAATGGGGTTTTTGAAAACATTCAAAAGAGACTTTCCAGATGGAATGGTAATATTTTGAGTTAAATAGGTAAAATTTAACTTTTGAAGGTATCTTTGTAGAGTATCACAATTTACTTTTTATACCTATTTAGGAATCCAAATTGTATGGTAAAAAGGATTGAACAAATCCAAAAAAATGTTTAGTTGGACAAGTATGGAAGAGAAAAAACAACCAACCTTGGTGAATTGGGATGTGGCCTGCAAGTCTAAAGCTAATGGAATATTGGATACAAGGAAGATTCAAGTGGTAAACAAGGAACTCATGGAAAAGGTGATTTGGATCTTGATGAAGGAAAAAAAATACTAGAATATTGTGAAGAACTCCAAATACCATCAAGGAAGGAATGCTACATTATTTATCAATTTGATTGAACTTCCTAAGGGTTCCATCATTTATAATATATATGTTAAATACTAGGGTAAATTTTTGCAAAGGAACATGATGGAAATTTGAAATAAAACTAATTTCTCAAATGAAATTTTCCTAGATCAAAACCCTCTTTCTTCTCATAAAAAAATCTAGTAATTGAATTAAATATGTTTGGGATCTTCTTAGATGGATATATTATTAGATATGGGAGTGGGGCTAAATGAAATTGATTTTACTACTTTGTTGTTAATGGAGGGTTGGATGTTATTATTTATTTATTCTATGACCGTCTTATTTTATTTCACTTTTTTTCTCAAAAATGGGAAGATTAGGTCATTTTGTCCCCTCATCCTCTTGGTCATTATACAATCTCAACTAGTTATCCTTGCTTCTTAATCTTCCTAGATTTGAAGGAAATTAGAATGTTATTTGGAACCATAGTTTGATCCCTAAAATTAACTTCTTTTGGTGGATAGTTGTACATAATTGAATACTCACCTAGGATAATCTTATGAAGGGAGGCCATAAGATACCAAATAGATTCTATCTTTGCTACTCTAGGGAGGAAAATGTGGATCATGTTTTCTTCCATTGTGAGTATTTGAGACTCACTTGAGAAGCATTACATGATAAGTTTAAAATAAATTGGTTCATTCCCTAGACTATGATCAACTTTGTTAATAGCTAGATTCCCCCTTTCTAATATCCTATTATAAAAAAATAGATTTAGGATTCCCTCATCCTCATGCAGTGTGGGGAATTTGGAAGGAGAGGAATAATAGGACATTCAGGGATGAGAAGAGGAATGTAAGAGAATTATTTCATTTTATTTGTTTCTTCTCTATAACTAAAAATACAACCATTTAAAATTTAAGATACCTAAAGGCCCCTCCTTCAATATAAGAAGTTAGAGCTATTAGAGTATAGGGTATTAAAAGATCTTTTCTATATGTATTTGAAGAATATTCAAATCTAGGAAAATATTGTTTGGCGGTGTCCTCCAAAAGGCCAGATCAAATTAAATTTTGATGGCACTTCAAAAGGAATCCAAAATTATTAGGTGTAGAGGGAATTCTAAGAAATTCAATAAAGGAAAATTGATTGAGTCTTATACTTCTAGTATCTATGTTAAAACTAATAATTAGGTAGAGGTTATGGTAGCCTAATGGGAGATAAAATTGGAAACTTTAAAGGATATCCCAAAAATTCAAATAGGATACAACACCATTATTTGAGTTATCCATGCAATGTGTAAGTATAGACAACCTAAAATATTACACACCCCATAAATCTCATAAAGTGATATAAAAATTCAACGATAAATTGGTAACCATGTTAAACAAGGATAACTAGAGATAAACATGTAAGTTTTTCATGACTCAAACACCAAATCATCAATATATTTGATTTTCTATAAATTTACAAAGTACCACAACTCAATGAACCAACAAATAACTCAAATAGAAATGTAAGTGAACAAATCACATATAGAAATATCCAAACTTGATCCACTATGTTCCATGTTATGTATAAGAATTTTAAAATTGGACATTGTGGACACAAGACATAAACTATCAACGCAAGGGAATTAAAAATAATTTACAACAAATTTTCTATCAAAAATAGAAAAATATAGAAAACCACTAATACCACAACATAATTAACAAAAAGAGCTTTCCATGGATATGAAGAACAAAAAAATCTAATTATTTGGGTGAAATTTTTGACTCCCAAAAACTTATCTTCTTTAGGTAAAACCCATTTATAGCTAGGTGGTTAGTGAGCTAAGTATAGGTGACACTTCGAGTGTTGGTGGTTCAAAAATGGCTAAAATTAGCAGTTGTGTGGTGGTTATAAATAGCACCCCTTATTCGACATGACCAAGGGCACAACCCATGTGACCTAGGGTTGGGCCTAGTGGCTAAGGAAAATTTTAGCCTTCAAAAGCACTCACAAACTCAATGTATTATCTCCTCAACAAATATTATAATACAATTATAGAGTCTTTGTGAATAATTTTAAAATATCAAGCTCCCTAATTGCATACCATGTGAATAAGAAAACAAGAATCATCTAATAAAAAATCTCAATCCATGTTTCCTATCCTCACATATGCAACTTACAAGAGTTGCTCAATCAACCTTAGCCAATAAGCCAAAATCCAACCTCAAAAACTATTCACATGCTTGCTTTTGTAGAAATAGTATTTAGCAAAACCACCAAGTAGTATTATGTAAATCACATTCTTAATATCATGATATTACAAAACTATCACCTCCTTTTTTACTCTTTGATACTAAACTTTTCCTTTTTAGTACTAAAACATGTTCCCAATATTAATATTTTCCCAATGTGCAAGCCACATTAAATATTTATCCAAAGGTTACATATGACACACAATGTATCTCAATGTATCTCCAAGAATGTCTAAACCATGTGATTGCATCCTTATATTTTATAGGTGCACCATAAATAATACTAATTTTAAGTTATTAACATTATACTATTGGAAGAATAAAGGAGACATTTGGTTTGTTGTCTTTGTTGTCATTAATGCCAACATTGTTTTAGGCTTGAATATCTACTCATCCAGTAAACTATGTTATTACTATATTGATCCGATAATCTGGTCTAAATCATTTTGAAGTGTATTCTAGTTCATATAATTTTGATATGATCTTCAAGAGTCTTAGATGCAGTTGTGATCAGGGAATCAACTATTTTAGTTGAATAGGTTGAAAGTTTTGAATGATAGAAATTCGGTTTATAATTTTGTTGTATTTCTCTTTTGGTCAAATTGTTCTTAAGGTGGACATTTCATAAAGGCTTATTCTTTAGGTCCAGGGCGACCTAAATTGTGTCTTGCACTTTTTTTTTTAAGCACCAAAGAAGTTTTGTTTTGTGGCCGACAAGATATTTTGAATTATGTATGCTGACATCCAATTAGGCCAACCTAATTGATGTATGAGCCATGTGTATATGGAATTGAACATATATATATTTGAGATACACACATATTGCAATAGATGGAGATATAGAGAAGGTGTGATATTGTGAATGTATGCAACAAAGTGATATTGTGAAATTGGTGTTGGTTGTTATGTCTCTACAAATGGGTGCAAAACTTTTTTTTTCTAGAGCTTAATTGGAACTGTACTCAGCACACAAAAGATGCATTACTTTCAATTCAAACTTCTAGTAGTGAGCCATATATTTCTATATTATGGTGGTAATCCATAAATTTTGTACTTCAACTGTGAGCCTTTCAAGGATAGTAAGTCCTGATAGCGTGCCATGTAATATCTTGTAACCGGTTATAATATATTGTGAGCTAATCCTCACCATGGTTTTTCCCACTTTGGGTTTTCCATGTAAAATTCCTGGTGTCTATGTGTTGTATGATGTTATGTTCATTTCCATGTTCTTACTTCCTATTGTAGCAAGATACATTATAATAATTGGATGGTTAGCAATCAATTGGTTTTATAGAATCCTGATTCACCCCCCTCTCAGTATTTTGTTTGTTCAACGATTGGTATCAGAGCTCGGTTCCTTTTGAGAAGCTTAACAACTAGAGGAAGATCTTGAAGTTTGAACACATGGCTGATAAAAAGCATCTTGTTCCTCCAGAAGAGATCTCTGCAACTGAAGAACTTCATGTTGCTCTTAAAGATCTGGACAAAAGTGAAGATGAGAAAGAATCTCTGAAGGAAAAACTGAAAGAATCAAATGAATGCATAAAAAAACTAAGAGAAAAATTCAACAAATTCAAAGAAAGAAATAAAGAAGTTAGTGATCAGTTAAAGAAGGCTAATGAAGACATCACTAGACTAAAACTGCAAGTGGAAGAAAAGAAAAGAATTAAAGAATGACAGAAAGCCAAAATCCAAGGTAAAATTGATGAATGCACAAAGCTTGAACAAAAAGTATTAACACTAAGATTTGACTTAGTGAAGTAAAAATCTCATGAAGAAAAATTTAAAACAAGTACCACAAAGCTTGATGAGTTGATTGCATTTCAGAAACCAGCTAAGGATAAAGGTGATCTAGGACTTGAAGAAGGAAAAATTTCAAAGGTAGATCAAGTTTTGAACAAAGTGAAAAATCAAAGAAATGGAAGGTAGATCAAGAAACATAGAAGCAACATCAGAAGGATTCCTATTCAACATCCTAATGCTCAAAGGTACCCATCTTTCAATGGCATCTATTTTTCACACAATAAATTTGGTCATAGGATAACTGAATGTAGAAGTAGAATGAACTAGAATATAATGAATCAAAATGTTAGATTCTTTACTAGATAATGCTTTTCTTGCAATAAGTTTGGGCATAGATCTAAAGAGTGTAGAAATCAGGCAATGATGAACATATTCATATTGGTAGAATGACTCAATATTTTCAAGGCTACTACTATATATGCTATGCTTTTGGAAATAAAGCTAATCGATGTAGATCAAGGATAAATCCAAATTAGTTTGGTCAGAAACAAGTTGTGTGCTACACCTACAATAAACCAGGACACATTTCCAAATTTTGCAAAAGAAAATTTGAGAAGAAAGATAATCTGGAACAAAAGAACAAACTTGTGAACAAAGTAGACCTTATTGAAGTAAGAAAAGAAATGGAAAGGATTTGGAAGAAAAGGAAGAACCCAAGAATAAGGATGAATCAAATGAATTTGTACCGACACTTGGTGCAGATACCTCTTCTAAAAATTGAACCAAGCAATAGTCTTAGGGGGAGTAGTGACTGATAAATCTAACAAACCCCCGACATAAGAGATTTCAAGTAGTGACACATGTAAATATGGTATATGGCATCATCTTGGAGATGTTGAAGAAGTTTCCAATAGAAAATATGAAAATTTGATGAATTGTGGAGCATTTTAGGGTTTGTTGTGTACTTTACAAGGTGTTTATCAACTTTTGAAGTTGGAGTGCATTTAATGCAAAATTAGGGAAAAATTGGTGAGTCATAAAGTAAGGAACTAAAGTCATATTAAATCACATTTGAAAAATTGGAAGAAGCAAAGCGAGTTGAAGAAAGTTGAAAAGTGATTCAAAGAAATTGGCATCAAACCCTAGTTTTGGTCAAAGCTTGAAAAGGTATTTTACTATTTTTTGAACCTTGTGGATTCTAGTTTGAAGCTACTTTACAAGTAATTTGAGGAAAATAAATGGCTACACCTACTGTTGTGGAAGTTTTCAGAAGACCACGACCTAAATTCAAGAGGTACTCTTCGAAATTCTTTGAAATGGACCCCTTGGGTGTGTTCTTCCACATTCCTGTTAATGTCTTACCTACTGAAGACACCAGAATGTATATTCATGGAAAGTTGGAAGAATTCAACCATCAAGAACTTAGGGATTTATGGATAGAAGAATTGATAGGGGATGGTCATTTTGTAAAACTCGAGTATGAAAACCTAGTACGAAAGAAGTTGGATGTGTGGAATTGGTTCCCTAAATTTTCAAATGAAATGGACTCTAAATTTTTTAGGATGGCACTAAGTAGGGTGCATGATAAATTTGTGGACAAATGTAGTAGGGCTAATCACTAAGGAAGTGATTCAAGCTATAACTAGTCTTTGTGCCACTGGACCTTTTCTAGTGTTGAAAGCTGTGAAGAACGATGCAGTTATAAAGCTAACTGGAGCTACATTTGACAACCGAGCCCTAACTACTGGGCCTATCACAAACCCATCTGTGAAGTATGCTACTATCATGATTGGACAAAAAATATATTTCACCAATTGAGGGAATTAGGTGTTTTCCAAAACAATTCATACCACATATGAGATGGTAGTAAATGGAAGATACTATGATTTGTGTGAATTGCTCCATCAACAACTTCTAGAGAATTTGAGCTTGATCAAGAAAAAGAAACACTCCTTTTATTTTGGTACATTAGTAGTTTGTCTACTATTTTACTTTTTGAGGGAGTTACCGAGAAGGAAGAATATCATATGGCAATGCAATAGGCTAGTTGCTCATCAAATTTTTGAGCACCTACATAGTCTTGGAGACTTTAGAACTAGAATAATGTATTAAGTACATTCTTTGCAGTTTTCCAGAACAATATACATGAAAGAGAAAGGGTTCCCAAAAGCCTGGTGAAAAAGTATGCAAAGGACATAACCTTTCTTTTGAGTATTGATGAATGCATCATGGAAGCAGTTGAAACTAAAAATATCTGGATAGAACCATTGGGATATGAGATAGATGAACAATTTGTTGAGAGGTTTATTGAAATGATGTTAAGTAGTCCAAGGGACTCCTCTCTGCCCTGGCATGGAACATATGAAGAAAAATCTAAAGAAGTACACTTAGAGACTTTTGCAGCTCATAGAGCAAAAACAACAAGAAATAATGTTGAAGCATTCTTCAAAGGGTCGTTTTCTAAAGAAGATATTGGTGAATTGAAGGAAGCTCTTGATGAGAGAAAGTCCAAGGTAGTTGAACTACCCTTTGGACCTAGGAAATCTGAAATGATATCTTTTTCCACTGCACCTACCTCCAGTGTTGTTGTAGCTGAGAAAGGAAAGAAGAAAGAACACAGTACTCCAACATCAAATGATGTACCTGTCTCCACTGGACCCAATACTCATGCTTCAAAAAGGAAGAACACACCCCTTGCTACTCCATCTGTTACTCCTGGAAGAAGAAGAGTGAAACAAAAGGAAAATAGGAAGAGAAGTTTAAGTGATGTTGTATAGGAAGAAATTGATCTTGGCATACTAGAAGAGAAATAGTTAAAAATAAACAAATGAAGGAGCACTTCTACTAGTGATGTAGAAACAAAAACCAGAGTCAACATTTCCACTGATGAAGAAACAGGGGAAGAAGAAGACTCTTTTAGAATTCATGTGCATGATAAGAAGAATGAAGAAGGAAAATCTAATCCAGTAAGTGATCAACCATCTTTAAATCTAGGTTCCTTAGTAAATAATATGATAGATTTTGAAGATCTTATGTCGACTACCCAATTATATGATGAAGTAAATGATGAAGATAAATAAATTGTTATGAATGCTTTTATTCATTATATTGTTATTTGTAATGTGAGTATGGAGACAATCTGGAAGAAAGTGACTGATAATGTCTGGAAAGTGTTAGTATAAAGAAGGAAAGAGGCTATAAATGATGAAGAAAAGATGAAAAATGAGGCCTTAGTTTCTTATGGATCCTCTTTATCTCTAGAAGAGGTTGCTAATTTGTTAAGAAAAGGTTCTACTCTGTTTAGAGTCAAGCAAAGAGTTAACATGCTTATGACTAAGGAAAGAGACAGTATGGAAAGAGTAAGATAGGAAACTGAGGACATAATTAGAAGTTTGGCAAGAAATTATGGGACAAGAACTAGTTCTTCATCCCATACATCTTAGGCATAGGAGCATGTTGCTAACACAGAAGAAATGGATCATCCATTCTTGGAACATGTTTGTGAGATTCATGAGGAGACTCTTGACCCTCCAAATGATACCGAGGAGACTACAAGAAAATAGACTGAAGAACAACACAAGGATGGTACCGATAATGTACCTGAAGAACATCATGAACCTACTAGAAATAATGGTGAGAAAAGTAAAGATGAAGGTGAAGGGAGCAAGGAAAAAAATGGAAATGGTGATAAGGATTATGACGAAAAGGAGTAAGAAAACAAAGATAAATCTTCTAGAAAATCCTCAGAAGAAGAAAAAGAAAAGGAAGAAGAAAAGGAAGAGGAAAAAGAAGAAGAAAAGAAGAGGAAGTAAAGAAATCCACCTCAATTGAAAGAAATGAAGAAGAGATTCCCAAAGATATTTAGCTACCAAATCCAATTGGAGAATCGTCCAGAAGCACACTCAAAGGGTTATTGACAAGGAAACCAAGGCTACAACTAGTGCTTCCTCCTCAGCTAGTCAAGCTTCCATCACATTCAGGATATGTAGATTGTTCTAAAATTGCACCTAGTGAGAGGAAAAAGATTGGTGACACTTTTCTCAACTTTGTTTCTCAAGAAACTATTGAAGCTTATAAGAAAGGGAATGGGTTGATAAATGAAGCTATTAGAGCTTTATAGGAAATAGCCCCTAGTATTACCATAGATGAATCCTTAACATCGATTGAGAATATTAAGTGTGCAGTTGATTCTATTAAGAAATAAGCCTCCAATCATAAGGCACAGTCTATGAAAGAGGCGGAGATAAGTCTTCTAGAGAAAAGACTATTGATTCTACAAGAAAAATATGCAATTGCACATGATAGGGTGTTACAAATTTTAAAAGAAGTGAAAGACTATGATGTGGAAGCCCAGTTACTATTTTCTTATTGTATGCAGTAGCTAGATGCCACTCAAGGTATCAAGGATTTATTGGAATCAATTGAAACTCATCTTTTTAATGCCTCCAAAGTCTACAAAGTTGTACATGATAGAAATTACATTGGCTGGGCTTCGATTGCAGACCTTCAAAGCAAGTTCTTCATTCTGAAAAGGTAAAAAGAAGATACAATAAGACACTTTGGAAAGCTTGGAGATCTTGTAATTTCTAGACACATCTCCATATCAAGTACTTTGATGGATGCATGAAGACTGAAAAAGATGAACATTATTCCTTCCACTCTGAAATAAGGTGAAGTTTGCTTAGTGGAGCTTGAATCTTTGCATATGTCTCTTACTAGAGCTAAAAGGATTCAGGATGATAGTAAGCCAATGTGGGAAGCAATTCTCAAATAACTATAAGGTTCCCCTAGCTATTGAATATTTCTATTTTTCTATCCTTTTTCTTTGATGTCAAAGGGGGAGAAGGAGAAGGTAAAAGATTTAGTGTAAATAATGTTTTGTTTTCAGTCTTATGTTTTTGATAGGGGGAGTTATATGAAGAATTGAATTTTTTTGGTTTTGAAGTAAGTTTCATTTTTGGCACATGTTGCCCTCAATGACAAAGGGGGAGATTTTTGGAAAAATGAAGAAGGAAACCTCCGGTTTGTTTTCTTTGTTGTCATTGATGCCAACATTGTTTTAGGTCTTAATATCTGCTCATCCGGTAAACTATGTTCGTACTATATTGATCCAATAATCTGGTCCAAAATCATTCTGAAGTGTATGTCGTCTCATATAATTTTGATATGAATTTCAAGAGTCTTAGATGTAGTTGTGATCGGGGAATCAAAAATTTTAGTTGAATAGGTTGAAAGTTTTGAATGATAGAATTTTGGTTTATAGTTTTGTTGTATTTCTCTTTTGGCCAACTTGTTCTTAAGGTGTAGGTTTCATGAAGGCTTATTCTTTAGGTTTGGGCTGACCTAAATTGTGTCTTGTACTTTTTTTTTTGAGTGCCAAAGAAGTTTTATTTTGTGGTCGACAAGATATTTTGAATTATGATGCTTACATCCAATTAGGCTGACCTAATTGATGTATAAACCGTATGTATATGGAATTGAAAATATATATATATTTGAGATACACACATATTGCAATAGATGGAGATATAGAGAAGGTGTGGCAGTGTGAATGTATGCGACAAAGTGATATTGTGAAACTAGTGTTGGTTGTTATGTCTCTGCAAACTGGTGTAGAAATTTTGTTTTACAGAGCATAATTGGAACTGTACTCAGCACACAAAAAGTGCATTACTTTCAGTTCACACTTCTGGCAGTGAGCCATATATTTCTATATTTTGGCGGTAATCCATAACTTTTGTACTTCGACTGTGAGCCTTTCAAGGATAGTGAGTCCTGGTAGTGTGCCATGTAATGTCTTGTAATCGGTTATAATATATTGTGATCTAATCCTCACCGTGGTTTTTCCCACTTTGGGTTTTCCATGTAAAAATCTTGGTGTGTATGTGTTGTGTGATGTTATGTTCATTTCCATGTTCTTACTTACTGTTGCAACAAGATACATTATAATAATTGGATGGTTAGCAATCAATTGGTTTTATAGAATACTGATTCACCCTCGCCTCTCAGTATTTTGTGTGTTCAACATATACAAGGTGAAAAATACACCTTTTCCCAATAATTACCATTGAGTATTCCTATAGAGAAAAGGAGAAAGAGAATTCAAGAATAAGGCCTAGAAAATATAAACAAAAAATATGCTACCAATACAATGTATCCAAAATAAGTGGAAACCCCCCAATGAGAATTATTTTTCTAAAATTATCAACAAGGTAAAAAATGAGAATCATCTAAATGTAATTATAACATAAAACACCCTTATGAAAAACTAAATTATACTCAAAGAACCCCTCCATTAAAAATCATTGTTTCTTCCAAGGGTCCTATCAACAAATTTTGGAATTACCAAAGAAAAACTAAGCTCCTAATAGAAAAATGTATGCTATTATGCATAATCATCATGTTGTTTTACAATTATCACTAGCTGACATACAAGTTAATATTAATCGAAAATATTTTATATTTTAGTTAATTATAGAGAAATAGATTGTTTCATTTATCCAAAACTATAAGATAATGTGGAATCATTATTGGAGATTGAGAGAGGAAGGTAAGGTTGAGCTAGGTAACAATGGGAAATGTTCCACTTTGTAGGGATTTAATCAATTAGAGGTGGATTTGTGCAAATTTCCAAGTAAAATTTAGTATGTTGGTTATACCTTTAGAATTCTCTCATGAATTTTTTTAACATCATGCTAAAAAATATTGTAGAATTAAAATGGTTGGATGTCTATATGATAATAGAAACTTACCTATACTTCAAGATATTCCCAAATCAAGAGAATGAATGGTAATATGTACTAAAAAATACAAAAATCTTGTAGAAGAGGTTGTCAAATCTCTTTCTACAAATATAATATCTAAGGGTAAAAAAATATTAAAAAATTATGATCATCCCTTACTATAAGAATCTCTTGATGTGTTTCCTAGATAGTTTTTGAAGCTACAACCTAGACATGAGTTTGATTTTTTTATAGAAATACTTCTTGATGGTTCCACCCTATAGAATGAATGTGGTTGATATGCAAGAGCTTAATGTATAGCTAAATGAGCTACTATAAAAGGGATGATTAGGATTGATGCATATTCTTAAGGAGCACCAATCTTATTTGTCAAGAAAAATGATGGAACTCTAAAAATTTGCATAAATTATAAGATTCTTAATAATGAAACAGTACAAAATATGTACGTGTTTCTGAAAATTGAGGATTTTTTAATTTACTTAGAGGGCTAGCAGAATTCTAGAAGATAGATCTAAGATTTGGGCGTCAACTCTCTATCAAGGATGAAGAAATCTAAAAAAACTACCTTGAGAGCAAGATATGGGCCTTATGAGTTAAAAATATTGACTTTTGGGTTGAAAAATACACCCAAAACTATTATAAACTTGATGAAAAATATGTTTAGAGACATGTTGGAAAAAATTATCTTAGTTTTTCATTGATTATATTGTAATATATTCTATAAACTATCAATGCATGAAAAACATTTTATAATGGTTTAGTAGTATTTGAAGGAGAAAAATATTTATGGTAAGTTGTGTAGATACTCCTTCTTCCAAAACTAATTGCATTTTTTAAGGAATGTTATATGGGAGTGGTTATTATCCTTAAAATATCAAGGTAATCTTGGAATAGACACTACCCACAACTATAATGGAAGTACATAGCTTTATGAGACTTGTTAATAATTAACAAATTTTTTTTTGAAGGTTATTCCAAGATTGTAAATCCGATAACATCCTTGCAAAGAAATGGGAAAATGTAGGAATGGCCCTCAAAGTGTATTACAACAATTAATTAGCTCAAAGGGATGCTTACATTAGCACCTATTTTTTAAATTCCTAACATAAATGGATATTTTATTTATTGAATGAATGCATGTCTAGATAGATTGGGGGTGTTCTAACAAAAGAAGGCTAGGTAGTGGATAATGAATCAAGGAAACTAAAGAATCATGAAAGGAACTAAACCACTAATTATTTGGATTTATTTATAATATTTCATGCCTTAAAATCTTAGGAGGCACTAATTCAAATAAAAACCATTTTATCTAAAGCCAAATCATAAAATCTTGGAATACATTTTCAAGAAAGAAAATTTGAACTACACCAAAGGTGATGGCTAAAATTCATGAGTTAATATGTATGAACATGTCCTATGTGAAGAGGAAAGAAAATAAATCTTTTGATTCCCTTAGTAGGAAAAATCACTTGAGTACTATGTCCTTTTACGAATCAAATTTTAGGCAACAATTATTGGATCAACAAAAGGTTGACCCATTACATTAGGAGATTTCTATTAAAAGTATAGAAAATAATATTAAATCTAATTTTTCCTTTTGAACTAGATGGTTTATTAAAAGGAATAATTTAATTGATGTATTGTATTTTGGTAATTTATGCAATCAATTTTTGGATGAGATGCATACATAACCTTATTTCACATATTTGAGTGTAATAAGATGCTTCAATAATTAAAGTGACATTATTATTAATCTAGAATTAAGGTTGATATGATGCATTATGTGAGAAAATGATTTGAACATAAATAGGTTTAGGTAAAACATTATCATCCTATGAATTTTTGTACCCTCATGATGTTTCACATCATAAATGGGAAGTGGTATCCATAGATTTTATCATAGATTTGCATTGCACCCAAAGAAAACATGATTAAATTCTAGTTATGATGGAAAAGCTAACAAAATTTCCCACTTTATAGATTGGGATGTGAAAGATGGCGTTGGTGTCTTAGCATTAAGATTTATGAGATAATATGCCTTCATGGTGTACCTATTGTAATAATTATTGCTAGAAATAAATTATTTACATCAAGATTATGGAGAACCTTGATAGCTACATTTAGTACCAAGCTAAATGTTAGCTCAACATATCATTCTGTTCTATCAAGAAGATAAAATTATCCATCAAATTATATAGAAAAGAAAAATAGGTGAGAATATATACAAAAATTCATATAATCACTCTATAAAAATGACACTATTTGAATAATTGTATAGTATAAAATAAAATGACCCATTAAGATGAGAAAATTTAGAGAACTATGCCACTATTGGCCCAAAATATTATAGTAGTAGATGAGCAAAAGGAAACATTTAAAGAA
This sequence comes from Sequoia sempervirens, assembly GCA_007258455.2. NCBI lineage: Eukaryota > Viridiplantae > Streptophyta > Pinopsida > Cupressales > Cupressaceae > Sequoia > Sequoia sempervirens. Next base: position 121,673,734 of record VDFB02026320.1, read on the forward strand.
TGCTAATGATAGGTAAAAATGCTATGTTGATATGAAAATAACACCTTACAATTATGAGATCATTGAGTGTGTTTTATGGTTAAGACCTCAAGAATTTTTCATAAATTTTGAGAAGAAAGCCAAACTTGAACCTAAAATTGTGGGTCTCTTTGAGATCCCAGAAGTGATCAACCATGTAGCTTATTAACTAGCTCTTTCTTCTCTCTAGAATTCATAATTTATTTCATACTACACTACTAAGGAAATACATACCTCATCAAAAATAGGTTTTTAACTAGTAGAATCTTTGCATGGAAGATGAGAGGAAAATCACTCTTGAACCGTTTATAATTTTGAATCAACATAAGTTAACTTGAGAAGAAAATAAATATCTTAGGTACTAGTTAAATTGGATCAATTGAGCTCAAGTAGTGCCACTCCAAAACATAAATATTTTATGAAAGAACATTTTCTTTATTTGTTCAATAATATTTTTATATTTTGGGGTTAAAATTATCTAATGGTATGGGTAATACTAGATTGGTATTTTTGCATGTAAGAGAGGATGTTATAATCCATTCTAGGCTTTCATTCTTGCAATTCTTACACATGTTTTAGAGTAATAACTTGGTAGGATAATTGTGGATAATGTTAGATTTAAGATATCAAAATTGATATTAATACTTCATGCATTCAAAACTTCATGGTAGGAATTTGATAAAAGTTAGCATTTTATTTAGTTTTATTTTTTTGGTTTGTGATAAGTGGAGATACTATTTGATTATTTGTAATTTTTTTTTTTTTTTTTGGGTAGGTTCTCATGTGTCAAGCACTCACTATGAGTGTAGGGGTTCTCCTAAATGGGTTTCAAAAACATAACACATTATAGAGATTGAGTAGAGTCAACATCTATTTCATGTGTTGTTTATAGATATCACAATTTTGTCATCTTATATCTTATTCATTTGTTAACTAGTGCCATGAACTTTGGGTCTTAGTGAAATGTGTTTTGAGGAGGGGTCGCCCTATTCGTTAGAAATAAAGTGATGACCTAGATTGAGGTCCTAGGTACCCCAACCTATGATCATGTCCTTAGGATTTTGTCTTGTTTCATTTAAAGGCTTTTGGGTTTTAATTTTTTTATTAACTTAGCTTTGGTGAGAAGCTTCCTTGAGTATGGGACTATGTGAGACTAATACATTGAATATGGCATGAAAGCATTGATTTTACCTTAAAAAAATGGAGGCTCATTTGATTGTATTTGGAAAGGTTATTATAGTTTTAATTGTTAGTTTTTGTTAAAAAATTGAAGGTGTTATGGATCTATGGATAATTTGGAAAGGTTGCAAGTGTTTTCTTGGTGTTCTTGAATAAATTTTGTGGTTTCATCATGAGGTTTTGATGACTAGATCTAGGTATGGTCAACTTGAAAGGTTGGGAGGTGGCATGTTACTTTGATGATGGTGTTTTAAAGGGAGGAAAATGAGTTTGAATAGGAAGATAAGAAGAACAAGGGATTGTGTTGTGGGGTCTTTTGTATTAACATGTAAATATGCTTCATGAAGGATTGTGAAATCTTAATTGGAATAGGTGTTTAGGCATGCACAACATGTTAGCATTTTGAAAGTATAAATACTAAGAGGAAGAGTTGGCATACAATAGGTGGTTACTTGAGCTTGATATAGAGAAAAGTGATAAATGTTGGTGAAGAGTACTCTCATGTGCATGCTTGATTGAATTATATTCACCTCTTGTATGTTAGGAATTTTTTATATATTTAATCATTTTCTTTGTTCATATCATCTCTATCACTATGGGATGAAAAATTGAATCTATATATTATGGGATGATGGACCTGTGTAGCTCAAATTACACCATTTTTTATTTTTTATTTTTGTTGACACATATTATTCTTTAAAAAAAAAAAACCTTGGAGATCTTTATTAGAGGTATTTTCAAAGGCTATAATATTATTGTTGTTCATCCTGATAAATTTCAAGGTTTTGACTAACATGGATTCTAGGGTTTACTTGAAATTCATATTTAAGGTGTGGTATTTTTTGAAATATGGTGAAAATCAAAGGTGTGTCCCATTTTTATTAAGGAAATGGTCAAAAATGATCTTATTTTTTAACTTGAATCGCTAGAAAGTGATATATGCTTTAAATTTTAAAATAAAGTAAATTAACCAAATGAATATTTATTAGTGTATTTTATGTTCGTATTTTTTTAATTATTTGAATATAGTTTTTTGTAAACTTGACTATATATATATATATTTGGAAAAAGTCATTTAGCCTATATATATTAATATATAATAATAATTTTTTACAAAATTCAGGAGTAATGGCTCTTGCTAGCCAGATATGTCAACATGAAAGCTTGTAAGTGAAAAAATTTGGCATCCCATGCCCATAGATTACGTGTATTTTCCTTTGATCACTATTCTTTCACTGCCTAATCCCCTATTTGCAAACCCTATACAACCATAGACACCATTGCCCCGTTGGTGAAACCCTAAATCAACTCCCACCAAATTGAAGAAGTCTCACCGATGAAAACTCCGCACATTGAAGGATGCATCAGACCATCGGGGAGACTCAAGATAAAGTCCCACTGATGAAGCATACTCTCGTCAAATGGAACCACCGAACTCACTAGTTGTTGGGTCATCATGGAGACTACTGGCCAATTTTGGGCGACAAGCAATGGTCTTTCCGATAACAACCATCATCGGGCCATTGGTAGGAAAGGAAACCTTGTTCTGCTGATGAAAGAACCTCATGTCGATGCACTCCATCCCAGTCAATGAGATACCCAAGTTGGCCTTGGTCTCATATCGTAGTACCGTTCCTCACCCAAACAACTTTTGGAATCTCCAAGTCGTTACATCACAGTCGACATTGGCCAATAGAACTATATTTCACAACTACGATGTGAAATATTCAATATCACTTCACCACGTGTCAACCTCAAGTTTGCTAGACCATCAATCTCCACTGACCACTGCGTATCTATCACCATCGAACTATCGTCTAGAATCCAATCCATCTCCCACCGATATCATCCTGTCACACAGATACCACATTATCCCTCCATTGGGGAGACCACAAGTCACCTTCTGTCAATACAAGGGAGTCCCGACAATGAACATAACATACCAAGGAAACCATGGAGTCATCGGGGAAATGACATAGAGGGTTCCACCAATGCTACTGACTCACACCAATTTGACCATCGACCATATAGGGAAAATTGTCTCGCCAATAGGGAACCCTTATGCCAACGAACTTCACACACTCAACCACGTTGTACTATCACCATCATTCCATCAGGGAGACCAAGTTGAACATCCTAGCGAAGACCTCCAGTCCCGTCGATGAAGGAACATTATCGCCCTATCGTTGGGACATGAATCACAATCCCATCGATAGAGATAAATCTTGTTGATAGAACAAGTCATTAACAACAAACTATCAGGTTGTCGTGGGGACAACCTTTGGAGTCTCATCGACCAAGCAATGTCACGATGATGAAGACTCATCGGAATACAAGTGTAAGGTAGGGGGACCGACCACGTACAAGGTCCCAGGTCATGGGGGGCCAATAGTGTAAGGCTGCCCTAGCTTACCTCAACTAAAAGGGGTGTTAGGAAATGCAAGACGAGAATGATGAGGACTTTAGGCCCGTTGATCACTCTACAGACCCGAAACTGAAAATGGGGCTAGGCGAGCCAATTTTGGGTTCAACACTACGCCTCAGGAAGCTCTCTGCCCGAGGATGAAAGCATGGTATCAGAATGACAATGCGGTGTGTTGGCATCTCTCAAGTGCACTGGTGTCCGTACGACCAGAGGACTAAAGAGACAAGGTTAAACTCTAGAAAACAGGCTAACAACCTAGCTAACTACTTCCAAAGGGCCAAAACAACACTATGAAATAGACAAGATATTCTCTACTATGATAAAGTAAATACACAAGAGTTAGGGTGACAAGAATAATCTCACAAAGGAATTCATTTTCCAGCTTGCTCCCAATAGCATGTTCACCTACATACAAAGAAGAGGGAAATTTGGTTAGGGTTGTTAAGGGATCTGCCTCAGTCAAAGCCCCACTTTGGTGTTTCCACCTCCACAGACAACCAAGTTTGCAACAATGGAGAAATAGTATGATAAAGAAGAAAATGAAGTAAAGAACACTAAAACACTACAAAATAGTAAATGTGCTTACTCAACCAAGTAATAGAGGAGAGGTGCTACGCCCTTAATATTATTGTACATCGGGTTATGAATAGTCGGCTTGTGGCTATCTTAACTCTCTATTAAGTCATATTATCATTAGTATATTGTTATTTAGTTGTGTAGGTCTGCCTAAGACTTATATAGGTGTGTCTAAGTCGGCCTAGGTGATATCCTAGGCATAAATAGGTATATATAGGAGGTTGTGAGTCTTATTTCATCATCAAGTTGTGAAGTGTGTTCTCATTAGAGATATTTGGAGGTTTTCCCCTCGAAGTGGCTTGTTATTCTCAGTTATTATCAAGTATTTGCAGCATATTTCATATCATATTCTTCTATTGTGCAAGTTATTTCATAACAAGTGGTATCAGAGCATGATCTTGGCACCATAGAGGCAAGGTTTTTCTATATTTTGGAGGCGATTTTGGGAAGAGCATATCTTTCATATTTTGGAGAATTTTTTTCTGATTTTTAAAGGGTTTTGAAGAACATATTGAAGAAGCTACAGTATAGATTTCAGAAGAATTGGAGCAAAATTAAGCGAATTATTGTAGAATTAGGGTTTCTACACTTTTTTTTGGAATCTACATATCTCACACATCTTGTTGAATTGGAGTCTGATTTTTATTGGGTTTTTGAAGAAATTTCCTCAATTAAGATAGATATGTGTGACCTAAGAGGAGATATATCAGACATACGAAACATGTTAAGCACCTACATGGCAGAATCAAGAAAGGAGTTCTCAAGCGGCCAAGGTGAAAATTCTAGGTCAGCTACTACTGACACAAGCTTTAGTACTCCTATGGGATCTAGGAATTTATTTCCAAGGGTGGATATGCGCAAGTTTGATGGTAAGGATCCTCTAACATGGATAAACCAAATGGAGAATTTTTTTGAAGTACACCAAATCCCAAATGGACAAAAGGTCACGATGGCTTCCTTATATCTAGAACCAGATCAATTCATTTGGTATCGTTGGCTTTGCACTCATCGAAGTAAAAAGGGGCTCACCGTCTCATGGTCAATTTTTACAGAGGAACTCCAAGAAAATAATAGCAATAGTGTCATAGACAACTTCTTCAGCCAGCTAGCTAAACTTCAACAAACAGGATCAGTTAAGGATTATATTCAGCAATTCCAAAATCTATCCTTAAGGGTGGATACAATTATAGAGGAAAAATTGAATGACATATTCTTGGGTGGTCTCAAGGATCACATTCAACATGAGGTATGCATGTTTAGCCCTAGTTCAATAAATGAGTCTTATCTTAGCACGCAGGGTAGAGGACAAGTATTTGATTCCTAAGAAGCAAAGGGCTAATGTGACAAGAGAGAAAGGATATTCAACACAACCTACTAAGTTGACTCCACAAAAAATTGAGGAGAAAAGAGCAAAAGGCTTGTGTTTCAATTGTGATAGCAAATACAGTCGAGGACATAAATGTAGTGAAAAGAAATTATTTTATATTGAAGGTCCCAATGAGGAAGAAGAGGAGGAACCCATACTAGAAGATGAAAGGGAGTCAAATGAGGAATCACATGATTCTCAACCAGTCATTTCTTGTCATGCACTCTCAGGTTTTAGCGCTCCACAAACTCTCAAGGTGGTGGGGTTCCTAAAGAAGCATAAGGTAACTATGTTGATCGACTCAGGTAGTACTCATAATTTCATCAACAAAAAGTTAGCTACTAGTCTAAGTTGTTTCATATATCCAACTCTAGAGTTTCAAGTTTTGATTGCAGATGGTGGTACAGTTAGTTGTTCAGGGAAGTGTCATAACATTAAATTATCCATGGGAGATTATAAACTTGATACCCCAATGTATACGATATCCATGGGTGCAGCAGATATTGTTTTGGGAGTACAATGGCTTACTACATTAGGAACAATTGAGATGAACTTCCAAGAACTATTCATGAGATTTCAATCAAAAGGAAGGCTAGTAGAGCTAAGGGGGTTGAAGGAAAAATCTCCACAAATGGTAAGCTCTCATCAAATGAAAAAGTTGCTTAAGAAAGGAGTGGATGGATTTGTGGCCCAACTATGTTCATTAGAAGTCTCTCAATCTAATACTCCTACTCATCCAGATTTGCAAGCTATAATTGATCGTCACTCAGTTGTTCTTGGAAATATTCCTAAAGGACTTCCTCCTAAGAGGGATCATGATCATGCCATACAATTAGTCCCAGGGAGCCAACCACCGAACATTAGGCCTTACAGGTATCCACACATACAAAAGAGTGAGATAGAAAAGATTGTTGAAGAGATGCTAGAGGCAGGAATCATCAGGCATAGCCAAAGTGCTTACTCCTCGCTTGTGGTGATGGTTCATAAGAAGGATGATACTTGGTGCATGTGTCCAGATTATAGAGTGCTCAACATGTACACCATTAAAGATAAGTTTCCAATTCTAGTCATTGATGATTTACTAGATGAATTAGATGGAGCTATGTTTTTTACCAAGTTAGATCTTAGATCTGGTTATCACCAAATTCAGATTAAGGAGGAAGATATTTGTAAGACAGCATTTCAGACTCATGAGGGTCATTATTAATTTTTGGTGATGCCATTTGGTCTTACCAATGCACCATCTACATTCCAAAGTTTGATGAATTCCATTTTTAAGAAGTTCTTGAGAAAGTTTGTGTTAGTATTCTTTGATGATATATTAATTTATAGCAAGACTTGGGAAGAACATTTGCAACATGTGGACCAAGCATTACAAAGGAGTAAAGGTGGACCCTAACAAAATTAAGGCTATCATGGAATGGCCTATTCCAAAAACCATTAAGAAACTGAGGAGGATTCTTGGGATTGACAGGGTACTATAGAAGATTTGTGAAGAATTATGGTAGTATAGCAGCACCTCTCACCACTCTATTGAAGAAGGATTCTTTTCATTGGAATGAGTCTGCCAATACAACATTTGAGAGATTGAAGGAGGCTATGTGTACAACTCAGTACTTGCCACTCCTAACTTCACCAAGGAATTCATTGTGGAATGTGATGCTTCTATAAATGGGATAGGAGCAGTGCTCATGCAAGAAGGTTCGACCAATTGCTTTTGAGAGTCGTCAATTAAAAGATGCTGCGCCAAGGAAGGATGAGAAAGATGAAGCCTTGTGTGTGCCCTTTCAATATTACAAGAAAATTGGGTGGAGGAAGCCAAAGCGAGTGGAAAAATGATGTTAGACAAGTGATCTCATCAAGCAATTAAAAGTGATCACGTAGTTGGATAAGTTTTGTTGGAAGGGAGATACTCTTTGGTATAAAGAGCATTTGTATCTCCAAGAATTCCAACCTTAAAATCAAGATTCTCACAGAGTTGCATGAGTCTCTAGTGGGTGGTCATTCAGGATTTTTGAAGACATATCATCGAGTCAAGCAAGATTTCTTTTGGGAAGGGCTAAAGGGTGATGTTCAAAAATTTGTGGCTGAATTTTTGGTGTGTCAAAGACATAAAGGGGAGACAATTAAGACACCGGGTCTCTTGCAACCCTTATCTATTCCTAGCCAGCGTTGGGAAGAGGTATCCATGGACTTCATCATAGGGCTTCCCAAATCTAAAGGTCATAATGTCATCATGGTGGTAGTTGATCGGCTCACTAAATATGCACATTTCATTGCATTAGCACATCCTTTTACAACAAGTGCAGTGGCTAAAGCTTTTTTGGAGAATATCCAAAAGCTACATGGTACACCTAAGGTTATTGTTAGTGATCGTGATCCTATCTTCACTAGTCACTTTTGGAAAGATTTATTCTCATGTTTGGGTACTCAATTGGCTCTTAGCTCTTCATACCACCCTCAATCAGATGGGAAAACAGAGGTTGTTAATAAGTGTTTGGAAGGATATCTACGTTGTTTCACTTCAGAGAAACAGTCCCATGGGTAGATTGGCTACCACTTTACTTGCGGAATGGTGGTATAACACTTTTTTCATAGCTCATCAAAAATGTCTCCATTCTTGGCACTTTATGGATATCATCCTCCTTCCATCACATCATCAATTAAAGGTGTCCCCAAGAGTTCAGGCAGTAGAAGACCACTTGCTTCATCAACAACAAAGTACTTCGGGGACTCAAGGAGAATTTAGCCATGGCACAAAATCGAAATAGACAACAGGCGGACCAACATCATTAGTGAAAGAAGTTTTGAAGTTGGGGAGTTGGTCTTCTTGCGAGTGCAACCTTATAAGAAAATCTCACTAAAGCATGAAAAGAATAATAAGTTGTCTCCAAAGTATTATGGTCCATACCAAATCATGAAGATGGTAGTGTTGCCTACAAGCGAGTTGCCACCAACAACAAAGATACATCAGTTTTTCATGTTTCTTGTTTTGAAGAAGGTAGTGGGCATAATATTCCCACTCCAAAAAACTTCGAAATTTGGATGAAGAAAGGAAGAATCATTTTGGAACGAGTGCATTAAGTCAGAAAACAGCAAAAGAAGCTAGGAATAGAACTATCACCGATATCTCATCCAATGGAAGAATTTACCAGTTGAAGATGCCACATGGGAAGGCAAGGAGTTCATTCAAAAGTTTCCAAACTTGATTAGCATTGAGGACAATGCTTCTTTGAAAAAGGGGGCATGCTACGCCCTTAATATTATTGTACATCGGGTTATGAATAGTCGGCTTGTGGCTATCTTAACTCTCTATTAAGTCATATTATCATTAGTATATTGTTATTTAGTTGTGTAGGTCGGCCTAAGACTTATATAGGTGTGTCTAAGTCGGCCTAGGTGATATCCTAGGAATAAATAGGTATATATAGGAGGTTGTGAGTCTTATTTCATCAAGTTGTGAAGTGTGTTCTCATTAGAGATATTTGGAGGTTTTCCCCCTCGAAGTGGCTTGTTATTCTCAATTATTATCAAGTATTTGCAGCATATTTCATATCATATTCTTCTATTGTGCAAGTTATTTCATAACAAGAGGAGTGGAAAACTTACCACCTCCACCAAGAGCACTCAAGGCTAATGGGGGAGAAAATGAGAGTACTCAAGCCTCTGCTGCAACACTGTTGTCCCACAGTTGCTCTATTGAATTGATGGAGTGATGTTGTTGTGGCTATGGAGTGCAAAAGTGTTGCTAAAAGTGCTTGGAAATGGAAGAAGTGAGTGCAAGAGAGTGTGAACAAGTTGAGTTGGAAGCTTAGAATATGAAATGCATGTAGGAGTGAATTTGAAGGAGAGAATGAAGAAAATGACCATATTCGGGTCAGTCGGCCGAAGAGGGTGTTACAAGTTGACCACCAATGAGAAGCGTAACGCTTCTATAGGATCCAGCTACAGGAATCTACTAGGGAGGTAAGCGTGTCATGCAGACGTCTGTGCATAGTGTGAGCATCCCCAATAGAAATTCCTCTGCTGACGCTCAAAATAGTCACCAAGTGGAATGAAGGCAACGAGCTTATGTGGAATTTAGCCTTCGAATTTAGTTTTCTAAAGTGGAGAAAGGAAAAAGTGGAATTTGTGTAAGGGGTACAAATTCACTCCAATACATTTTTCCCCCACTTTAGCGAGCACGAATACTGACTGGTGCTTCGGTAAAGTAGATCAAAGAATAGTAGGGTTAGAAATGTATACCTGAACCGTCGAGGAAGCAAACCACGATCTGATGAACCTGAAGGTGCAGGGCAAGAAAAGGACTTCATAGCTTCTCAAAACTATGAATTTGAAAGTGTCTTACAGGCCCGCAGACCTCCAAGGAGGTGACCCCCAAGATCTCTCACATGAAGGAATCCTAGAGAAGCAAGCGCCTCACAAGCTCTCAGGCCTGCAAGGAAGGTATCCTCCAAGATCTCTCACATGAAGGAAACTGAAACAAATCACCTTACAGATCCACAGACCTACAAAGCGGCATCCCCCAAGATCTCTCACATGGAGGAAGTTGATAAAGCTCCTTACAGGCCTGTAGATCTACAAGGAAGGTATCCTCCAAGAACTCTCACATGAAGGAAACCCCAAGAAATCACCCTTTAGACCCGCAAACCTATAGGGGAGTGACCCCCAAGATCTCTCGCATGGAGGAAGCTCAAAGGAAGTGCCCTACAGGTTCTTAGACCTATAGGGAGGTACCCCCCAAGATCTCTCACATGGAGGAAACCCAAGAAAGTGGACTACATAGAGTCAGGAAGTGGCTTCACAGGCACACCTACAAAGTGACATGTCTATCCGTAGGTAGAACATGTCAGAAAGTGGCCATGTAGGCAAGTAAGTGGACGGTCACGCAAACTATCAACAAGTTAGAAAACTTTCAAAGAGGTCCCTCGGGAACCCGACATAAAGAAGGGGTCCACTCAAGGGACGCACAGTTCGAAAGCCGATGTTTTCTTTCTTGAATCGATCCATCATCAAGGAATCACCCCATAAAGGAAGAGAATTCCCTCACACGAGGGGAAGGTTATACCTGCTCCCACCTCGAGGGCTAATTCTCAAGTTCTTTCAAAAGGATTCCTAATTCTCAAGTTCTTTTAAAAGGAATGCTTATAAGGATTTCTAAGAAAAGATTCATTGGCAATGAATGTATTTTCTAAAAATTGAAATGTTGTAGAAGTAGCGTTGTCACACATGAGAGGGACAACTCAAGCAAAAAATAGAGAAATATAAAGAGAAAACAAAAGAGAAAAACACAAACAAAGGGCACAGGGGTAGCCTGATATTTTAGGGTCAAAGCTGCTCACACACACACACAGAGATATATATATATATATGTATGTATGTATGTATAGTAATAGTATATAAATGAACTATCATCAACCCCCTACTATATCAGACCATGTGAAGAATGCATGAGAAGATAAAGTAAAAATAAAAAATTGGCTCAACATGGAAGGGAAGCCTAAATGCCCCCAACACTTTGCATCATCCCCAATTTACCAAAAATCAAGCACAAAAATGGAAGAATGATGATGCAAATAGAGGAAGGTTTACAATACAAAAACCATGCCTATATCCAAGCACCAATAGGGGTGACAAGGGTTAGCCAGGAACACATAGCATGATCACGGGGGAATCACATCGCCACACAAACACACATGTCTAATCTAAAGATCAAGAAGGTGACCTCCCCTAACACTAATCAACCAAGAGGTCATCCGCTTCCCACTCTATATCATCGTAGGGGGAAGGAGGATGAGCCTGTAGTGGTGTAATCTTAAGGGGGGGAGCTTACGACCTTCCCGCAACAAGGGATAAGGAAGAGGGCCCCACAAGGTCTTCTCCGCTAAGCTCTTGTGGAGCTAGGGTCAAGGATTTTGTGAAGATCACTGACAAGGCTGAAACTTCATCCACAAAGTTAAACATGCACCTTATAGGAGTGTCATGTTTAACTTCAATGGACGGGGTAGGCTACACCCGAGATTCACCACTAGGCTCACCGAACGACTTGGGAGCGGTGATGAACCTAAGGGAAGCTGAGACTGGTTCCATCACTAGGACAAAACAAGTTAGCACGAGACCACCTTGTGAAGAAGGTGGGCTCTTCTTTCGTTCCTCATTGCAAGAGGAACTTCCTCCACCTTCTGCTTCATCGGGGGATGCGAGCTCCCCATAGATGAGGTAGGAGGTATAAAGGAGGAGGAGGAGGAGAAAACCATAGTAGACACCAATGAGGTGTTCATCATATCTACGGGTCTCGGGAAAGGTAGGACACCCGAAATAGACATCAACAAAGGTGGTTCCACCGAAGGAGCGATGAACACCTGTACCCCCTTGGGGTCAGACACATTCATACTCGCAGTGGAAGCCAGAAGTAATGTAGAACTAGAATGAAGGGAGGCAGAGGGAAGAGGAGAGGAAGACACTACATGAGGCCCTAAAGTAGAGGCGGTTGTCTCTTCTTCCTTCCTCTGTGAGGCGGCCTGCTTAGCCAGAAGAGCCTTTTGTTGATGCTTGCACTCGTGCACAAGGTGGTTTTTATGACTCTTTGAACTGGAGACCAAAGGCTATGAAGGAACATAAAGCTCCTACTCAACCATAGGAACATCCACTACAACCATCTTTGGTGGAGGAACAAATTCCTATATGGGAGCAGGAGGAGCAGGTTGAGAAGCAATAGGAAGAGTTGGCTCAAGAGCCTTGGCAACAGGTCTCTTCCTGTTCACTACCATGGGAGCAAGAATAGTAGGACATAGATCAAATTCCCTTTGGGAACCTTTCTTTCTACCATATAAATAGTACCACGGTTTGGGGTATTCATTATAGAGATCCGAGATCCTGAGCTTGGGCTTGTGCCAAGGAGGTATCATTGGACTTTGCGGATAGTCGTTGGGCTGAATCATCCAATACTCCTCCCAAGAAAGGGGAGAGGAAAGCAGCCCGACAAAAGGAAACCTTCTCTTTTTCTTTACGGGAAGGAGAGGGAGCCGACATGGACTTCTCCTTTCCCTTTTGGGAAGGGGGAGCAGTCGGTGCAGGCTTCTCCTTCTCCTCTCAGCAAGAGGAGGTGACCGACTATTGTATCATAGGAACGGTCAGTTTTGACTGTCCCTTGCCCCCATTCTTATACTTTACATAATTCTTGTAAAGTAGGTCCATTCTTAGAGGAAGTGGACCGACTGGGGTGGGCCAAAAGTGATCCAACGGATATCCACCATAGGACACCAAGGGCTGGTATCCAATGTCATGCACTACATGCATGAAACCTTCATGGGAAAATTTTAAACATTTATGAACAACGAAGGTGATTCCATTCATGGAAGATAGGCAGGGTATTCCTAGCTTCAACCTAAATGAATGACTCTGGAATAACATAAAAAACCATGTCAACAACCCTAGGTCCAACTAGGATGGTAAAATTTATCGAGTCGTATGGTTTGAGACACATACCATCGTGTGTGTGGATGGTAGATTTTATTTATTCATATTCTTCCCTCTATAACGAATTCAATACTAATTTTTCTTCCGTAATGACTTTCACATGGCTCACAAGGTCTACCAAGACCGTCGTCACAATGTTACCATTGAGGCGAGCGGGAATGTAGAGGGGAGAGGGCTTGTTATTCAAGGGAAAGTCTTGTGACGTGAATGTTATGTCCGAAAAACCAGGTGCAGGTAGAGTAGTAGAAGTCACCATGACCATGTTAACATAGGCCTTGGGTAGAGTAATAGAATCAATGGGATCGATAACCATGTTAGTAGAATGTGACAAAAATGGGTCCATGTATATCTGCAATTCACTATTAGCTTTCGCCACTAATTTGTTAGCATTTTGTTTATTCCCATCAAGACAAATGGTATTGTCCTCGATGCGGTCATGCATCTCATGATGCAGCCACATACAACATTCGGTATCATGTCCATTAACTCGATGGTACTAAAAATAAGTGCTTCCATCATACCAATTAGGGTAAGGCTCCTTAAGAGGCTTCAAAATCAGCAATGTTACGATCTTATCCTTCAACAACTTCTGTAAGATAGAAGAATAAGATTTTGATAACTTTGTGAACCTTCAGTTACATCTGAGGCCATTGTCATCAACAGTGGCTTCTACATTCATAACAGTCTTACCTTTCCCATAGATTGATATCATGGACTTTCCCTTAGAATGGGAGCACGAGGAGGATCCCTCAAACTGAACAATCATCTGTTGGTACTCTCGTAGGGTTGCACACAAATGCGCGAAAGAAGGATACTTCATAAGGGAAAACTTCTCTTGCCAAGGCCTTTGTAAGTTCCCTATGAATACCTTTTGTACGTTAGAATCAGGCAGTTGATATGAGATTTGTGAAAGGAGCGCTTGATAGCATGCTATGAAATCAGTGATTTTTTTGTTGTCTCCTTGTTTACATCGGACGAGATTCGAAAAGGTCATCTTCGGCCCGATATTAGCTTGAAATTGTCTAAGGAATAGATTTACAAGTTGGTCAAACGAGAAAATGGAATTCTCAGGTAAGGAATAGTACCATTCTAGTGTTGTATCCTTGAGTGATTGGGGGAGAAATTTCACCATTAATGTGTCGTGATGGAAAAAGTCTATGCACAGGGTATTAAGGGAAAATACGCGTGTCTGCGGATCCCCTTTACCACCATTTTTTTCAAATTTAGGGGTCTCCATTCCTTGAGGTAAGGGAGTGTTTAGAATTTCAACTGACAACGGGCTATGCCAGAAGAAGGGTTGAAAGATAGGCTAGGTAGAGGCTTGGGAGAGACTCGCCAATTGGCTCTGCATTTTCCCCATATTCTGAAGAAGGGTGTTCAAAATAGGGTTATTAGAAGATATAGGGCTAGAGGAACCTCCTCCAAAACCACTACCAAATCCACCTTCGGAACTGCCACTGGTGTGACCTCCGCCAAAACCACTACCAGTGCCATCGCCACCAGTAGGTCCTTTGTCAGAACCACCTCCACTTCTGGAGCCACCACCATGACCTCCACCAAAACCACTTCCACTAGCACCACCTCCGCTGCCAAATCCACCACTACTACCAAAGCCTCCACCACTCATCCCGCCAAAACCTCCACCACTAGAGGTGACAGGAAGAGTGAAGCTAAATCCCAAGGGGACCTTGTTTACTTTAATAGTTTTGGGTTTTTCGGAGGCATAAGGGATGTTGATAGAAGGGATCACATCGGCCATGTAGATAGAAATGGGAGGAATTGATACTCCTAACTATCCTTCATGCTCTCTAAAAAGTGACTCCTTGTACAATGCTAATATTTTTCTAAGGAGCACATGCTTCAACCAGACCGATGAGGCTAGTAAGAAGTTTTATGCCTGTTCGATCCTTACCCACCATATGTTTTAACTGGCTAATGACTTGAGCGGTCCCGACCATCTTCGGGTTTCTTTCCAATTTATTTTCTAAGTCTTCCAATTCTTTGGAAAGGGTGGAGACATAGTCTGAAGGAATTTGAATGGCCTCATGCTCGTCTATCAACGATGGTGTAGGAGACGTGGGAGGATTGGGGACGTGATTGGTCTCGTCAAAGAATCCCATCTTGTCCCTTGACAACTACTCCTACATAGTAAGACCAATGGTAGGACCAGAGAAAAGGCCTGTAGAGAAACCAATAGTGACCTTTGTCCTTTCTATCAGGATGTGTTGTATACTTCTCTAGACAATATACCCAGAATTTTTGGACTGGGTTGTGATGCTCATGAACCTTTACAACACTCAGTAATAAAATGGTCTCTATATACATGGGAGAAGCCTCAACACCAATAGATGAATAGGAATTGGTTCACATCGGGTTCACCAAAAATGTAAGGTAGGGGGACCAACCACATACAAGGCCACAGGCCACAGAGGGCCAAGAGCGGAAGGATTCCCTAGCTTAACTTAGCTAAAAGGGGTGTTAGGAAATGCAAGACAAGAATGATGAGGACTTTATGCCCTTCGATCACTCTACAAACCCAAAACTTAGAATGGGGTTAGGCAAGCTGATTTTCAGGTTCATCACTAAGCCTCAGGAAGCTCTCTACCCGAGGATGAAAGCACGGTCCCAAGACGACAGTGCGGTGTGCTGGCGTCTCTCAAGTGTGTTGGAATCCGTACGACCAAAGGACTAAAGAGACAAGGTTAAACTCTAGAAAATAGACTAACTGTCTAGTTAACTACTTCCAGAGGGCCAAAAAATTCTATGAAGTAGACAAGATATGCTCTAATATGATAAAGTTAATACACAAGAGTTATGGTGGCAAGGATAATCTCACAAAGGAATTTGTTCGCCAACTAGCTCCTAGTAGCACGCTCACCTACATACAAAGAAGAGGGAAATTTGGTTGGGGTTGTTAAGGGGTTTTCCTTAGTCAGACCCTTGCTTTGGTGTTTCCACCTCCACAGACAGTCAAGTTTGCAATGATGGAGAAATAGTATGATAAAGAAGGAAATGAAGTAAAGAACACTAAAACACTACAAAATAGTAAATGTGCTTACTCAACCAAGTAATAGAGGAGAGGAGTGGAAAAATTACCACCTCCACCAAGAGCACTCAAGGCTAATGGGGGAGAAAATGAGAGTACTCAAGCCTCTACTGCAATGGTGTTGTCCCACACTTGCTCTACTAAATTGATGGAGTGATGTTGTTGCTGCTATGGAGTGAAAAAGCATTGCTAAAAGTGCTTGGGAATGCAAGAAGTGAGTGCAAGAGAGTGTGAAGAAGTTGAGTTGGAAGCTTAGAAGATGAAATACATGTAGAAGGAGTGCATTTGAAGGAGAGAATGAAGAAAATGGCTATATTCAGGTCAGTCGGCCAAAGATGGAGTTACAAGTCGATCACCAATGAGAAGTGTAACGCTTCTATAGGATCCAACCACAAGAATCTGCCAGGGATGTAAGCGCACTACACAGAAATTTGTGCACTGCACAGGCATCCTTGATAGGAATTCCTCTACCAACGCTCAAAATAGGTTCCAAGTGGAATGAAGGCAGGGGGCTTATGTGGAGTTTAGCCTCCAAATTTGGTTTTCTAAAGTGGAGAAAGGAAAAAGGGGAATTTGTGTAAGGGGTGCAAATTCACTACTATAGAAGAAGAAAAGAGCACAATGCAAGGGAGCCGCCTGTGGGAATTGTGCATGAGAGATTGGAGGAATAGAGACATGATGAGAAAACTGAGGAGCATAGACAATTATTGGTTCAACATGAACATGCTCGAGCAAAGCCAATAGTGCAAGGTCGGTAAATCTTAATCTCCCCTTTGTCTTTTGAAGAATAGTGATGTTCCAAATAGATAAGGACTCTTATGATTATGGCATTCAACTTTCATTAGACTCTCATTATTTAGTGAATGCTTCCCCTATAAGCTTGTAACTAAATTATTGAAATTATTTTCACCCAGAGACTTAACATCAAGCTCGTGCTTTCCAAACTCGGAGCATATTGCCTAAACTTTCATGATTTATGATTTATTGTAAGTCAGGAAAGGATTTTAGTTCATCATTATTTTCCATTATAGTTAACTCTATTTTCTGACACCCCATATTTTCTAAGTAATATGCAAGCTTATTCCCTCATGATATGTGTGTGAGATCTAGAATAGTTTAAACTCGTCCATTAGTTTTCACACCTTTTCTAAAATATACCTTAGATTCCAATTATGACATTGCCTTTCCTTACACGTGTTTACAATTACTAGTGAATCTCCTTCAATGTGAATATTATTGATTTGAAGTTGTCTTGCTAACCACATACCATAAAGAATGGCCATTGACTTTTCCATATTGTTGGTTCCTAGAGGTATATGAATTGATCTAGCTGCTTTCATTTTTCCCCAAGAGTCTCTAATGCAAACACCTACCCCTGAAGAACCTGGATTCCCTCTGGATGCACCATCAAAATTAAGTTTGAAAAATCCTGTAGGTGGTGGGTGCCATTTGATTAAACTTCTATTCACCTTCAATTTAGAGGGAAACTTCATACTCCCTTTGAAAGGCAGATTAATACCTTGCCAACCCATAAGAATAATTTGGTCCCATGAGGTTGTATAAGAGTAAATTTGCACCCTTTATGCAAATTCCCTTTTTTCCTTTATCCACCTTAGAAAACCAAGTTCGAAGGCTTAATTACACATAATCCTATTGCTTGCATCTCACTTGGCACTTGTTTTGAGCGTCGGTGGAGGAATTTCTATCGAGGATGCCCATGTAGCACACTTACATCCTTGGCAGATTCCTACGGTTGAACCTGCAGAGGCATTACACTTTTCATTGGGAGTCAATTTGTAACGCCCTCTTCGGCCAACCGACCCGAATACGGCTATTTTTCTTCATCTCCTCTTCAAATTCACTCCTTCAACAAGCTTTTCATCTTCTATAATCCTCTAAGCATTCAGTTGAACCTCTTCACCTCATTCACAAGCTCACTTTCATACTCTTGCACATACTCCAAGCATTCCAAGCACTCCATTGTAGAAAATACATTACTCCATCACTTTGATAGAGCAAGTTGGGGACAACACCATTGCAGCAGAGGCTCGAGTACTCTCATTTTCTCCCCCAAGTAGTCTTGAGTGCTCTTGGTGGAGGTGGTAAGCTTCTATTTTCCCTTCTCTATTACTTGGTTGAGTAAGCACACTTACTATATTGTAGTGTTTTGGTGTTCTCTATTATATTACCTTCTTTATCATACTTGCTTTCTTGGCTGTCCGTGGAGGTGGAAACACCTAAATAGGGGTCTGACTGAGGTAGGCCCCTATACAACCACCCAAAATTATCCTCCTCTTTGTGTGTAGGTTAACTTGTTCTCAAGGAACTAGCTGGCGAATAGGCTCTTCTACAAAATCATCTTCATCACCCTAGCTTTGGTATATTTTCTTTATCACATTCATTTGTACTTCTCATATTTCATAGTGTTGTTTTGTTCTTTTAGAAGTCACTAGCTAGGCTGCTAGCTTGTTTTTTGATAGTTCATGTTGTATTTTCAGTCCTCTAGTCATACGGACGCCAACGCACCTGAGAACTGCACTTTCGTCCTTAGATAGAGAGCTATCCAAGATATAGTGTTGATCTCGAAAACCAGCTTGCCTAGCCTCATTTCAAATCTTGGGATTGTAGAGTGGTTGCAAGACTTCATATTCCTCATGATTCTAATCCTCATATCCTAACACCTCGTTAAGCTGAGGTAAGTTAGGGAAGCCTTCTGCGTCTTGGCCCTCCATGACTTGGGGCCTTGCATGTGGTGGTCCCCCTCTCTTACATTTTTGGTGAACATGACGTGAACCAACGCTTGTTCATCCGTTGGTGTTGATACTTCTCCCATGTACTTCGTGACTATTGTGTTCCTGAGTGTTGTGAAGGTTTATGAGCATCACAACCCAATCCACAACTTTTGATTATATTTTTAGGAGAAGTATATGACACCTCCCGATGGAAAGGATGAAGGTCTCTACTGGTTTCACTACAAGCCTTTTCTCTAGTCTTGCCATTGGTCTAGTTGTGTAGGAGCAGTTTTCGAGGAACAAGATGGGATTCGTTGATGAAACCGATTGCGTTCCCACTCCCCCTACATCTTCTACACCATCATCAGTAGACGGGCATGAGGTTGTTCAAATTCCCTTAGAATATGTCTTTGCCCTTGCTAAAGGACTGGGTGACTTAGAAAATCACTTGGAAAGAAATCTGAAGATGGCTAGAGCTGCTCAGGTTGTTCGCGAGTTGAAACATATGATGGATAAAGATTGAACATGCATAGAGCTTGTAACTAGCCTCCTTAGTCTCTCTGAAGTGTGTGCTCCTTCGAACAATCCTAGCTTTGTACAAGGATCTTCTTTCAAAAAGCGTGAGCAACAGTTAGGAGTATCGATGCCTCCCATGTCCGTTTACATGGCCGATGTGGTCCCCTCTATCAATATCCTTTTTGTCTCCAAATAACCCGAAACTATCAAAGTAAATAGGGTCCCTTGGGCTTTAGCTTCATCCCCACTGTCACCTCTAGTGGTGGAGGTTTTGTTCGGATGAATGGTGGGGGCTTTGGTAGCGGTGATGGATTTGGCAATGAAGGTGGTGCTGGTGGAGGCAGTCCCGGTGGAGGTCATGGTGGTGGCTCTGGGAGAGGACCTATTGGTGGCGGTGGCTCTGGTAGTGGATCTGGTAGAGATCACACAGGTGGCAGTTCTGGAGGTGGCTTTGGCAGTGGTTCCAGAGGAGGTTCCTTTAGCCCTCTATTTTCTAGCAAACCCATTTTGAACACCCTGCTTCAAAATATGATTAAGATGCAGAGCCAGTTAGCGAGTCTTTCCTAAGCCTTTGCCCAACCTATCTTCTAGCCTTTCTTTTGACACAACCCATTCTCAGTGGTGATCCTGAACACTCCCTTCCCTTAAGGAATGGAGATCCCTAAATTTGAAAAGTATGGTGGTAAAGGAGATCCACAAACACACGTGTCTGCCTTTAACACCCTGTGCATGGACTTCTTCCATCACGACGTGTTGATGGCCAAACTATTTGCCTGATCTCTCAAGGACACAATGCTCGAGTGGTATTGTTCCTTGCCTAACAATTCCATTTTCTCATTTTAACAACTTTTAAATCAATTCCTTAGACAATTTCAAGAAAACATCAAGCCGAAGATGACCTATTTGGATCTCGTCCAATGTAAACAAGGAGATAACAAAAAAATCAACAATTTCATAGTGTGCTACCAAGCGTTCCTTTCACAAATCTCGTATTAGCTACCCGATTCTGACATGCAGAACATATTCATAGGGAATTTACAAAGGCCTTGGCAAGAGAAGTTTTCCCTTATGAAGTACCCTTCTTTTGTGCACTTGTGTGTAGCCTTACGAGAGTACTAACAGACGGTTGTTTAGTTCGATGGATCCTCCTCACGCTCCCATTCTGAGGGAAAGTCCATCGTGTCAATCTCTGGGAAAGGTAAGGCCGTTATGAATGTAGTTTCCACTGTTGATAACAACGACCTCAAACATAACCAAAATTTCACAAAGTTATTGAAATCTTATTCCTCTATCTTGCAAAAACTATTGAAGGATAAGATCGTAGCTTTGCCGAATCCTAAGCCTGTTAAAGAACCTTACCCTAATTGGTATGATGGGAACACTTATTGTCAATACCATCGAGTCAATGGACATGATACCGATCATTGTATGTGGTTGTGTCATGAGATATAGGACCGCATCAAGGATGGTACCATTCATCTCGATGGGAATAAACAAAATGCTAACAAATCATTAGCGAAAGCTGATAGTGAATTGCAGATATACATGGAACCGTTTAACATGGTCACGGTGACTTCTACTACTCTACCTGCACCTGGTTCATCGTACATTACATTCACATCACAAGAGTTTCCCTTAAACAATAAACCCTCACCTCTCTATATTCCCACTTGTGTTAATGGTAACATTGTGACAAGAGTCTTGGTAGACCCCATGAGCTATGTGAATGTCATCATAGAAGAAACATTAGTGTTAAATTCATTACAAAGGGAAGAATATGAAGAAACAAAATCTACCATTCGTATGCATGATGGTATGTGTCTCAAACCTTATGGCTCAAATAACTTTTTCCATCCTGGTTGGACCCAGGGTTGTTGATATAGTTTTTGATGTTATCCAAGAGTCAGATTTGTTCAGGCTGAAGCTAGGAATACCTTGGCTATCTTCCATGAATGGAATCACCTTCGTTATTTACAAGTGTTTAAAATTCTCCCATGAAGGAATTGTGCATGAAACTGGATATTAGCCCTTGGTGTCCCATGGTGGATATCTATTGGATCACTTTTGGCCCTCCCCAGCTGGTCCACTTCCTCTAAGAATGGGCATACTTTACAAGAATTATGTGAAGTATAAAACTAGGGCTCAAGGATAGCTAAAACTGACCCTTCTCGTGATAAAGCAATCAACTGTCTCCTCTTCCCGAGAGGAAAAGGAGAAGCCTGTATCAACTACTCCCTCTTCCTAGAAAGAAAGGGAGAAGTCTATGCTAGCTCCCTCTCCCTCTTGTAAAAGTAAAGAGAAGATCACCTTTCCACGAACTACCTCATCCTCTCCCCTTTCTTGGGAAGAGTATTAAATGAGTCAAGCTGGTGGCTATCTACTAAGTCCGATGATTCTTCCTTGGCGTAAGCCCAAGCTCAAGATCACGGAACTCCCTAACGAATACCCCAGACCATGGTACTACTTATACGACAGAAAGAAAGGTTCCCGAAGGGAATTCGATCTGCGGTCTCCTATCACTCCTACTCCCAAGGAAGTGAACAAGAAGAGGCCCACTGTCGAGGCTCTTGAGCTGACTTCCCTTGCTGCTTCTCAACCTGTTCCTCCTGCTACTATTCAGGAATCCATTCCTCCACCAGAAATGGCTATAGTGGATGTTCCCATGGTTGAGTAGGAGCCTTTTGTTCCTTCACAACCTCTGGCCTCCAGCTCCAAGAGTCATATAAATTTCCTTGCGCATGAGCACAAGTGTTGGTGAAAGGATCTCTTAGCTGAGCATGTCGCCTCACAAAGGAAGGAGGAAGAGACAACTGCCCTTGCTTCAGGGCCTCCTATAGTGTCGCCCTATTCCCTTCCTTTTGCTTCTCTTCAGTCTGGTCCCACACCACCTCTAGCTTCTGTTGTGAGTATGAATGGGCCTAACCCCAAGGGGGTACAAGTGTTCATTGCTCCTTCGATGGATCCACCTTTGTTGATATCCATTTTGGATATCCAACCTTTCTCGAAACTCATGGATATGACTAATACCTCGGTTGTATCCACTGTAGTTCTTTCCTCTTCCTCTGCACCTTTAGCCTTGTCTATGGGGAGTTCATCCCCTCCGATGAAGAGAAAGGTGGATTGTGGTCCTTCTAGAAGTGAAGGACATAAGAGGACCCCACCTTCTCTGCAAGGTGGCCCTGCGTTGACTTGTTTTGTCCTGGTGATGGAACCAGTCCCAACTTCCACTGAGTTTTTCACTGCTCCTGAGTGATTCGGTGAGCCTAGTAGTGAATCTTAGGTGAAACTTGCCTCGTTCACTAAATTTTGACACGACACTCTGGTAGGGTGCATGTTCAACTCTATGGATGAAGTCCCAGCCTTGTCAGTGATCTTTGTGAAGTCACTGACCTTAGCTCCACAAGATCTCAGTGAAGAAGACCTTGTAGGGCCTTCTTCCTTAGCCCTTGTTGCGAGAGGACCAAATTCTCCTCCTCTTAACATCCCACCACTGCATGCTCATCCTCCTTCCCCCTACGATGATCTAGATTGGGAGGCGGATGACCTCTTGGTCGATCAGTGTTAGGAGGAGACCTCTTCTTGATCTTTTTTTCTGTGTTTGTGTTATGTGATGTGTTCCCTCATGATCGTGATATGTGTGCATGGTTGATCCCCATCACCCTTGTTGGTGCTTGGATACAGGCATGGTTTTTTGTGTCGTAAATATTCTTCTATTTGTATCATCAGTCTTCCATGTTTGTACTTGATTTTTGATAAATTAGGGACGATGCAAAGCGTTAGGGGAATTTCAGCTTCCCTTCCATGTTGACCCAATTTTTTATTTTGTTTTCCATGCATTCTTCTTTATTTGGTTGGGGATTGATGATCTTTCACCTTGCATCATGGTTACCTATTATTTATATGAGCTTGGACATATTTGACCCCTCTAAATCAGATCCCCCCTGTGCCCTTTGTTCATGTTGTCTTCTATATTTTGCTTTCTCTTTATCTTTCTCTCTTCTTTGAGTTGTCCCTCTCATGTGTGACAATGCTTTTCTATAACATTCTGATTTTCAAAAAATGCATTCATAGCCAACGAAGTTCTCTCGAAAATCCTCACAAACATTATTTTTCAAAGACAACATTTAGAATCAGGGATCCTTTTGAACTTGAGATTTTTTCCCCAAAGGTGGAATGGCTATAACCTTCCCCTTGAATGGGGGAATTCTCTTCCTTTATGAGGAAGATCCCTTGATGATGGATCGCTATGAGAAATAAAACATTCGCTTTCAAATTTTGCATCCCTTGAGTGGACCCCCTTCTTCACGGCAGGTTCCTGAGGGATCCCCTTTGAAAGATCTTATCTTGAGTGAAATCATTTGCGTCTAGCTTGAGGGTAGCCTGACTAGACCTCACTTTTCAACTAGCACATCCCTTGAGTGGACTCCTCTTCTTTTGAAGAATTCCCAAGGGACCCCTTTGAAATACTTCCAAATTATTGACGGTCTGCATGACTGTCAGCTTACTTGCCTACGTGGCCACTTCTTGACTCTGTGGAGTCTACTTTCTCAAGTTTCCTCCATGTGAGAGATCTTGGGGGATACCTCCCTACAAGCCTGAGAGCCTGTAGGGAACTTCCTTTGGGTTTCCTCCATGCTAGATTTTTTGGGGGACACCTTCCTTGCAGGTCTATGGGCCTGTAAGGCGCTTGCTTCATAGGGTATCCTCCATGCTAGATTTTTTGGGGGACACCTTCCTTGTAGGTCTATAGGCCTATAAGGTGCTTTCTATCTTCAAATTCATAGTTTCGAGCAGCTATGAAGTCCTTCGCTTGCCCTGCACCTTGAAGTTCGCTAGATCATGGTCTGCTTCCTTGACGGTTTAGGCATACATTTCTAACCTTACTCCTTCGTTGATCTACTTTATTAAGCACTCATTAGTACTCATGCTCGCTAAAGTGGGGGAAAAATGTATAAGAGTGAATTTTCACCCTTTATGCAAATTCTCTTTTTTCCTTTATCCACCTTAGAAAACCAAGTTCAAAGGCTTAATTACACATAAGTCTGTTGCTTGCATCCCACTTGTTACTTGTTTTGAGCATTGAAAGAGGCATTTTTGTCAGGGACACCTGTGTGGTGCGTAAACGTCTGCGTGGCGTGCTTACATCCTTGGCAGATTCTTGTGGTTGAACCTGCAGAGGCGTTACACTTCTCATTGGGAGTCAAGTTGTAACACCCTCTTTGGTCGACCGACCCGAATATGGTCATTTTTCTTCATCTCCTCTTCAAATTCACTCCTTCAACAAGCTTTTCATCTTCTACAATCCTCTACGCATTTAGTTGAACCTCTTCACCTCATTCACACGCTCACTTTTATACTCTTGCACTTACTCCAAGCATTCCAAACACTCCATTGCAACAAATACATCACTCCATCACTTCGATAGAGAAAGTTGGGGACAACACCATTACAACAGAGGCTCGAGTACTCTCATTTTCTCCCCCAAGTAGCCTTGAGTGCTCTTGGTGGAGGTAGTAAGCTTCCCTTTTCCCTTCTCCATTACTTGGTTGAGTAAGCACACTTACTGAATTGTAGTGTTTTGGTGTTCTGTATTATATTAACTTCTTTATCATGCTTGCTTTCTTAGCTATCTATGGAGGTGGAAACACCTAAATGGGGGTCTGACTAAGGTAGACCCCTATACAACCACCCAACATTCTCCTCCTCTTTTTGTGTAGGTGAACATGTTCTCAAGGAGCTAGCTGGAGAATAGGCTCTTCTATGAAATCATCTTCGTCACCCTAGCTTTGGTATATTTTCTTTATCACATTTGTTTGTACTTCTCGTATTTCATAGTGTTGTTTTTCTCTTTTAGAAGTCGCTAGCTAGGTTGCTAGCTTGTTTTCTAATAGTTCACGTTGTACTTTTGGTCCTCTGGTCGTACGAACACTAGCGCACCTGAGAGGCGCCAACGTGTTGTGCTATCATCCCAGAACTGTGCTTTCATCCTTGGACAAAGACCTATCCAAGATACAGTTTTGAGCTCAAAAACCAACTCGCCTAGCCTCATTTCGAATCTCAAGATTGCAAAGTGGTTGTAGGACTTCATAGTCCTCATCATTCTCATCCTCATATCTTAACACCCTGTTAAGCTGAGGTAAGTTAGGGTATCCTTCCACATCTTGGCCCTCCATGACTTGGGTCCTTGTACATGGTGCCCCTCTCTTATAGAGGTAAACTAAGAGCTAGTATTCTTTTGATCTTGTACACATGCATTAATTGCTTCTACAACTGATTTTTCAATTGTTGCATGGAAAGAGTGATCTGATGCTGAAACTTTTCTAAAGATGCGCTTGTTTCATTCCCACCAAATGGACCATATGACAACAGTTGGATCTAGATGCAAAATACAAGCAAAAACTTGACTCTATAATTTATTTGTTGATGAAATGCTAAAAAATGAGGTTAAATGGGATGTAACTTTTTATATAGTAAATTTCATTTTTTAATTTATTTTTAAACTTATAAGTTAAAGCTTTAGTGCATGGATAAATATTTTTTCCATTTCGAAAATTATATACATTTTAAATAAATTTTGAAAGTTGTGTGTACTAAAGCATAACTATTTCAATAGGATGCAACATTTTTGTCTTAATTAATTATCCAAGATAGAAAATATTTATATTGTCTCAACATGAAATCTCTCCAATGCATCATGTTTTTCATTTTTTAATATAAAATTTAATATTTTTCTTGAGAATACATGTAGAGGCTCTCTAATGTCTAATCAAATTGGTGCTACTAGGTATACATAGCTCAGAGGATGAATTCCTAACTGAACAATTCATCTTTCACAAGAGGTTGCATTTAATTATCAACCAAGGAATCATAAAATTTAGATAGTACTGGCATAATATATGCATTCATGGATCATAGACACGTCTTACATCAATGGAGTATACATAATTACACATGTTCAAAAGACTGCAAAAGCTAGACAATAAAATGAATTCTAATTCACAAAACAAGGGAAATAAATATAAATTGCTACCTTATGCCACAAGTACCTAACACTCAAGACTATAACTATCAATTGTTAAAGAATTGTAACTAATTCCTTTGGATTATGAAACCAACATGGAGCTATAGAATTCAATCCAAAACTATAGAATAACATTCATGAATTAGAACACATGCATCTAATTGGAAACTGCTTAACTAATTTCAAAAATGTATCATTTAACCTAACAACAGGAAATAAAGTGGAATAACAGTACCTCAAGTGGCCCTTGCTTGAGTTGTTGCTTCCATAGAAGTTGTCAACACCTACCTACTTACTCAAAAATTCATGATATCAAACAATTCTCTTTATTGCATATAAACTTTGAACTATTACATACAATCTAATAAGAATCTATTGAAGATTTCTTATTCAATAACACATATCTATTGTTGTGAATGATAATAGAAAAACTAGCTAACAATTAACAAATAAAAATAATTATGAAGCATGAGTAGAGAAACTAATTTAGAACTCTATGCCTAATGGTTAACTGTCATGATAGTGATATGTTCCTAGAAACAATCACATCATAAATTAATCATGTTCAAAGTAGACTCCTCCTCCTAGTGGTCTTATTCGATTGAGAAAAAGTATAATGTGGTGACTGATGGTTGATCACTAAATGATCACCTTCGCTCTCTATTGGAATTGTCACACTTTGGTTGTTTTTACCTCTCCCATACAATCGTCCATAGTCCTTATGCTATGGATTGGAAAACCTATTGTTGCAGGTTAACAGTCTTTCTTTTCGTAAGATGTTAGTTTCATTCATATGACATCCACATTATTAACAATCATAATTAAACATAGAATCATACTAAATCCCATAGACATTCATGCATTCATACAAGAATATATCAACATAACATATTTCTATTTCCACATATTTAAGTCTACTTCAAAGTGTATGAAAGGCATATAAAATATATATAAAGTCTTGTTAATGTCTATGAAACTTAGCAAATGAAAGCATAAAAACATAAATCAGAAAAGGAAACTAGCCATTAATTGAACCCATCATTCCCCCAACTAAGCTATTGCTTGTCCTCAAGCAATATTTAGGGTTGAAGGTTATGTGGAAGGTCCATCTCTCTAAAATCTACCAAACAACCCACTCCTTTTCCCTACTTCAAGTAGTATCCTTTTTTATCTGAGAGCTTTGCCAACCTTTTTTTGTTGTTGCTTCCTCTTCCCCTCATTT
Source organism: Sequoia sempervirens (assembly GCA_007258455.2). Taxonomy (NCBI): domain Eukaryota; kingdom Viridiplantae; phylum Streptophyta; class Pinopsida; order Cupressales; family Cupressaceae; genus Sequoia; species Sequoia sempervirens. The sequence goes on from VDFB02026320.1 coordinate 121,701,314, forward strand.
CATCCCTGTCTAGTGTGGTATAGGAAATAGGAGGATATGAGGATGGAAGATAAGTGGGAACAAAGCAACTCCATTTATGTAGGCAATTGAAATATACTTGTGTGACCTACCAATTGTTTCCACATAGTTATAAATGGAATGAGGTTCCTTCTTCTTCAGTTTTGGTGTAAGATCCCCCAATCTACATTGAGAAAAGTTAAGTGTCTCTTTGATTATGCCTTCTACTACTATTCCCTTCATTGTTTTGTAATCCTATTGTCTACATTCCATTATCTTTGTTCCAACTCCCCTATGGTGTAAGAGATCCAACCATTGATCTATCACTGCATTCAGGTCCATTGCCTCCTTTCTTAGCTACAAGGGGATAGATTTCTCTTTCTCGTAATATTCCTATTGAATATTCCCCTTTGGTGCTCATTTCTTACATAAGATTCCAAAGCTCTTATTTGGAGATCCCTTGCAAACATTAATGGGTTCCATGCAGTTTCATTTGAAAGAAAAAAATTGTGTAAATAAAACTCAAACAATTGATCTTGCATTTCAGGTGTGGACTTCCAGAAAGTGTCTTAGAACAAAAAAATATTTTTCATGGAAACAAGTAGGTCGCTAATGATCTAACTAAACTAAAAACATAAAAAAAATCCTACAAAAACAAGGCATAAACTCTAGCATGTGGTCTACATTTCATTCGCTATACTATTTTATCTGCCAGTTCCTCAATTCTTACTTTCAATTTCTTCACCTCTATTTCTTGCTTCTCAACTATCCTAGTATGATTAGACATCATTTCATCTTTCTCCCTTCCCCATTCTTTTTCTTTTTGGGATAATTCTTGTGTACTCTTCCATAATTCAATACCTAATGACACGATAGTTGGTCCAGTGGGGGTCTTTATGGGTCTAGTTGAGTTCTTTGGAACTTGATATTTTCTATTTGTCTCCACCATGGTAAGTTGTGCCAATATTTCTAGTTTTGATCCATGCTCAAATTTATGGAATCTTTCTTCCAACTCCCTAATTCTTGCATCCCTCTCACTGTCTTTCTATTGGTATGTTTTCAATAAGTCTTCTAATTCTTTGATTCTATGCAAGGCTTCTTGTATTTCTTTAGTTGTACTCCTTTATTTCAAACAAAGTTCTTCTTTCTCCAAAAATTGTTCTTCTCCTACCTCCTCTATATACTCAAACCCTTCCTAGACAGGGTTCTTTGAAGATATTTTTCTCATCTTTTTGGCAACAAAAACATCTTCTAAATCAAAGTTAGAAGTGTTGGTAAAATAAAAATGTTTTGTAATTGGTGTTTTTATTTCATCACAAGGAGCATTCCCCTCTGGTTTTGTGTATATTTCTATGATTTCAACATCTTTTTTCTTTTTGTGTGTTCCTCTCATGGGCCCCTTCTTCCTTAGGTGATGTAGTCACCTCCTAGATTGTGTGGTATTCCTCTTCTTCTTTGCAGGTACAAAGGTAGAATCACCATTCTTTCTTTTCTTTTCTTTTGGTGGCCTCTTACTAGAAGCTAGGGTTTTTAGATTGTCTTCAACTACAGGCTGCTCAGGAGAGGCTACAAGTTTTGTTTCCTACAAACCTTGCTCTTCTAGTTCCTCCATGTTGTGGGTAGGTGTTGCAACAAGGGAGATAGAGGGTATTTCTCCCTCAAGAGCAGCCATGATAGGTTCTTCTACTTCTTGTTTCTAGCCCCTACTTTCTTCATTATGTAATTGAATGATGTTTTTGATATAGTTGCAATTCATAAAATCCTCCCAAGACACATTAGGAAATTGAACCCTAAGGCTTCTTTTCACTAGAAAAGTGACTAGAAAAAAATGTGATAGTGTTGATTGATTCCTTTTTCTTTTGTACTATGAGGAGATTATTTTCAAAAAATTGTACAAAAAATTGGGAACATTCACATGCCTTTGGTGGCGTAAATGACTAAGCGATTTAAAATGAACTATATACAATAGTGATTGTCTACCATCACAAGTCAAATACCTAATAATATGTGCATCTATAGAGGCCCAAAGCCAAGGTAAGGATAAGTGTTTGGTACCTTGTGAGGAAGAGTCCAAATTCTCCCCTAGCAAGGAGAATTCATTCCTAACTGTAATTACATCTGCTCTTACTGGAAACTCTTCTCTGACCCTTAGAAGACCTGACACTTCGGCTATAGAAGATTCTAATGCATCTACTCTCAAACCCCTAACAATTGCCTCATTTTGTAGGGTACTAGAAAATTATTGGGTCATAACTTTTTTGAATTATATGAGTCTCAAAAAGTAGTCCAACCAACCAGCCTACTCAAAGATAGACATGCACTATCTTCCAACAACAAATTATGGGCTATTGGTTTCCTTATCACTATGTCACCCCCCATTATAGTATCTAAACTGAAGTCACTTCTTTTTTTCTCTATTCTGCTATGTAACCCAATTGTATTGCTTCTTTGCTATGTTGTATGTTGTATTACTCAATTGTATTACCCAATTCTATTGCTGACACCTTTCACTCTCTTTTGAACTCTTCAGTTTCTTGATAATGGCAGAAAATGAAACAATAAAAAGCTAAAAAAATTTAAGGACTATGGCCTTGAATACCCCTCCCCCAAACTAAAGTTCCTAAGTGTCCTCACTTAGCATGTACAAAATGGGAAAATGGATAATTAATAAGTAGTGAAAAGTTTAAATGCTAAGTTGATATGCATGCACAAATAATAAACATATAAAAAATTAGTAAGCTCTATTGTTAATTATGACAATTAATATGAAGAGTCCATATGGAGATGTTGTGAGATTTTGTTCAGTGTGTGTGAATTTTTTCAGTGTCACCATGCAGTACAATTTGAAATGATATGAAGTGACAGATATGAAGTCATGGTGTAGAGTGTAATTGAGCATGAGGTGAACACATGGAAAATAAATTTGAATTTATGAATGAAAGGATGCACAAATTACGTGATGTGAAAGGTGGAAGTTAATGCATGGTAAAAAGTATGCAAAAAAAGTGATTTAATTGCTACCTGGATGGAAAAGTGAATTTGCATGCAATAAATGTGTATGATAGATGCTATAGGAATGGATAGAAGGATGTATGTGCAAGTTCTACAGGTTGATAAATGAAATAGGCCCCTTCTAAATAGTGTGCCTCAAGGCATGTTGTTGCAAGTCCCTTAAGCACTAACTTCTATCAGAAAATGAAGACTTCTAAATGTCACTTGTGCAGTGTGTGCATGTGATTTTTATGTTTGAAGATCATACTTGTGAAATAGTAGGAGGCAAGCTATGTAGCTCGTTTGCTGATATTTTTGATGAAGTGTTTTTTTGTTGATGAATTTTGCATGTTTGGTTCAAATTATTGTTTTATGGACAGTAGGAAATCATTCTTTTGCATTGGCCTCTTATAGAGTTTCAATTGATGGCCATTAACTAACAATGAAAACCTAACATCATCAAAAGTTTGCAATAAAACTAATCCATTTAGAATATTTTTTTTGATTTCATATGGCCCAAGCCATCTAGTCTGTAGTTTTCCTTTGTAATCATTGAACCTTGAGTCATAAAGTAGTGTCCAATCACCTGCATTAAACTCTTCAGTCTTAATAAATTGGTCATGTCAACACATCCTCTACTTCTGGATGATCTCAGTATGGTGTATTGCTTCCATTCTTATTTCATCCAAGGCATTGAGGTTATGTAATCTCTCCTCTTGTGCTATTGATAAATCTATGCCCATTTTCAATGTTGTCCTTGAAGTTTTATATTCAAATTATATTAGGAAGTACTACCTTTCTACCATACACCGATTCATATGTTTAAAACCTATTGTTGTCTTCCAAGTTGTCCTATAAGCCGAAAATTCTTCAAGTAACTTGGCTACCCAATCCTTCCTATGTAACTACACTTTTTTTGTTAGAATGTTTTCTATTTCCCCATTAGTTACTTTCGCTTGGCCATTTGCTTGAGGGTGATAAGGTATATAATTTCTATGCCTAATTTCATATCCTTGTACTAACTTGGTAATTAGGTCTAAGGTAAATTGTGGCCCTTGGTCTGTCACTATCTCTCAAGGAACACCATATCTTGTAAAGATATCTTCATAGAGAAATTTTATAACATTTGCATCCCTTACAAATTGCAAGGCTTTGACCTCCGCCCATTTTGTAAGATGGTCAACACAAACCAGTATATACTCCTTGTTGTTGGATGTTGGAGATGTAGGACCAATAAAATCTAGCCCCCATTTATCAAATGGTGCTACAAATAGTTGTTGTTGTAATGGAATTTTATTTGTTTTTGTAGGTTAGCCCATTCTCTAACATCTATCACAACTTCTTGTATATTTTATTGCATATTTATGAAGTGTTGGCCAATAATAACCAATAGAAAAAATCTTAAGAGTTGTCCTCTTTGCTGCAAAATGTCCCCCACAACGTTCATCATGACATGCCTTGAGAATATCATGGACTTCATCTTCTCTGATGCACCTTCTCATTATGTTATCAAGCTTTGTGTAAAATAAATATCTAGCTACCCAAGAGTAAGGAAATATTTTTTGAATTAAATTCCTTTTCTCCATTGGTGAGAGATGTGGTGGTGTTTTTCATGCAACTATTTAATTGGTTATGTCTGCATACCAAGGTGTATGTAGAGATAGGTAAAATAAGTACTCATTTGGAAATGAATCATTTGCAATATCCTATGTTGTCTTTGTTGGAAATCTCAAGAGAAATTTTGCTTTTCTACCACATTTTCTTTGCTTGGTTTGTCTACTATGGTAATATCAAACTCCTAAAGTAGCAACAACCATCTCATGTAAGTCTACCCCCAACTATTGGCGTTTTCATTAAGTACCTGATTGTTGTATGGTCTGTATGGATGAATACATAATATTCCTTGTGATTTCTAAATTTGTTGATTGCATGGACTACTTCTAACATCTCCTTTTTAGTCACTGTGTAATTGAGTTCTGCCCCTTGAAGGTTCTTACTAATATAGTACATAGCATACTCTAGATTCCCTTCTTTCTATCCTAACACAACTCCAATTGAAAAATTAGAAGCATTAGTATGGATGTGAAAAGGCAATGCCCAATTTTTCCCTTGTAATACTGGGGTCTTTGTAAGTGTTGGCTTAAGAGCTTCAAAGGCATGTTGACAAGTAGGTGTCCATTCAAACTCTAGATATTTATGCAATAGAACAAATATTGGTGTTGCAATCTTAAATCTTGTATAAATATTTTGTAATATCGAGCATGGTCAAGGAAACTTCTGACATCTTTTTGTTTTTGAGGTATATGCAATGTTGATATTTCCTCTATTTTATTTGGGCCTACTTGGATTCCCTTATTGGACACAAAGTGTCTCGGGAGTACTCCCTTAGTCATCATCATGAAGCATTTCTCATGAATTAGGTATAAGTGGTGATCTTAAAATATCTGTAGTACCTTCTCCAAGTTAGCAAGTGCTTCTTCATAGGTATTCCCATAATTTTTTAAGTCATCCATGTAAACATTCATGGAACCATGAGAAAAATTTAAGAATATGCTCAATACTACTCTTTGGAAGGTCGTAGTTTCATTGTATATCCCAAATGGAAAGACAATGTAAGCATATGTACCCCAAGGGAATGTAAAGGTTGTCTTGTCTTGGTATTTTGGGGCTATCTTAATTTGGTTATATCCATTGAACCCATCCAGAAAGGAAAAGTATTGATTTCTTGCTAATGAATCTAGTACTTGGTCAATAAATGGAAGGGGGAAGTGGTCTTTTCTAGTTGTTGCATTCAACTCACGGTAATCTACATACATTCTCCATTTCCCTCCCTTCTTAGGTAAAATTTCTAGTGGAGACACCCACTGACTGTCAAAGATTGGATAGATGAATCCTGTATCCAACAAATTTTGTAATTTTTCCTTGACAATGTCACAAACTATTGGATTCATTCTCCTCTGAGGTTGACTAAGTAGTTTATAGTCATCATTGATGCAAATTTGATGCATGGATAGGTTTGGGTCTATTCCTTTCATATCATGGTAATCTCATGAAAATGCATCTACATGTGCTTGCAGCACATTCAACAAAGAAGAATGTTGGGCATTAGTCAGTTGATTATTTCCATTTAATGTCTTTCGTGGTGTAATCTCTAGATTCAAGGATGATTCTTTAGAAAATGCTATGTCAAGACCTACTATATTGGGGCTATAGTTATGTGGAAATAAGGTATGGAAAATTTGAGAGATGGAATCAGATGTGTTGGCAGGAGTTATGTTCTACATAGGGTCTTGCAAGCATGTTAGACAATCATATTGTTGTGGTTCCCTACCATAGTTTTTTTGCATGATGTTTGCAATCAATTCATCTTCATCTTGGATTTATAACCTGGGACTACATTCAATAGTCATTAATTTTTGTAATGAGTAGTGATCTTTCTCATCTGGGGTATGCGATACAATTTTCTCCAAATTTCCATGTGGTTGGGTAGGTGGATAGAGGACTAGCTTCTTGGTTACATTTACATTGGAAATGATCATGTTACCAAACTTGCAACCTATGAAGGCATCTACAGTAGCCAACTAGGGTCTCCCTAAGATGAGGGGATATCTTGCAATATTAGTTTTAGGTTGTAACACCATAAAGTCTATGGGGTATTCCCATGATTATAAAGTTATTACCAAGTCTTCTTTGATTCTCTCAATTTTGATTATAGACCTATCTACTAACTATAACACAATAGGTGTAGGTCTCAACTCCATTAGTTGCAATAAATTCATGGTTTCCTTGGTCACTACGTTAATGACTTCTCCAAGGTCAATTAAGGCATTCTTAATGAGAGTTCCATTGATTTTGACATCCACTACAGGGGTCCCATGATCTACATACTTGGGGACAACTATGTTTCCCAACATAATATTTACAAGTTGTCCTAAAACATGCATAGTTTGATGATCCTTATTGTTTCCTTCTTGGCTTTTGAGGAATAAATCTCTCACTATTTTGGTCTAGATGGGTACTTCCTTAATTACCTAAATGAGGGGTATCTTAATGCAAACATCTTTGAGTTGTCCCAATAGATAAGTTTTAGCTTGTGAATGATGTTTTTGGACAGTTAATCTCTTAGGGAATGGGGGTTTTGGACTTATGTTTGTTGGGTTGACCTAATTTGATGCAAGTTCCCTACACTATTTTTCCATGGGTTCTATGGTATTTCCTCATCCTTCAACTTGGTGATGTGAGGAGATGAAGGCCCAACTAGCATTTTCCCTAATCTAAGGTGGACATCAGTCACCTCAACCCCATAAGTGGGGTATTTATGGCGTCGTTAGCATAAGCCTATTGGACATGCTTATTATTTGGGTTAGGTGCAAGTTGTGCTAGTAAATGAGTTGTTCTTGGTGGTGTTGGTGTAGCTATTGTTGTGTTTGGAATTAAGGATTTTTTTTATGCCTACAAGGGTTGTTGTGGCTGTTGATAATTTAGAATTTAATTTTTCCACTGCTCGCCTCTTTGCCACTATGGTGTCCATTAGTTTTGTTGGGGTGGCCATTAGGAGTTATAATTTGGTCCTTGGTAATTTTGGGTGGCCAAATGCCCTATTTTTTTTAATTCCAATTGGAGGTTTGGGGCATTGGCCATTGTGAGTTTTGCATATTTGTCCAAGATTGAGGATTCCAATTTTGGAAGTTTGCATTATTATTTTGAAATGACATATTATAGGTCAAGGGATCTTGGGCCATACTTTTTCTTGGTTGTCATGGCTTGCATTTAGCTATGTAGAACACTTTACCATCCTCATCTTTCAGAGCATCAAATTTTGGCTTCCCTTGCTTTTCCTCAGAAATATTGGACAACTTCTTGCACTTACAATTATTCTCCTTCTAGCGACAATGTGGACAGTATTTTGTGAGGGTTGCCTCTACTTCTTCTTGATTTTTCTTGACATGGAGGGTATCTAGTTGTGTATCCAAGTGGCTAATATTTCCTCCTTCATGTTTGATAGAAGATTTCTCAATTCCACCCTTAAGACTCCATTGGATGATTTTTTGAGAGAGGTCATGTTTCCCCTTCTCTTCTTGATGAAAGACCTAGAATAGTTTCTACATGATTTAAAAATATCATCAAAGGGTAAGTGTGAGATGTACCTTGACCCAATGAGGTTCATATAGTCCTCATGAACTCCCCTTAAGAATATTAGTTTCAGAGATTCATCAAAGAGTTTATTTTGATGTGATTTCTTGAGGCAAAATTGAAACCTCTCAATATAATTTTCCAACGATTCATCTTCTTTCTGTGACATCCTAAAGATTCCATCCCTCTCTCTGTCTATGCCTCTATAGTAATCCTGGTATTTCTTTGGTAATTTTATCTTCATTGTATTCCAATTGGGAACAACATCCCTTCCCAACCCCATGAACCCTCTCAGAGTAGCATCTTTTAGTGTAGCTGGAAACAATTTGATTCTATGAAAATTTGTGGTGTAATCATAACTTTTACATAGCACATAAAACTCAATAAGAAAGATGTTTGGATCCTCTTTGACCAATCCATAGAAGATAGACAATGTTGAAGGAAGTATGTTCTTCAAAGTGGCAACCCTTTCCTGGATGGTGATAAGGAATTCAAATGTTACATTCCCTAGTGGATCTTCCACTACTACATCACCCATGATGCGTATATGTATGTGGGAAGTCTCATCTATGGTTGGTGTAGGTACCGGTGTAAGGGATGACTCTTCTTTAGGGTTTCCCTCATTCTGCTCAATGTGCTCACCAATATCTTCTAATGATCCATGTGTTGAGGGGAGAAATCTTCCTAGAGTGTCTCACTACCTCCACATGGAATGGTTGTGACTCTTTAGATCAGTGGTTCCTACACATTGTTAGTAACTTATGTTTTTGTTGATGGCTAAAACTTATTTACCCTAATGTTGAAAACATAATTGATAAACTATAAAAGGTTGAAAGGAATTCAAAATATACAAGAGAATGCTAAACTTAGCACCATCCCTACTAGTGATGCCTAAAATGTAGACCCTCTCTAATGTCTAATAAACTTGGTGCTACTAGGTATACACACAACTCAAAGGATAAATTCCTAACTGAATAGTTCATCATTCACAAGAGGTTGCATTTAATTATCAACCAAGGAATCATAAAATTTAGACACTTCTAGCACAATACATGCATTCATGGATCCTAGAAATGTCCTATATCAATGGAGTATAAGAAATTACACATGTTCAAAAGACTGCAAAAGCTGAAAAATGAAATGAAATGCCAATTCACAAAATAGGGGAAATAAATATAAACTGCTACCTTATTCTATAGGTACCTAACACTCAAGACCATAACTATCAACTATTAAAGAATTGTAACTAATTCCTAATTAATTATTTTAGAGCATGAAACCAACATGAAGCTACATAATTCAATCCAAAACTATAGAATAACATTCATGAATTAGAACACATTCATCTAACTAGAAACTGTAGACACTGAAAAAATGTCCTAATTGATATAATACACTTAAAACAGGTTTACTAACATCATTTCATCTTTAACGCATCTTCTTTTCACTTAATTGATTAAATTAGCCAAGCTAATTAATTAATTGCATCATTTTCATCCATTAACCTAATTAATATAATTAGGTTAATTCATCCCTTTTCATGCTAACATTTCATCTCATTAAATTAAATACATCAAAATGTTTAATTTAATTCCCTACGTCATCTCATTCAATTAAATAAGCCTAAGTTATTTAATTAAATATCATTTCACCTTTCTCCCATTTATTAAATCATTTAATTTAATAAATATCTCTTCAATTCTTCTAAACCCTTAATTGCATCTTGTTTAATTAGCAATTAAACTAACTTTCCTCTAAGCAAAGGGAATATTCCTTATCCCCTTTTTTGCACAATTAAAACTTTGTTTAATATGCAAAATTTCCTTTTTCCTCACCCATCAAAATATTCCAAAATAATATTCTTATTCCTCCATCATTTGGAAAAGGGATATTTTCACTTGGATTCTTGAGCAATTTTTAACCTTCAACTTGTTGAACAAGTCACCTTTGACCTATGTGAGCAGGTCAAAAGTGTGTTTTTTTGAGGCAAGTGTGAACCCTTGATTAAAATCCCATCATGCATTCTTATCCATTGATGAGAATCCATGATCCATGCCTCTCATCCCCTTCATCTTGGATCGTTGATTAATCTTTTTGATCTCCACCCTCCATTCCTCATTTTCTCTCCTATAAATAGGTCACTATTTGGAGACAAATGGTCCATCTTTCAATTGCAAAGTCATGTTGTTGAATTCACTCACACTCACACTCTCAATTTACTCACTTTTAGCTTAATATTAGTTCATTTTTAATTGCATCATAGCTTAGAGCATCCATTAATGGCTTCCATGCACTCATCTTTTAGTATATCTTTAGCTTTGATTAGCTTAGCAATAGCATAATCAGTGCATTTTTAACATAAAATCATGGTAACTTAGCTTGCATCATGTTCATTTTTAGCATAAACTGGGTTTTCATACATCAATCACAATGGTTTCATCGATTCAGTTCCATAGAATCGACTGAAATAGGCTCACTAATCATGAGATTGGGAAAGGGTCATCGTTTCACATCAACACAACACCAATTCCAAAATGGGATAAGTTTCAAATGGGCTAGATTAGGAATTTAACTATTTTTGTGTAGTTTGTAGCTTTCATTTTCAATTAAATGCTTAGTTTAGTTTTCCAATTGGAATGATCTTGTTTGTAGATGTAGGTGTGTTTGGTGAAGTTATGCTTCGATTCATCATGAGTCAAGCATAATCGACCCTCACTGACATTTCCTCATCTCACATTCTGGTGCTAGAAGGATGGAAAACCATTAATCTAATCATTTTTTAGCTAGAATTCTTTGTAGGACTTGACAATGCTCAAATTACAAACAACGATGCTATTTCAATAGCGTCACCATATAGCGATGCCCACACAATTTGGAATCCCAACACTAAATTAATCTACTAATGTTGATTTAAATATGGCAATGTATATTTAATATGGAGGTATCAAAAATTTTAAACAGTGACGCTCAAATTCACCATTCCGAATCTTTCCAATTCCAAACTGTGACACTACTGTTAGCAGCAACGCCGAGCAAAATACCGACACTATCGTGCTCACTATTCCTACTATAGAGCGACACCCATCCTTCAAACTACAACGCTACCATTTTCAACAATGCCCAACCAGGGTCAGAAATTTTATGTTTGTTTTTTTGACATGTGATCTAATTTCTTGGATTTATTAGACCATTGATGCATGTTTGACTATGTTTTGGTTGTAAGGCTAACAAGGTTTTGTAGGTTTTAAAGAAATGGAGCGAAAGTGAAGAAAGTCTTTTCTATCTTAATTTCTATAATTGTAACAAGTGTTTGATGCTTAGGGGCAATTATAATCCAATTTCATGCTTTCTACTTTCTACTTTAGGAAATGCATTATATTTCAATTGGTTTTAAAATGAATGCTCAAAGTTGGATAAAATTGAACCTTCACATCATCATTTTACTTTGGGCTTAAAATTGAACAAGTCAATTTCATTTTCAATTGGTGCTCTAAAAAGAACTCATCATTTTTTTGAGGATTAAAACGAACTCGTGCTTTCATTGTGTTGTAATTTTATTTGCAATTTGTGTCATTCAAATGCATATGCACTTCTCTCGTGCTTCACAGTGATCTAGGAGAGCCCGAATAGGTTTGAACATTCCCATCTATCTTCACATTTAAATCAAACATTCAATCTTTAGGATTTGAACATTTTAGGGGTCTAGTATCATTCTCACTACCTTGGTCTTGTCAAAAAAAAAGATTCACTTTAGGTCAACATTAGGTCAAACATTTCACTCACCCCTTCACCAAATTTCATCATTCACTTCATCCAACTTTGCAAAATTTCAAGTACACCAACACTTTGGTACTTAAGTATCAATCAAACCAACTACTAACTTAACTATTTTGTATGTGAAATGTATCCTTTTCCATGCACTTAGTTAAGCTAGTTATCATCTTTGAGCTAGTTTATCTTGAAGGTCACGAGTCTACCCCAAATATTCTTAAGTTCAATAGCATCCTTTATCCCAACATAAAAACATCAAACTTAAGTCAGATGTGTTGTTCCAAAAAAATTTGCAAAGATCACTTCCCACATCACTCATCTTTTCACCCCTCATTATCATCATATCTCCCAAAAGACATAGAGTGTCCTTTTTACCTAGATTTAAGTCAACTAGAGAGTTCAAACATTACAAAGCTCAACACAACTCTCCCATAGGTGACACAAAATTTATGGTAAAGACAAGATCACAACACAAGAGAATCATGGATAAAACCAAAGTTACATTTAACTCAAGTGATCCAAATCCTTTATAATTTGATCTTAGAAGTCATGTTAGCCCGTCCCAACAACTGTTCTCTCCTTTGGGACCATATGAGATTGAAGACGTCACAAATAATCCATTTGAGCTTACTAGGGAAGAACTTATAGAACATCAAGCCTTTGAAAATGTAGCTCCTATCTCCCCGATGTTCATAGCCGAGAATTTAGCACACGATTTCACAACTCCATCACTAGGGCTAAATAACACATACATTCCTAGTCTTGCAACGAACCTTGCTAAAGATTTTGGTCACACCTCACCATTTGAAAGTAGTACACTTGTGGGTAACCTTGACACTAATCCTCCACCTCCCACCACCGCTTGGACACCTACTTTTGGTGCTCCTCCTGTTCCCAAAGCTCGAAAATAGTTACACATATCACTTGAATTTCATTATTCCACCACTACTTTGACATTTTGGGGACACCCTTCTTCATCCACACCTATGAGTACTAAAAGTATGCCTACCATCACATAAAGCAATATAGACCAAGTATCTCAAAATAGCACACAAGGGAATGTCGATACTATATCACAAAACCAACCCTTAATGCAAATAGGGACATATTTATCCAACCCTCTGGTGGGTTCATCCATCCCATCTACCATTTCCACATCATCCACCATCAATCCACCTCAAAACAATCCCTTGGTTACAATTTATATCAATCCTCAAAACATAGGACAAGGGAATCTTTTCAATCAATGGACTCAAGGTCCTAGTGTGTCATTTCCATTGCAAAATTTAATGACATCATCTTTTCCCACAGTCCCCTTTACTATGCCAAATCAATCAGGACCTCAAACATACATTCCTCCACCTCATTCTACCATCTTTCAAGGAATGTTAAATCAAGGGAACCCTCCACCTTCCACTAGCAATCCACTACCCACTCAAAACATCAATATCCATAATCATTCATAGATGTCTCAACAACCACCTAATCCCACATTGCAAGCACATGCCTTAGCTTTACAGCAAGCACAACAAGCCTATCAAAAAGTCATCCAACTACAACAAGCACAACAAGAAACCTTAGAAAAATAGCAACATCAAGCTCAACAAGCAGCCTTATCACAACAATAACATCAAGCTCAACAAGCAGCCTTGGCACAATAGCAACATCAAGCTCAACAAGTAGCCTTAGCACAATAACAACATCAAGCACAACAAGCAGCATTAGTAGCACAACAAGTAGATTTATTATCACACCAACAACAACAGGCCCGACAACAAGCCTTAGTGGTGCAACAACAACAACAACAAGCTCACAGTATGCCCAACAACAACAATAAGGTTCCTATTATCCTCATTTAAATATCGTCAATCCAAATGCATCAGGAACATATCCATCACTTTCACAGAATTTCACACCATCATACACCCCATACAACTCATCTTTCATCCCACCATATGTTTATCCACCCAACCTGCAAGATGTTCTAGCATCACAATTGAAAGCACCCTCACAAGAAATGCAGGACCTTCGCATGGGAAATACAAAGAAACCTCATACAAAAAATTTGTGTCCTTACCCATTTGACCAAAACATAAAAATTGATACCATCCCCTCTTGGATTTGAAATCCCCAGGTTTGACAAATATAAAGGGAGAGGAAGTCTTGTGGAGCATATCAAAGAATTTAGCATCATGTGCATGGAAGTGGCTTACAATGACTCATATATAATGTGCCTCTTCCCTTGAAGTTTAATAGGTCATGCTATGGATTGGTTTTCTCATTTTCCTCCCGGTATCAAAATTTTTCAAGAATTAACTGATAAATTCATCGATCACTACTCCTTCAATATTGACATGGACATTAGTCTAGAAGAATTATACACTCTTAAACAAAATCCAGGAGAAACCTTTGCTAATTTTTTGCAACAATGGAGACAAAGAGCTAGTAAAAGCAAGTGGCCTCTTCCTGACGAACAACAAGTGGGAATCATTATAGCCAATCTCGATCCAAATCTATCATTCCACTTGAAAATGCAATGCATCACATCGTACGATGAACTTGTCCCTAGATCCCTTAACATTGAAAGATCCCTAATCTCACAAGGAAATACTCAAGCTTACAAAGACAACTATCCTTCAACTAGTTCAAATGAGAAACCTTGTGTATGGGCTAATAACAAAAACATAACAAATGATGGTGTGGTAGTGCTAAGGTTATATTGAGTGCTCCTAGACCCAATAACAATCAAGTTGCTAACATCCAACCAACTATACAAAAAACAAAACTAGCTCAGAACAATTAGATTAGTAACACCAACATGTAACAAAGGCAAGCTGGTAATAGGAACAACTATCCCAAACGTAAGTACACACAGTTATTGGAACCCATCGAGACAATCATGAAGAAATTTGTAGAGTTAAATATGATAACACTTCCTAACTTTGAAAATTACCAAGAACCACAAGAGAAGCCATCCTGGTACAACGAGCATGATCTTTGTGACTTTCATAAAATAAAAGGACATAAAACAACAAATTACATGAAACTCAAGAATATCATCTAAGATCTCATAGAAAACAATACTGTATCTGTTGAGGTACCAGTTGGGAAAGAGGATCTCAAGATATATAAGAACCCTATGCCAGATCATAACAAAGTAAACAACAATAGAAAAGCTAAGGATTACACCAATGTGCAACATACTTATTCCAATGTAGTGGTCTCCTATGATAGTGTTATCATTGTTGTCACCATCAATGGATCTAGTATGGAATGTGGAGTCACTACACGACGTGGCAAAATAATCGTTCAAGGAGTCCCATTTCAATCTAGGACACAACCTACTTTTCCCACATCTAATCCTAGCAAGTACAATATTCTAGACCAGCTCAAGCAGGCCTCTGCATAGATATCAATCTTAGAACTCTTAAGGTTATCTCCCGCACATAGAGAAATACTAGAAAAAGCCTTGTCTAAGTCATCTATTCCCGAGAATATTGATACCGATTAGTTTCAAGCTATGGTAGGGCATATCACCAACCATCTTCTTACCTTCTCCAAGCAATATCTACTGTCACAACCATCTCATAACTGTGCTTTACACCTTGAGGTTTTCATTCATAAAAACAAGGTCAAAAGATTCTTGGTAGATGGAGGTGCTAGTCTAAAAATTTGTACCTTGCAATTGATAAAAAATATAGGCTATTTAGAAGATACTATTGAGAAGACAAAAAGTACTACCATAAGAGAATATGACAACCAAGAACAGGTATCACAAGGAATCATTGCACTTCCAATCCAAGTGGGACCTCTTATTACAAAAACTACATGCCAAGTGCTTGATCTTGATCTTCCCTATAACATACTGCTTGGACGACCATGGATCCATGCTCTAAAATTTGTAGCCTCAACGTATCATCAATGTGTGAAGTTTCCTTTTGAAGGAAAAGAAATCACTATCCATGGAGATCCTGAGCTTTTCTACTACTGCAAAAGTCTTGAGGCCAAGTTTTATAAGATCCCCAAAATACCCAAAAATGATGAAGGACCTACACCATCAAGCTCATTTGTTGACCAATCATCCCGAGCCTCTACCTCAACATAAAAAATGCCCATTGTGAAGAGTATACCCGATGTGAAATCAGTGATCCAAGATGATGGTTATGGAACCTATAAACTATTGAAAGAAACCTTTGTCCTAGGAGAGTTACCTATTTATCCTCAGTCACATGGGGAACCCACATCTAGCACCAAAGAACCTGAAACAATCAAGATGACAACTACTACCTTCACCAAATGGGGGGATTTGAATCAAGAAGATATCAATGAGAAGACATCTCTAAACTTTTATATCAACATGAACGACCAGTTCCTGTTCTTCCTATGCAAGATGACAACAAAGGTCTACAACTAATGAAGAGCATGGGATATAACAAGAATGAGAAGCTAGGGAAGAATGACAATGGTTTACTAGAACCCATCATTCTTGAGAAAAGAATAAAGAATATTGGCTTAGGTTGTACTACTAGCAAGGTCACACTTATTGGAAAAGGTATTTCTGCTAAACGAGTTGAGGATTCCTCTTGGTCACCTACATCGCGTGATACAACCTTAGATGACTTCCCCCTTGATGTTGTTGACCTATTTGAGAACAACACCCTCTTTATGATATCTATAACATATTTTACCTCAAGCAACCAACCAAGTGAAATACATCTAGTATACCCACAACCCATTGACATGGACCAACAAGGACCACCGATTCTAGATTTATTCGAAAATGATGAAATGATCTCAAAATTCATGGGACTCCATGAAAAATTATCATGGGCAGATCACAAAGCATGCTTTGACATAAATCTCGATATAGGTGTTGGATGTTGTGGTTGTGTTGCTGATATGTGGTTGTCATTGATGCCAACACTATTAGCATAAATGTATTTGAAGCCATATATGTCAAGGATATTGAGAAATTGTAAAGAAATGAGTTGCAGGTTGTTAGTGGTTAAGTGAAGTTCAATATGGTGGTATTTATGTACATTGAAGATTAAAGGTTGTGGACTAAAGGGTTTCTTGCTGAGTGTATCTAGTTTATCCACGTCGAGTTTCAGTGATCCACATGAAGATTTAATCGAGTTATGAAGATTTTCATTCAGACAGTTTTTTTGTTTCTTCAGTTAGTGTTGCTGATTGAAGATGATGCTATTTTTGTTATTTCAGTTGTTGGAGATGCTTCTTTTTTGGTTCTTAATGTTTTTGGATTCTTCTAGATTGTGCTCTATCTTTCTTACATGTTTGTATTGATCGTTGTGATCGTGGTTGGTGATTTTCTCTTGCGTGTTCATATTTTTCATGTTCCTAGCCGACATGGTGTTGAAGCGTGTTGTGGATCTTCAAGGATAATTTAATTGAAGTGTTTTCATGTTGAAGGTGTTGATTTAGTTCCTCACTAAGTTATGGCTGACTTTGGTTGATACGCATTGATTATTATGAATGATTTGGGCCGACAGTTATATTCATTTTATTACTTCTTTATGGCCGACTTGTAGTGGTGAAATTTCTTGTTGTGGATATATAAGAGTGGTTGTTTGTTTGAATTGAAGTGTGCGAGCATGTGTGTATGTGTGAATAATGTTCTAATCATTCGAAGGCAGAGCAGAGTGTGAAGAAAGTGAAGAAGAGTGAAGAGTTGTTCATGCGCTTAACCAGAATTGTGATTAGGCATTAGCAGATGCTATTTTATTAGTTCAAATCCCTGCAGATGCTATTTTATTAGTTCAAATCCCTACAGATGACTTTAATCTGAATCCTTTTGTAAGACAATGTGTCTTCCTTTTTAATTGAGCAGTGAGCTCTAGGTAGTGTGCCTGAATGCAAGTGCATTCCCCATATTTAATTTTCATTATACTTTTAACATGGTATAATTTTCTGGACTAACCTCCACCATGGTTTTTCCCCTAATAGGGTTTCCACGTAAAAAAATATTGGTGTTATTTGTGTTTTTGATGTGTTAATGATCTATGTTTTCATGCTTAATAATTAGATCTAAGAATAAAGTTGATAAGTCAAATAAGTTTGGAAGTTTTGGGACAACTGATTCACCCCCCCTCTTAGTTGTCTACTCTTGTTTTTCCAACAATTGGTATTAGAGCTAAGTTCCTTGGAAGAATTTTAATAGCTTAAGGTGATCCAGGATGACAAGTTACATGAAGGATAGTCTGAGATTTGATGGAAAAAATTACTCTTTGTGGAAGGCTCGAATGGAGTATCATCTAAGATGAATTGGTGAACCCTACTAGAGCATTACAAGTAATAGGTATGTTATTCCACATAATGGTCCTACTACTTCTGCTAAGATCAAAGATGTTGAGTGTAATACCCAGGCTAAGGAAGTTTTGTTGAGATCTTTGACTGATTCAAAGATGAAAAATGTTATGGATAAGAAGACTGCTTATGAGATCTGGAAAAAGTTGGAAACCTTGTATGAAGGTGATGATAATGTGAATATTGTAGAGCTTGAAAGGGAAATATGAAAGGATGAGAATGCGTGATGATAATAATATTAATACTTTTATTCAAAGAGTGAATGAACTTGTGTGTGGTATTAGATGTGCTAGTGGAAAGATAGAAGAATCTGAGATTGTTGCTAAAGTGCTTAGATCCCTTCTTGATTCCTACAAAGTCAAGGCTAGTGCTATTGAAGAGCTCCGAACTATAAAAAACATAACCAGAGATACATTGGTTGGTAAGTTAACTGCTTTTGAGTTCAGTGAATTTGGTGATGCCCTTCCTAAAGTTGAATCTACATTAAAGGCTACTACTTCTAGAAGAGATAGATAGATATATGAACTAGGTGAGAGTTCATCTAGAAAGACATTCAAGTATGAAGATGAAATCAAATAGATTGAAGAAGAAGAAAAAGAGATGGAAGAGCTAGAAGCACTTATTGTCAAAAAGGTATTGAGGGGAAAAGGTGAGTATGAAGGAAAGTTTCCTCTTAAATATTTTTCTTGCAATAAGATAGGTCATTTTGCATCAGGTGTCCGAAAAGAGACCCTAAACCAAGACATAACAAGCCTAGATTTCAAAATAAATGTTACTATGCTACTGATGAAGGTGTAACAAACAAAGAATCCAATATAGATGGTGATGAATGGGTATTTATTGCTGTTAGAGAAAATAATTTTTTATCTACTGAATCTACTAGTTGTACAAATGTGGAGAAAGCCCTGGCTACTCGAATTGAAGAGAAAGATGAATGGGTAATTGATAGTGGATGTTCACATCATATGACATGAGACAAAAGTAAGTTTGTGAGCTTTGAAAAATATGATGGCAGTGTTGTAAGATTTGGTGATAATACAGCTAGTGTGACCCATGGAAGAGGATGCATTTCTCTTGACGGTAAGCATAATACTGATGATGTTATGTATGTGGAAGGCCTGAAGCATAATCTTTTGAGTGTTGGTCAAATGGTTGATAAGGGATATAATCTTCAGTTCAATGATGGAAAGTGCAGAATATTGAGTTTTGAAAATGTAATTGCATCAGGTACAAAGACAAAAGGTAATATCTTTCAGTTGAATGTTGCTAGTAAAAGTTGTTTGATTACTCAATTTGATGAAATTTGGTTATGGAATAGGAGATTGTGTCATGTTAACTTTGATAATGTTGTCAAGATAAGTTCTACAAAGGCTGTGAGAGATATACGTAGGTTGGTGAAACCTACTAATGCAATATGCAAGGAATGTCAATTGGGAAAGCAAACCAGAATTTCATTTCGGAGTAAAAAGAATTGTTCAAATGAATTGTTAGAGCTTGTGCATACTGATATGTGTGGTCCCTCTAAGGTTAGAAGTCTACAAGGTTACAGGTATTTCATGTTACTCATTGATGATTATTCTAGAATGGTATGGGTTACTTTCTTAAGAGAGAAATTTGAAGCACTAGAAAAGTTCAAGATCTTTAAAGCTATGGTTGAGAACGAGACAGGTTTGAAGATTAAGTGTCTGAGATCAGATAGAGGTGGTGAATTCAATTCTGGTGAATTTAATTCTTTTTGTGAAGAACATGGAATAAGAAGACAATTTTCTGCATTGTAGACCCCTCAACAAAATGGAGTTTTGGAAAGGAAGAATAGAACAGCTGAAGATGCTACTAGAACAATGATGCTGGAAGGAAATGTCCCTCATATCTATTGGAGAGAAGTTGTGAGTACTATTGTGTACATACTCAACTGGGTACAAATCAAAGGTGATGCTGGTAAGACCCCTTTTGAGCTATGGATTGGTCAAAATCCTACTGTTAAATACTTCAATATATTTGGAAGAAGGTGTTGCATTAAGAGAGATGGAGATATAGGAAAGTTTGTTGCTAGGAGTGATGAAGGTATCTTTCTGGGTATTCTACTAGGAGCAAGGCCTATTGGTGTTACAGTAAAAGATTGAAGAAAATGGTTGAAAGTGAAAATGTTAAGGTTGATGGAGACTTTGGTACACCATCCAGAACCTATGGATATGAATATGATGATCAAAATGATAGTACAAATCAAGGAAAGCAAGACAAAACTAAAAATCAAGTGAAAATCAATTCGGTAAATCAAGAGAATGAAGAAGAAGGAGAAACTAGTGGAAACACAAAAGAGAGATTAGAGGAACTTGAAGTTGAAGAACAACCTAAGAAGACTCTGAGGTATGTAAGATTGAATCATTTAGAAGATCAAATTATAGGTGATAAGAATAAAGGTGTCCAAACTAGGAGAAAGATTGCAAAAGAATATTGCTTGATTTCTAAGATTGAGCCTACTAGTGTGAATGAAGCATGTAAAGATGAGCATTGGGTTGAAGTAATGAAAGAAAAAATGAAACAGATTGAAAAGAATGATACATGGACTCTCGTATCCAGACCTAAGGATAAGAATGTTATTGGAACTAAATGGGTTTTTAGAAACAAACTGAATGAGCAAGATGAAGTGATTAGAAACAAAGCAAGACTGGTATGTAAAGGATATTCACAAATGGAAGGAATTGATTTTGAAGAGACCTTTTCCCCTATTGTTAGAATTGAAGCTGTAAGATTATTTCTTGCCTATGTTGCTCACAAGGATTACAAAGTTTATTAGATGGATGTTAAATCAACTTTTCCAGATGGTGAGTTGGAAGAAGAAGTGTATGTCGAGAAACTTGATGGATTCCAGTTGACTAATAAGGAAGATATGGTGTGTCGGTTGAAGAAAGCATTGTATGGACTTAAGCAAGCCCCTAGAGCATGGCATGGCAAATTGGACAAGTATTTGTTGAAGCTTTGATTTAACAAAGGTACTGTTGATAGTAATTTGTATTTCAAGAATGATGATAAAGATCTGATTGTTGAAGTCTTTGTTGATGACATTATTTTTGGGGGAGATGATGCTTTGTGCATGAAGTTTTCTAGTAAAATTCAGAATGAATTTGAGATTTCTATGATTGGTGAGATGAATTTTTTTTTGGGATTGCAAATTACTCAGTTAGATAAAGGGATATTTATATCTCAGTCCAAGTATGTGAAGGAATTGTTGAAGAAGTTTGGTATGGAAGATTCAAAGACAATTGGTACACCCATGGTGGTTGGATGCAAGTTGACAACATAAGATGATTCTTTGAAAGCAAATCAGACAAGATAGAGATCAATGATTGGTGGACTGTTGTACTTAACTCAAACCAGGCCTAATATTATGAATGTTGTATGTATTGTTGCAAGATTTCAAGCTGATCCAAAGGAATCTCATGTGACTACTATGAAGAGAATTTTCAAATACTTGAAGGGAACTGTTGATCTTGGCCTATGGTATCCTAAAGATGATGATCTTACTTTAGTGCCTTTACTAATGCTGATTGGGCCAGAGATGTAAATGGTAGGAAGAGTACTAGTGGTGGAGCATTTTTCTTGGGTAAGAAGCTAATTTCATGGTTAAGCAAGAAGCAGAATGCCATTTCTTTGTCCACTACTGAGGCTGAATACATTGATGTTGCTAACAATTGTACTCAAGTCCTATGGATGAAGCAAATGTTGAAGGATATTAGAGTTGTATATGATGAGCCTATTGCTATATACTGTGATAATTCAAGTGTTATTAACATTTCTAATAATCCAGTGTTGCATTCAAAGACAAAGCATATATCTATCAAGTTTCACTTTTTGAGGGAGAAGGTAAGTGAAAAAGAAGATTGGAATATGTGCCTACTAAGGAGAAAATTGCAGATATATTTACAAAGCCATTGCCTAAGGATACTTTTGAGTATCTTAGAGGAAAGTTAGGGGTGATTACCCCCCCTAATCAGAACTAAGGATGCAATGCAACTGCATCAATCCGTGCATTTCAAATACATATTTTATTTTGGATTGATGTTGTGGTGGCTGCTACTCAGGCAGAGTAGTTAGATGTTCAGAAATTCAAATATGTGGTTCAAAGCTTAGAGATTCTTTGTCATTAATGTCAAAGGGGGAGATCATGGGAAAAGATAGTGATTATCTAGAGAGAAGAGTCTTATGGGAGAAGAGTCATGTGGAAGAATTGAGGAGAAATTGAGTTAGAATCTAAGGGGGAGTAAGTGTCAAGAGTTAGTTGGGTTGATGGTGTTTTTCACATCATGTGTTGCCATCAATGCCAAAGGGGGAGATTGTTGGATGTTGTGGTTGTGTTGCTGATATGTGGTTGTCATTGATGTCAACACTATTAGCATACATGTATTTGAAGTTGTATATGTCGAGGATATTGAGAAAAAGTAAAGAAATGAGTTGCAGGTTGTCAATGGTTAAGTGAAGTTTAGTATGGTGGTATGTTCTATACGTTGAAGATCAAAGGTTGTGGACTAAAGGGTTTCTTGCTGAGTGTATCTAGTTTATCCACATTGAGTTTCAAAGATTTGCATGAAGATTTAATTGAGTTATGAAGATTTTCATTCAGACAATTTTTTTGTTTCTTTAGTTAGTGTTGTTGATTGAAGATGAGGCTATTTATGTTAGTCTAGTTGTTGTGGATGCTTCTCTATTGGTTCTTAATGTTTTTGGATGTTTCTAGATCATGCTCTATCTTTGTTTCACATCCACATCGATCATTGTGATTATGGTTGGTTATTTTCTCTTGCGTGTTCATATTTTTCATGTTCCTGCTTGACATGGTATTGAAGCGTGCTATGGATCTTCGAGGAGAATTTAATTGAAGTGTTTTCATGTTGAAGGTTTTGATTTAGGTCCTCACTAAGTTATGGTCAACTTTGGTTGATACACATTGATTATTATGAATTATTTGGGCCAATAGTTATATTCATTTTATTATTTCTTTATGGCCGACTTGTAGCGGTGAAATTTCTTGTTGTGGATATATAAGAGCGGTTGTTTGTTTGAATTGAAGTGTGCGAGTGTGTGTGTGTGTGCGAATAATGTTCTAATCATTCGAAGGCAGAGCAAAGTGTGAAGAAAAGTGAAGAAGAGTGAAGAAGAGTGAAGAGTTGTTCATGCACTTAATCAGAACTATGATCAGGCATTAGCAGATGCTATTTTATCAGTTCAAATCCTTGTGGATGGCTTTAATATGAATCCTTTTGTAAGATAGTGTGCCTTCCTTTGTAATTGAGCAGTGAGCTCTAGGTAGTGCACCTGAATGCAAGTGCATTGCCCATATTTCATTTTCATTATACTTTTAATAGGGTATAATTTTGTGGACTAACCTCCATTGTGGTTTCTCCCCTAATAGGGTTTCCACGTAAAAAAATCTTGGTGTTATGTGTGTTTCTGATGTGTTAATGATATTTGTTTCATGCTTAATAATCAAATCTAAGAATAAAGTTGATAAGTTAAATAAGTTTTGAAATTTTGGGACAACTGATTCACCCCCCCTCTCATTTGTCTGCTCTTGTTTTTCCAACAATAGGGGCATAGTATGGGGAGACAATTGAATCCTTCAGTCACAAAATAAATGAAATGCAACTAACATGCAGATCCTTGAGTGAAAACCACCTAGTGGAACTCTTTGATCCTAAAATAGTAAAAAAAAAGGACGCATCCGATGGTGAAAACCTTTCTAAGGCACCCAAGGATGAGGGATTCAATATCCCCCTTAGTGAAATGCATCTAGAGAAGTAAGCAGTACTAGCAGAAAAAGTCACTCCAATCAATGTGGGAATAGAGGAAGCACCCAAGATCACTTTCTATGTTGAATCTTTGTTGGATAAAGAACATAATAACCTTGCAACATTCCTTAAAGATCGAAAATCTAACTTTGTATGTTCATACATAGATATGCCAAGCCTTGGTCCATAAGTGGTTGTGCATCACTTAGCAGGCTATCTTGAAGCCAGACCGGTTAAGAAGAAATTAAGGAAGATTCACCCTCAGATAGCACTCTTGGTTAAACTAGAATTACAAAAGCTTCTTGACATTGGATTCATTCGACTGATAGATTATCCTAAGTGAGTTTCAAACCTGGTACCAATCTCAAAACCCACTGGGGGCATCAAAATATGCACTGACTTCAGAGATCTGAACAAGGCATGTCTGAAGGATGATTTCCTCTTCCCAAAATTGATCTTATTGTGGACTTAACATCAGGACATGAAATGTTGTCGCTCATGGATGGTTTTTCAGGCTATAATCAAATCATAATCGCCAAGGAGGATCAACACAAAACTACCTTCACTTGTCCATGGGGAACCTATTGCTAGAATGTGATGCCATTTGGGTTAAAGAATGTAGGAGCAACCTATCAAAGATCAATGACCCTCATCTTTAACGACATGATCCATAAAAAAATTGAAGATTATGTGGACAATATTTTGGAAAAATCAAAGAAGAGAAGTGAGCACATATAAGTCTTAGGACCTATGTTTGATAGGCTTGAGGAATACAAGGTATGACTAAATCCAAAAAAGTGTGTGTTCAGGGTCACATCAGGGAAAATTCTTGGCTTCATTGTTTCAAAAAGAGGGATAAAATTTATCCAACAAAGGTAAAATCCATCCTAGACATGAAAATTCCATAAACATTAAAATAGATGACAGGATTACAAGGAATACTTCATTCCATTAGAAGGTTCATAGCCCAAATATCAGATAAGATTCATTCCTTTTCACATCTTCTCCATAAAGGGATAACCTACAAGTGGGATGACAAGTGTGATAAAGATTTCCAATAAATCAAGGATTATCTACTAACACCTCCAGTACTCATGTTGTTGATACCGAACAAACCACTGATCTTGTACATCTCAACAACACCAACAACACTAGGAGCTCTTTTAGCACAACATGATAAAAATAGAAAGGAAAGAGCCATATACTACATCAATAGAACCTTGGTAGGCTATGAAATGAACTATTCACCTATTGAGAAGGCATGCCTAGCAATAGTTTTTACTTTACAAAAGTTCAGGCACTACATGTTGTCACATCAAATCAAGCTCATTGCAAAGATTGATCCATTAAAATACTTGTTATCCAAAGCAACCCTCATGGAACGAATGGCTAAGTGGGTGATGATCTTGATAGAGTTTGAAATAGAGTATGCGAAGCACAAGGCAATCAAAGGACAAGTGATCACATAATAGCTGGAAGAAGCACCTATCTATGTTGAGAACCCTTTGATATCTAAGTTTCCCAATGAATCAGTGTTCCTTATCAATCTCACAACTCAGTGGAAGATGTACTTTGATGGATCATTCACCCAACATGGATCCAAAGTAGGCATTATTTTCATCACGCCCAAGGTGATTTCATCCCAAATTCATACAGGCTATCAGTCCCCTATACTAATAACATTGTTGAGTATGAATCCTTAATCACAAGTCTTAGGATAGTAGTTTAGTGGAAGATTCAAGAGATGAAAGTCTATGGAGACTCACAGTTAGTTATCAACCAAGTCAATGACGAATTTCAAACTAAAGGTGACAAGGTTACTCCTTACAAGAAGATGGTGGAGAATATCAAAGATATTTTTATAGACATAACTTTTGAGTAGATTCCTCACATGAACAATAGAGTAGTAGACACCATGGCAACCATCAGATCATTACTAGACATGTCGAACAACATCCTCCAATGTGAATACTTGGTAGAATAGCTTCTCGTACCAACTTTTGAAATCCCTGAATTTGAATTCGCATGTGTCATTGTTGGTCTTGGATCCTCATGGTACCATGAAATCTTTACTTACCTTAATAGAGGAACCCTTCCATATGATATCACCCCAAACCTTAAAAAGACCTTTGTTAAAGGCATCACAATTTGTGATCCTAGGTGATACCCTTTATCGTCTAAGCATTGGAGGGACATTAATATGATATCTTAACCAAGAGGAAGCCTTAACTACTTTAATAGAAGTACACAATGACATATGTGGGTTCCATTCTAGCAGTATGAATTTAGCTAAGAAACTGTTGAGGATGGGGTACTATTGGCCAACCATGGTAAAAGAATCTCATCAATATGTACAGAAATGCATCCAGTGTCAACAACATGGAGATCTGATCCACGCTCTAGCTCAAGAATTGCAACTGATGATTATACCATGGTATTTTTAATAATGGGAACCTGACCTCATAGGAAAAATCACTCCAACCTCATCCAATGACCATAAGTTTATCATAATTGCCACTGAGTACTTTACTAAGTGGGTTAAATCCATTCCTATGACCTACAGTACTGGGAAGTAGATAGCCAAGTTTATCCTGAATTACCTAATTTGTCATTATGGTGTTCCACAAACCCTCATCTCAAATAATGGAACCCCTTTTAAAAATTAGGATGTAAGAGAGTTGTGCCAAAAAATCAACATCCAACACTAATTCTCTACCCTATACCATCCCCAAGGCAATGGTCAAGTAGAAGCTACAAACAAAACTATCCTGAAAATCCTAAAGAAAATAGTTAATGAAGTTGGTCGTGACTGGCATATGTAGCTAAATCTTTCTCTATGGGCTTATCAAACCAGTATCCACATGCCTATAGGTGCAAACCCTTTCTCCCTAGTCTATGGATCAGAAGTCATCTTGCCTATCGAGGTTGAGATCCCATCATTGTGAGTGTCACTACAGAACCTGATAACTGAGGAAGAATACAAAGTGTCTCAACTAAATGGGTTGGAATTCCTAGATGAACGCCATCTTGATGCCCTAAATCACTTATAAGTATATCAAAACCAACTGAAACAGAGCTATAACAAGAGAATCAAATATTTGTTGTTCCAAGTAGGAGATCTAGTCTTAAAGCAGAATTAGAAGAACCTTCCAGATCAAGACAGTAAAGGAAAGTTTGAGCCTAACTGGTTAGGTCCCTTTTTCATCACAACAAGCTATAGATCAAGAGCATACCAACTGTCAACCCCTGAAGGTGAACCCTTGTAGGAGCCAACCAATAGCTTGCATCTCAAAAATTTTTATGCCTAATCTTGAAGGGTATAAATTAGAAAATACAAATAAATCATAAAATGATCAAAATCAAAAAAAAAGAGAAAAAGGATTGAAAAAAAGTAAAAGAAAAAAATCGTCCTCTAGTGAAAACCACTTTGGTGGTGCTTTGGGCAAGTAACTTAGTGAAAACCTAGCAAACATGCACCTTGTGTAAATAAAGAATCTCCATCTATTCTTTGGATCTTTTGACCTATCACTCTTTGCATTGCCATTTATCCATCATCTGCATCCTTATCATGGCTTGACACTGTAAGGTATCTAGAATCCTTTAGCACTACTTAGCATATTCCAAAGGTCAGTTTGTCTTGCTTTTATCGAAGTAAGATGGCATGTCACACTGGGGGCATTTCATTATGGGTCACAATCAAATTCTTGTATATCTTGATGTTATTGGACATCTTATCAGAAAACACCAAAAGCATTCATAAAATATTATTAGAAAATACCAAAAACATTCATAAAATATTATCTAGAAAATCTAAAAAACATTTATAAAATATTGTACAACTAAAATCCAAAAAAATTTAGAAAATTGTAAAGGCTAAAATCCAAAACATCCAAAAAACATCAAAATCCCTAAAAAGGTCAAACATTGAAAATACAAAAAGATAGAGTCCTCTTGTCGAACTATGTCGTCTCTGAGCTTGAATGTAGGCAAGGCCATCATTGATGTGCCCCCAAGACACCCTAGGTCAGTCCTTTAGGAGTCCATAATAATAAACTATCATCTTTCACCTGTGTATATATTCATCTTGTAAATGGTCCGAGTCAGTAGAACTGCGTGGTCTCTATGTGTATAACATAGGAAAGGCTAATCTATGATCAACCTTTGAGGCCCCTAGGATAGGTCTTTAGGTTAGGTTCTTGGTCAAAACTCGAAAATTCTCAGAAAAACTCAAAACATCCAAATATTCTCAAAAAATACAAAAAAAATGAAAATGGAAAATCCAAAAACAATAGAAAATGTTCAAAAGACCTAAAAAGCCTCAAAAATATTAGGAAACCCTAAATAGCCTCATAAAATCTGAAAAATCCTAAACATTTGCATAAACATTCAAAAAGCCCAAAAACAACCTCAAAACATTTAAAAAAACCAAAAAACATTGAAATATTCCAAAAAAATCCAAAACCCATCCATCCCATCTCGCTTTCATCGGCAATAAACCTTCATCCATAATAAATTGATCGTCACCTTCAACCTTTGGTGAAATGAATAGAAATCAAGTATAGCAAGTTGTAAAGTGCGAACCTAAAAACCAAAATCTAACATCTAAATCATAGGTAAATGTGTCAATGAAGTTTATAGCAACGACTCATCTTAGCATCATTGTCCTAACATCAAACAACCCTCTAATCAACATGTTCTAGGATGTATCCTTCCTACAATGGACATTAGTATCAGATATCACTTTAAGCTAAACTTAAACTAGGAAAGAGTTATAGATAACATTGATTGTTTGTCTTTGATCTTTTCTTATGATTTATCTTAATGACCCATTCCAATGACCTCTTGATGATGTCTAACAAAATAGGAATGGGCCATCGATCATTATATTTCATTTGTTGTGCTTGTGGGTACTCTTGTAAAATAATCTTGGCCCATACTTGCTTGGTTGTGTGTAGGAAGGTCGTTTGGAGTATGTTAATATATTCTAAATCTTCTAACTTGCATTCCAACAAGGTTTCTGTATGTCAAGATGTGAACAAGAATTATCCTATCTACTTGTAGAGTCAAAGTCCATTACACTAGATACAACACCGTACTGGTTATCAATACCTTGATGCATCATGTCTATGTGTTATATCAAACAATAAGGAATGACGAGAAATCCCAATCCCGAAGTGTGAGCACCCATCCTGCATTTTCATCTTGCATTTTACATTGTCTCATCACCATCTCTAACAAAGTCTCAATGGGTCAAGGACTTGTTGGATCTTTTGAAGCAATCATTGCAAATCAATGATCATTCATTCTTTATTCTACTATCTTCTCTTCGTGCTAACCTGGTATCATGACATTCAACAAAAAAAATCATCAATGCATCCACCCTGCATCTACAAACCATCAGCATACATGCATCTCATTATCATAGTATAAATCATAACATCATTACAGTAATCATTGCATATCACATCATACATTATGCATAATCATTTATGTTGTGATGAATAATACAGGTTTGTTATTTTAAGCATCTTAAATCATTGCATAAAAATTTGCACCCATACATACATCGTCATCATAAAGTGCATAAAAAAATTCATCCACATCATTTGCATCCATAACATCTACATATCATAATCATCCATCCATATCATATTGTGAAAAGATAATGAAAAAGAATATAGCTGTTATCAAACAGATTACACCCAGATGCTTGAATGGCTAAATTCAATAATCTGTTGAAACATGGGAACTATCTTCAGGTTGTGGGTATTCCTATGGTGAAGATAGACCTCCAAATTCTAGGCTGGTTCCTATATGATTCTCTGATTATGGACTTAAAAAATTTCTCGGAAAAGAGAAAAGACTGAAACTGATGCAAAACTGGAAAAACTAAACTATGGTGATACACCTATTTGATTTTAAAGAAAATAGATTAATTCACAACTAATTCCTTATGATCCTATTTTCACAACTCAGATTGAACAATTTAACTGCATCAATGATTCACATAAAGACTTGATAATTCATTCTTTATGAAGGAAAAATTTACTTTCACAACTTAAAGATATGAATATATTATAAGCACAATTTATGACCTGCAACTAAGATCATTTTTTTTGTGTACATGCATTCATGAATGTGACATAAATTTAAAGGTTTTGATGTAAAACACATTAAATTTGCATCCAAAATATTCATAAAACAAAACACCCGAATCTAAGAAGGCTAATATCTAACTTGCAATGACAACAAAAGGAAAACTCTGCAAATGATACTCTAACATAGCCTATAAAAACTGTTGCATAATCTATTAAATTTTGAAAGCTGAGTTACATGAAGTCTCTTTGTTGAAGGCAAAGGAAAAAAACAAGAACTAGTGCAAAACGAATAAGTCATATCACTTTATACAAAAAGCATCTCTAAGGCATGAAGGTGAAACTGAAAATCAATCTCAGTGTGAAAAATGATAACTTCAAGGAAAATCTCAAGCATAAATAAAAATCTACAAAAAGAAGGCCCAAAATCATGCAAAAATGAGTGAACTCAAGCTCAAACTAGCTGTCAACTCATAACTGACCCATGGAGCACACAAACTGAACTAAAAAACTCTCAAAAAGTGGGTCCAAGCATGCGAAAGCCACCTCGTTTCTGTCAATCTACCCAAGATAATTGGAACTCCATCCCTGTATGACGATCTTCGGTTGATAATCTTTGATCTCCTAGTTCCATCTACATCATTTGCAATATTTTGCTCAAGGAGGATAAGTAATTAAATATTAAAAATAACCGAATGTATGATTATTTTAATATCTAATGTGGAAGGTCTCTCCTTATTCATCTCAATTTAAATATTAATGTA
This sequence comes from Sequoia sempervirens, assembly GCA_007258455.2. NCBI lineage: Eukaryota > Viridiplantae > Streptophyta > Pinopsida > Cupressales > Cupressaceae > Sequoia > Sequoia sempervirens. The sequence continues at coordinate 121,732,175 of VDFB02026320.1, forward strand.
ATTACACATTAATATTTAATTACATATTTGCTCTAAATAAAATCTTGCAAAAAATGCATGAGCCAAAGTGTGTCTAACATTTGTAGAAAAGGAATAATATTGTAGTTGTTTAGCTTCTCCATACGCATGGCTCACACATTCTTTTTTTGATTTCCTTTTTATTTTGCATGACATGGACTTATAAAATATCTATAGTTGCAAGGCCGATTTCTCAAAATTGTGCAAAAATAAAGGGAATAATCAAAACTTCAATGAACTAAAGTTGATTATGCACACACATGCTCCTAAAATCAAAGGTCATTTGACTTTATAAGTCATAGACCATGGGGAACGAATAAAACATAATGATTATTTAAAATCATTGGCAAAAATACCCCATGTCGAATTAGGGCAGACAAAAGCATCGAACCCTAAACAATTATCATCATTTTGCATTTTGACTTTGATGAGGAGACTCAGTTGCGTCACCATGGTGAGAGTAAGGGTTTCAACTATGAAGCTTTGGAGCTCATATTCGAGCCTCTTAATATTTGTTGCTTTTGGGTGATTCCTTCAGGAAATTGTCAGGTGAGAACCTCCTGTCGAAAGTGCAGACCTCTTTGTAATTCCATCATTTTGCTGCATTTATAAGACTCTTTGGCCACAACCATTGTCAATTTTCTGATGTATTTTCTTTTCTTAATCTTTTGTTGATTCCTTGCTTCATTTTGAGGCTACAATGGACGCCTTGTGAGAGCACTATATGTGGGTTTTGAGGGCATTTTATCTGCAATATTTGGTAAGTTTTATATCATTGAATCTTATTTCCTGTAGACCGTGGCTTCATTCTCTGGGTTTTGTTTGTATTTTCTCTATCTGGATGCCATCTATTATGAAATAAGTTTGAGATTTTCCCTAATTTTCTGTATTTCACAAATAATTGATGCAAAACTCTTTCAAGAGTTTGGTTTCCTTCAGAAACAGAAGAGGAGAAACTTTCAAGCTGCGGATTCTCCCACTCATTATTTGGGTTTTGTTTGTTTCTCAATGCAATGAATTGTCTCCACTTTGTAAATTTTGAAATGGGGTTCAAAACCCGTATTTATTAAAAATCATTCTTCATCACTTCTCTGCCGCCATTACTCACAATTCCCTAGTAGCTTAGTGAATGTTGAAGATCCCTTGCATTGCTAATGTTACTCCCACTGATTGTATGAATTTTACTGCCTTTGAAGGTTTTGATTTCCATCTTACTATTTATGATGAGGCATTTCTCAAGAATCATGACTTTTTATAAATATGAAGACCTCCTTGAGAGCAAAGATGACAATTTGTCCTGATTTGATAAACTCTTGCACATTTCATACTTCTATGATTATTCAGTGGGCTACCACTATTCATTCAAAATGAACCCTATCATGTTTTACTTGAATCACGCTTTATCTTTTCCATTTCAATTTAAACAAAAAAATTGTATGACAACTTATAAGTGTTGATGTTCTTCAAGTTGTCAATAATTTGACTAGAAATTCCACTATCATCATGATAGTCCTGTAACATATTTTTCTTTTAAAACTTGAATCACATGCCTTTATGTGACTGTTCCTTAAGGCTTTAACTGTTACATTATGTATTTGATTTTAGTTTGAAAGCACTTTGATACCCTTGAGTCATGGACTAATATCATAATAAGTTCCCTTTACTCATTATTATGACTGTAGCTCTTTTCGGTGTTATTCAATGAGCTACTATTGACATCTCTTTTGAACTATTGGAGTGATTCATGCTATGGTTGTGATAATGAATTAAAGGCTGCTCTTTAAACACTATGCTTGTTGTCCCATGTCATTGTTTATGAGTTGGGCTCAACCCTTGTGGAAGCCACATTTCTCACCACTCATAACAATACCTGTTGGTTGAAATGATCTAATTATACATGTTCTTGCACATTAAGCAAACAAATTAGGAAAATAATTGAAGTTGAAAGCTTCCATTGAAATTTGTGCTCCCTGAACATCTGGATTTTTTATGACTTAATCATCTGGTGAATGCCTGATTGGATGTGCATTACATTTCTATTGGTAATATAGGCATGAAATAGGATGTGATTTATCATTGCTCTAACATCATGTTTTAACAATCTTGTAGGAAACCATGGAGCTTGGAGTCGAAATAACCTTGAGGCACTGGAGACACAACAACTTGAAGACATCGAGTAAAATGATTCATCATTACAGGAAATGATGAATCATTCCCCTTTTTCATGTTTACCTTATCTTCAGTTGTGCAGTTTACAACTTTATTTGTATTCATTATTTGATTAAGAAAATCAAATTAAGTTACTCCTATGGCTTGTGTGGGACTTTGGATTTTACAATATGAATAAAGCAACATTTCTTATGCAAATTTATGAGTTCTTCTATTACAAAAATTTGCATAATCACATTGGAAATTGAAAAGTAATCAGATTCTGGAATAGAATGAATACTTTAGCAGAAATTTTGTACCTTTCAATGAAAAATGCAATCCATCTCTACCTATTTTGAGTTGTAGCTAAAAAAAGGTAACAATTTGGCGACCTCTGCGGAGTGTTTTCCTGCTAAACACCATAGACCAGTTATGTAGCTTATCCATTGGGAATGAATTCCATCTCTGCTCTTTAAACTCTTGAAAACCTCTGTAACTCAGTTGCAAGCCAAACAAATTGAAAGAAACTACTGTAAATTTGTTTAAGACAGAGTTAAGAAACCACCGTGCAACATATGCACTTATTGAAAACAAACAATACTGAAATGAAATGTGCCATGGGGAACTTATTGAAAGTAGAAACTCTACACTACCCTACACTAACCAACAATACTAGTGCTCAAACATGACCATTCACTGGTTGTGAGAAATAGTTTCCCTTCCGTTACAACAAAGAATGTGCTTTATGTTTGCAAATTTTCCAACAGTGATGGAGGAAAAATAAATGTTGAGTGCATAGATTAAACACCTCTTCAATCATGAAAACCACCTCCTTTTCTGTGTTAGAAAAGAGGTGCATGCAACTATTTTGAATGGTTTGAGAAACTTGCATTGATGCCTTTTGATGCTCAATCTCGTGCTCCCAAGCAGGTAATTCAAATGGTAACTCCTCTTGATTGCCCGCCAAGTGTGCCAGGTGTTTGATAGGACATCCCCTTGTCAGAACACTCAACTTGTAACTTTCAGCCCCTTGTTCATGATTTTCAAGAACATTAAATGAAGTTAAGCTATCCTTTTGTTGATCTCTGAAGACTTCATCTTTTCCTTGAAAAGATGTTGATTGGAGGTAATATGTAGGTTGTTCCTTGGTTGCTACAGTCTGATCTTCTTGAAAGGTTTGTCTATTATTGTTTATAGGAGGATCAACTGTTCTTTCTTTCAGCTTTGCAATGAAAAGGGAGTCTTGTTTCTTTGCATCATCAATAATAGTCTATGAAAAGAAACCATTAATGTTTTCAATGGTTGGATCTTCTCGACTAAGGAGCTGATATCCCTGTTGGATTACTGAAAACAAGTCCTCAAACTATTGTTCCTTATGTTCTTCATTCATGATATAATACAACTCCTCCTTAACAAAGTGGGGCAGCTCATCAAATAAGTTCATAGGTTGCAAGGCATAATCTTCTACAACTTTTTCAATAGCCTCCCTGACTTGAATGGGTTGATCACATGCTTCACTTTCATATGATACTAGCTTATCATCTATGTTAGAACAAAAAACCTCTATGATGCCTGAAAACATGTTCTCATCCAACTCATAACTTTGCATTAAATCCAGATGAGTTTTATCATTTAGTTGCTCCATACCAAGCATAGATGCCATATGCATGTGATATCCTCATTTTCACCAAAAAATTGAGAAAGTTCATCAAACAAGTCAGCAATATCCTCTGGCTGTTCCAAATCAACTGGTAAGTTGGGTATCCGTATGCTTTCTTCCTCATTGTCAATGAATCCAGGTAGCTGATCAAACAAAGAAACCAATTCTTCCTCCTCATTTGGTACCTTCTCCAATGAAACTTGGGCATCCTATCTTTGCAATTGAATATTTTTACCTTGTAAACTGTGTACTTTGCTCTCATTCATCTTATAAAAAGCATTAGAAAACTTTTTGAATGAATCAAAATGCAAGGGGCCTAATGGAAAGCCTAATCCAACATCCTCTTCACGTGCATTATACTCAAATTTAGTTGGGGATGCGGTACAAATAGCAGCAACCTCATGTTATTCATCTAATTCTTCTGATTTGGTGGTACAAAAAGGGCTGCAAGATCCTTTAGCTGCTGAAGTAGGATATATAATGGATTGCTCCTAGTTATGAATTGGCTATTGTATTGAAGGATCACTCCTAAAACTTGGAGTTTTGATTGGTTTAGACTCTACACCCCCTTGCTCTCGTTCAATATTTTGTTGCTCTAAACAGTAAACCTCCAAAGCTAAATGCAATGGATTTACATTTCTAATCTTTTCCATGAGAAGTAAGGTATCCTGATCAATGGGTTCATCTTTGGATTTATTAGGCGGGGAAACTTGGGGAGCTTCTTGGATTTCTTGCAAGGGAAAAAGTTGCTCAAGGGGCTAGGGCTGTACTTGATTACTTCCCTCAACTTGCAAAGGATTTAAAATCAAGCTTGTGAAACTTGGAATCTTAAGTTGAGAAGGCTGATTTGTAGAGTTAAGAGATTCATTTTGCTTAAAACTTGGGAATTTGTAATTACGAACCTCCTCTTGAATAGGCTAATTCAGACTGATAGGAGCTACTTGAACTTGATTCCTATGTGTTTGAGTGAGCAAAAGCCTCATCTGCTCCTTGTTTGCAGCTAACTCCCTCTCGAGCTTTTCTTCAAATTGTATCCTTTGAGTCTCCAACTCTTGCTCATGAAGGTAGGCTTGATAGTCTAACTCATATTGCTGCGAATCAAGATCTTGTTGCTTCCTGAACTCTTCCATTTTCTTTGTGATGTCTAACAATATTTCCTTGGTGTCATTCATGCTATTATTCATATCATCAACCTCTTGTAGCTGATTTTGGACATATAAATGTTGATATGAAGGTTGAGCAGGGGTGGGCAGGAGGTAAGCATGTTGAACATGTTGATATACTACCGTTGTGTGGTTGTTTGGGATAAAACCAATAGCATAACCGGCCTGATATGGCTGATATGGATGTGGGTAGGCAGGATTTTCATGAAACGAAGGTGAAAACATGCTATTTTCATAAAAACTTGTCATGTTAAAGTATTTGAAACTTGCAAATCTTCTTTAAATCAAAGTGAATCAAACTTATTTTGCAAATATGAACATACCAACACTTCATCTGTTGAAACCAGTGGATTATGCTCGGAGTCGCTAGGTATATGAATTAACCTCTAAAAGGTTGAAGTACTGTTGTATATACCAAAACAACTTGAAACTGTTGAAATCTTACTCTAAACTGTGATTCAAAGTCCCATTGGGCGTGCCAAAAACTGTTATCAAAAAGATTGCACTCGAATGCTTGAATGGCTAAATTCAACAATCTGTTTGATAACAATAACATTGCATCCATCCATATCATGATCATCACATATCACATAGGACTACATAAAATGCATCCATACATGATAAAGTACAAACATCCATATCATATCATCCATACATGAAATAAAGTGAACACATCATAACATGAATCATTTGTATACATATCATATATATATATCAAAAAATGAATGTCTTGGTACAAAATATGGATCCATGTATGAACATCAATCAAAAGTACAAAATCCACGAGGCTATCAAAAAGGAGCCCATGAATGTATATCTGTGATAAAGAATGGGACAAAATAAAAAAAGTGTCTATACATAAACAAATATCCCTAATGGCTACTACCCTCTCCAACCTGTCTCTCAGGCTGATCCTCTGCTCGTGGTTGTGTGTTGTTGCGCTATGAAAAATATGGTTGTTTGAGAGCCGCTAGAACATCACGATGATAATGTTGCCAGTAATATGTAGCCTCTGTAATAATATCTTTGTATAACTATGTTGACATGGTCTAACCATGTGTAGCTACCATCATAGCCTCAATCTGCTATCTTTGAGCCACCTCCTAATCTCTCTCCCTTATCACAACCTGTACTCTCTATAATGCCTGATCTCTCTTAGCTGTAACTGCAACCACCTTCTACCAAGCCTATTCTTGCTCAATAGTAATAACCAAAATCTACTGGCGGGCCTGATCCCGCTCACCAGTCAATATCTACAACTGTTATTGCAACTGTTGTATCTGTGCATCTCGAGCATCTGGTGGTGGTGGTGGTCCTAGCTGCTACTGACCTACTAGAGGCTACTAAGGAGGTTGTTGTAATGTAGGCAGAGCCCCTAGAACTTTTCCATCTTGGTCATCCTAGCCTCCCTATCCCCTGCCTCTCCCCACTCCTTTTCCTCTTGGTATCCCTTTGGGAGGATCCCTTGTTGGATCTGTCAAACGTCGGGGAGGGATGAACCAAGCATCATATGCCAGCGTAATCTGAGCTACCACCTATCCCTAATCATATGCCCAAGGCTAGGCCACCAACTGTCTGAAGCTCTCTAGGGCCTCTGGAGTTGGGATCATCAATCCCCATGTGGGAACCTCTCTAGCCGATCTCACGAAAATGGCTCTATATGCATCGTCAGGTCTGTCCTAAACATCCCCGAACTACCGTGCTACCCTATCTAGTAGATATTTCTCAATAATGTGATACTCTCAACCCTGCATGTATCAAGTTTTTCTAGCAAAATACAACTGTTGAATATCATCAAACCATCTTGTGCAAAAAGTGCCCTCCTGTGCAACATCTGATGCCACGCCAAGCCCCATCTTGGGTTGAATCCTCTGCTATGCCTATTTGGAGCCACCAAACCTGAAATGATGGCTACAATGATCAATCTAAAGATTGGCACATGACCTCTATATGACTCCAAGTCAATATGTGATGTCACCAGTGTAATCTGATCTATCTCCATGACTTTGAGGAAGGCATCAAATCTGACATCAGTGTCATAAATCACACGATCTTCATGTATTGACAAATGCAGTATACACCATACATCCTCCAAAGTAACTGTCACCTCACCTATTGGAAGGTGGAAGGACAAGGTCTCGCTATGCCATCTCTCACATAGAGTCGTTATCATCGCTAGATGTGTTTGAATCACAGGCACATATGCGACATACTAGAGGTCGATATCTCCTAGATGCTCCTCGTGCAACTCTGATAAATCACCTAATCTCTCTAGCATAGTGGGCCTATGCTCCCTCGACCTCAGTGGTGGAAAGACCTCTTGCATCCATGAAGTGCACGGTGTTAGGAAATCATCAAAATTTGGCTCCATTTGAAATTTCCAGCTTAGAAATCATAAAAGCATCGCTATTTTCAATAGCATCACTATATTCAAATTTCAAATCGCGACGCTCGATGCATTTAAAATTGCAAATTAAGACATATGTCGCTAGATAAGCTAACGTCGTAATTTAAATTTTGGCATGCCCTAACCCTAATTTCTAAATTTGCAAGTGTGTCGCCAAATAAGTATGCATCACCATTTAAAAATTAAGAACCCTAATTTTAAATCACGAAAAGCATCGCTATAATTCCTTTAGGCAACATCGATTTCAATTTGGGTGTCACTATATAGCAACGTTGCTAGAATTTAAACTTTAAAGTGTAATAAATGTATTAGAAATTCAAATTTCAAATCCATTTTGGAGTTACATACCGGTGGTCCTGGGTATGTGCAAGATCATCATGGAAAAAATAGGCCCTTAAGTGGCAAAAAATTCAGAAAAATCAAAGTTAGGAAACTTGATGTAAAAATTTGAATAAGTTATCTATATTATTTCAAAAATATGTAAGAATATAATTTGTAGTAAATTGAATGTAGTTTCTAAACTACTAGGTTTATTTTTTTTAAAAAAAATTATTTGGTGAAAATTTGAAATTTCAATCACGTAGTACTTAAATTTAGGAAAAAAATAAGAAGTAGGTGTTTGTCGACCACCCTAACCACAATAAAATGATAATATTTTTTATAATATTTTAGATATAAGTAGAGGACTCATGTCTCGATGTGAGTGCATATTGTTTTGTAATTTTTTCCAAGTAAATAATTAATTATGAAATTTTTATTACAACTTTTAAAAAATAAAAACTCGTATGTCTAACCACCTTAACTTGGTCAAAACTTCATGAAATTCATTTTTTGTAATCCTATAGTATGCTGAGAATGTGACACATGTTTCAGATTCAAAAAATGTGATACCGTTTGAAAGCTATAGATGTTTTTCAATTAGCCTATCAATTAGGACTTTAGTTGTAATTCAAATAGAAAATAAATAATAATTATTTATTAAATTCAAAGTAAAGAATAATTTATATTGGTGGAAATCTAAGAATCTCCTTTAAAAACCCTTTTCGTTTCATCAATTTTGGGTTAAAAAAAAGTCGTCAGCCACATACCCTACAAAAACCCATCATATCACCACTTTTTGGTCCATCATGATCCTACACATACCCTCTTGCACTTGGAAGCCGTTGGAACTCTCGAACTCAGTCGGACATGTGCCTAGGAAGCTCTCGGCGTGCCATTTTTTCCAAGGGTCAGAACTCAAATTGCAAGAATTTCTTAAGTGTGAATGCACAAATGACTTGAAAATAACCCTTTTTGGCCTATTTAAGCTAGAAAATTAGGGTTTTTGCCCTAATTTAACCTTGAAGATAGGGTTTATTATCATTTTCACCAATTTTTTCAATCTAGACCTAATTTTGCATCATTTTTTGTGTTTTTGGCATTATTCTTGCATCCTGAAGCCTTTCTAGACCCTTGGGGTAGCTTTTAACCTTTATCGAGAAATCAACCCAAAATTAAAATTTTTTGCCCAATTTCTCGAGGGGGAAAGGAATCAGCTTTATCCTTCAGCAGTGGGGCATCTAAAAAAGTAGAGAATTTTTATTTTTTGATTAAGCAACAATTTTGATCCGAAAGGCGTTATTCTTTGAATCGAAGCAATAGGTACCTCACTTCAAAGAGGGGAAAAATGTAGACAGTAAAAAATGTCCTAATCAATTTCATACACTTAAAACAGATTTACTAACATCATTTCCTCTTTAACCCATCTTCTTTTCGATTAATTAATTAAATTAGCCTAGCTAATTAATTAATTGCATCATTTTCATCCATTAACCTAATTAATTTAATCAGGTTATTTCATCCCTTTTCATGCTAATATTTAATCTCATTAAATTAAAAACATCAAAATGTTTAATTTAATTCCCTAAGTCATCTTATTTAATTAAATAACCCTAAGCTATTTAATTAAATATCATTTCACCTTTCTCCCATTTATTAAATCATTTAATTTAATAAATATCTCTTCAATTCTTCTAAACCCCTAATTGCATCTTGTTTAATTAGCAATTAAACTAACTTTCTTGTAAGCAAAGAGAATATTCCCATGGAATATTCCTTATCCACTTTTTTGCACAATTAAAACTTTGTTTAATTTGCAAAATTGCCTTTTTCCTCACCCATCAGAATATTCCAAAAGAATATTCTTATTCCTCCATTATTTGAAAAAGGGATATTTTCACTTGGCTTCTTGAGCAAGTTTTAACCTTCAACTTGTTGAACAAGTCACCTTTGACCTAAGTGAGCAAGTCAAAAGTGTGTTTGTTTGAGGCAAGTGTGAACCCTTGATTAAAATCCCATCATGCATTCTCATCCATTGATGAGAATCCATGATCCATGCCTCTCATCCCCTTCATCTTGGATTGTTGATAATTAATCTTTTTGATCTCCACCCTTCATTCCTCATTTTCTCTCCTATAAATAGGTCACTATTTGGAGACAAATGGATCCATCTTTTAATTGAAAAGTCATGTTGTTGAATTCACTCACACTCACACTCTCGATTTACTCACTTTTAGCTTAATATTAGTTCATTTTTAATTGCATCATAACTTAGAATTGCAACTTGTAGGTGACTTTTTGTGATCTTGCAATGTAGATGACAACTTTGACAACTTTCTCCAAACTTGCTCTTCAATGGATCTTCAACCTAAACTTGCAAATCACACATCAAAGAGAGGGAAAAATGTTATTTTGTTAGTGGATAGGGGTTTTCCTTGGTCAAACCATGTTTTGGTAATCAAACCTTGAAATGAAATCAAATAGAACGAAGGAATGATGAATGAACAATTATGCTATGTTGCAACTCACCAACCTTGAACAAAAGGTTGTAATCTTGTAAGTAATGGATATCATGAATGTGGATCTTGACTCTTACTTGAATGATATGGATCCTGACTTGAATGCTTACTTGAATCATAAAACCCTACATCACCAATGTTAGCTCATAAACAAACATGATGCATAATGACTTTGACATGATGCTTGGTTCTTGAATAATACTCCAAAATGCTTGATAATCACTCTTGAATGCTCTCAAATTGCTAGAATGCTTAAATGCTTAGATCACACTTGCTCATGAAAATTGCTAGGAGAAAATATGTGAAATAACCTTACATATTTATACTTGTTTATGCCAAATATCTTGAAATTACAACACTACAAGCCAACATCAGATCTAGGAGAATAAAATTCCACCAAGAATTGAATTCAAAATTAGGTCCAAGCTAAGTGGGACTCATATGCCATTTGGGGCATATGAGCCCCAATAGCCTAAGCTTGGGACATAAATTTCAAGAAATTCTTAGTTTTATGTTAAATTCAGATTTAGGCCATGAAACTTAGGTGGGACTCATATGCCCAAGGTGGCGTATGAGTCCTAGATCACTAAATATGGTCCATACAATCCAAAACACTGAATTATGAAAGGTCATTTGATATGTGTTGAGATTATCCTCGGAAAGATGCACTAACTAAGGATTGTGGATGCAAAATAGGACCAAATAAGGCATAAAGAAGCCCAATTTTAACATGGAGGGCCCAAACAAGTGTGAAAATGTAGAGGGATACATTTTCCTACACTACACATAACATCATTACTAAATTTAAAATCAAAAAATAAGGTTATTAGGAGAGACAATGATGGTAAACCATAAATGCTAGAACAAGAATCTATGATGTAAATTCTATTAAAAATAAAATAGTTATATTGGGTTCGCATAACGTCAAATCTATATAGCCAATAGATACCAATCAACCATGACATCTCTAGGTCCATTGTTCAAACAATAGTATTCTCATATATAGGAATAGAAGGACTCTTAGACCTAACCTTCAACTAACACAATGATAACACTTCCTAGATTTAAGTGTCAAACCAAATGGAATTTATACTCACACCTCACCTTTGGGTGATGTGTCATATTTTGATGTTGCACATTCAACATCAGTCGATGTGTATAGACACATGACCATGTGTGCACATGATTGTTAGCAAATGGTGTTTTATGCATTTAATAAAAAAAATATAGGTTTTGTACGTGTCCTAAGTGTTAGATTTAGGGCATGGCAGGATATCCATTTTGTTTTTAGTGGGTACCCATTTTAATAAAAAAACTATCTTTTTTTGAAGACTATAGAAATGGTAACCATTTCTAAAATGCGGATATCCGCTTTATTTAAAAAAATGAATATTCAATTTGAAGACATAAAAATGGATATCCATTTTTTCACATAATTTTTTTCCCTTCATTTTTTCTTAGGATTGCTTTGGGATTTGGCTTGGGGTGTCAAACCTAAAAAGTTAACTACCCCAACATGTTTAGAGGTTTCATCCTCTTTTCACAACTTCACCCTTCATGATGATGACTTTTTTCATCCGAATTTGATGAAACAAAAAGGGTTTATTCAACAAATTGTCAACATTCTACCAATATTTAAGATGTGCTTTATTTTGAATTTAAGGGTATGTGCAGAATCATGATGGGCCAAAAAGTGGCGATATGATGGGTTTTTGTAGGGTATGTGGCTGATGACTTTTTTTTAACCCAAAATTGATGAAACAAAAAGGTTTTTTAAAGGAGATTCTCAGCTTTCCACCAATATAAATTATGCTTTACTTTTAATTTAATAAATATTTATTATTTATTTTCTATTTGAATTACAACTAAAGTCCTGATTGATAGGTTTTCTATAGCTTTGAACGGTATCACAATCTAAAACAGTGACCTGATTGCCAAGATCGATTATAGCACGGTATTTTTTTGAATCTAAAACATGTGACATAATATAGGATTAAAAAAAAAAGAAATGAATTTCATGAGTTTTGACCAAGTTAAGGTGGTTAGACATACGATTTTTATTTTTTAAAATTTGTAATAAAAATTCATAATTAATTATTTACTTGGAAAAAAAATTACAATAAAATATGCATCACATAAAGTCGTGAGTCCTCTAATTATATCTAAAATCTTATAAAAAAATATTATCATTTTATTGTGATTAGGGTGGTGACAAACACCTACTTCTAATTTTTTCCTTGAAATTTTAAGTACTATTGAAATTTCAAATTTTCACCAAATAGATTTTAAAAAAAATAAATAAACCTAGTAGTTTAGAAACTACATTCAATTTGCTACAAATTCTATTCTTACATATTTTTGAAATAATATAGATAACTTATTCAAATTTTTACGTCAAGTTGCCTAACTCTGATTATTCTGAATTTCTTGCCACTTAAGGGCCTGTTTTTTCCATGATGATCCTGCACATACCCTTAATAAATAATTTTATTGATTTTCTACAACCACTATGTGTAAAGTCTTGATTGATAGGCTGATTGAAAAACATCTATAACTTTTAAATGGTTATATATTTTTTGAATTTGAAAGATGTGTCATACACTATGCTTCACAAAATATAGTTTACAAAAATGAATTTCATAAATTTTTGACCAAATTAGGGTGACTGGACAAATGGTTTTTAATATTTTAAAAAAATCCTATTAGAAAATTCATAACTAATTATTTACTTGCAAAAATATTACAAAAAAATATGTGTCATAATTGGGCATGTGCCTACTTATATTGAAAGATTCAAAAAAAAATATTTATTTTTCCTCATACTTAGGGTGGTCGGACAAATACCTACTTTTTTTCCAAAATTTAAAGTACTACTACATTGAAATTTTAAATTTTCACCAAATCAAATTACTTTTTTCTAAAAAAGGCCTAGTAGCCTACAAACTAGATTCAATTTGCTACAAATTGTATTCCTACATATTTTTAAAATTATTTCAATAACCTATTAAAATTCTTATGTGAAGTTGCATAAGTTTGTTATTCTATATTTCCATTCCATTTAAGGGCCCTATTTGCCCATCGTGATCCTGCACTAACCTTGTTTTTGATATTGGTAATGAAAGATGAAAAAAATCTATTCAAGAAAAAGATTTAGCTGAATAATTGACATTTCTTTTGCTCATGATTTTCATTAAAGCTCAATGTTTTAGGATTTGCACATGATCTTAAGATACAAGAATCTAACCCCAAACCAAGGTCAAGGAACAAGGTGTCCCCAATTAGGTATAGGATCACTTATTATGGGATAGATGGATTGCCTATGCTCTAATAGGTGGATAGGTGGATGATAGAAGATGATAGCTCCAAGGATTATATTGCAAAGGAGCGAGAGAGCCTTTACTAGAGGTATTGCTATAATGGATATGAGATGAGAAAAGGATTCTTTGGATGAAAGGACAATGCCTAAAGGAAATGGATTGTAAGGATTAGCATTGTCTAAAATATACTTGGAAAAGGTTTTCCCCCAACTTTACCAAGACCAAAGTACCAAGGGTAAAGGGATGAATTAGATAGGATGAAATATATATGATAAAGCCTACAAATAGGATAATCAAGATCAAAGTAAGGAAGGCAAGATGTATTTGGTTAGAAAATTAATAAAATTATAATACAAACTTATTTAATTAAAGTGGATGAGGAAAAATAAATTTTAAATTAATTAAATAATTGAAATGTGGGAAATGGGTTAGTTTAATCAAATAATTCAAAATTATTTAGTTAATAGTGATGAAAAGGGTGATGAATGATGATGAAGAGAAATAATGAGTTTAGAAGAATGCATTAGATGTTTTTAGGTATATACATTTCGACCCTCTTTGAGACAATGTACCTTTTTGTGTTGTTTCAAAGACATATTGCTGGTAAGAAAAAAATGGTGATAAGATACCTCACTATGCCCTAATGTATGAAGGGATGATGGTTGGATGGTAGGTTTCCCCCTTGAGATATTACCCAAAAAAAATCAAAGTCGAGCTCACAATAGGTAAATGAGATAGGTTCAATGAAGATTAAGATGAAAATCAGGCTTATGTTAGTGAGAAAATTGATCAAGAAATTTAGGTCATGATAAAAAGGGGATGTGAGTGGGTGGGATGGGGGAATCTAGCATTTGAATGCCTATATATAGGCCCTAGGGTGTAATTTTCTATTCAATTACATACTCTTGTTTGGAAATTTGAGAGACCCTTTGAGATATTTGAGCGGGAGCTACCAAAAAGATGGCTAGTGTTCCACATGCAATTCACCGCAAGGATTAAGTTCAATAGTACCAGAGGCTCACAAGGAAAATCAAGTGGTACGTTTCTATCCCTTAAGTCTTAGTCGTCAATTTGATTGCATTAATTACTAGGTCAAGTTAGGTCTACAAAAGCATCAAACCATAAAGGAAAATAATAATTTGGTACACTTGTTACAATGATAGAGTTCGTTGTAGATTGTTTGCAATCTCAAAGGGTGATTCTATCACTCAACTCCACCTTTGTGAGCCTATGCCCATAAATTTGCTACCTGGCATGCTTGATGTTGGAGCACTTGAGTAAGTGTGCAATTGATATCATTGAAAAAGATTTTAATTTGCCTTAGTTTGGTTTTCATTTCTAAAATATTGTTTAACCTATTTTTGGCAGTCAATTGAGGAAGAAGTTGAATGATGTCTTGTCACATATTGATAAATATCATATTTTTTAAGCATTTTGAAGTTTCAATCTACATGCATCATTCTCTAAATTGTCTATTTTATCAATTAGTCGTAAAAATAAATAATATATTATATTTTTCATTTTCAAACATGGAAAATGAGTGAGGTTGGCATAAAGATATGAAGAGTCACCACAAATGAATTAAAAGAGGTCAATGAGTTGAAGGGACATGATGGTTGTTAAAAGCCAATAATGAAAATAGATAGAGGTAGCACCATACAAGGGTTGGTAACCCAGAGATGAAGAAGATTGTGGCACCTTTACACCCATCACATATTTGAACAGAGAGAAGAGGCACCATATAAGCTGAGGAAGATAGACAAAGTTAGGCGTGTGTAGTCAGTAAGCGGGGTTGCACATTGAATTGCAGCCATATAAGAGGCATCACAATAAAGAAATTTCCAATGAGAGGGGTCGACTAGTAATGGAAGCAACTTTGGGAGAAATTATAAAAATCCAAGTGGAGGTAGGAGAGGTCGTGCTAGTTGAGATGGGGAAGTTGTTTTGAACGTTGAGCCTCATCTTCAAAATAATTACAGATTTAATCAAAGAGAGAAGGATGCGTGCAAAAGTAAAGAGCCATAGGGGTTGTGCCCACACAAGTGAAGGAAGAGAATAGGCTACATTGGAATTAGTAGAGTAAGTCAACAACATGGTTAAGGGAATATATATTCAAATAAAAACCATGCTCTAATGAATATTAAAATGAGCAGATGAAGACAAGAAAAAGCGAGAACAAGTTGAGAAGAAGCTGAGAGAATGAATAATTAACTTAGTCAGCACTTGTGGATGGTAAGATGTAGTTTGGAAGTTAAAATACAGATTACCAAGAGGAAGAATTGAGGTAATGTGAGGTGATAATAGGGAGAAGAGATGTGGAGAAGATCTGAGGGATCAAACCAAATATGAAAATTTATTTAATAGTTAAAATTGTAATTTGAAATATTATATCATGAAATGTATTGCCTATAATTTTGAATAATCAAACAGTTTTTATTGCTTCCGTATTCAGGTGTCATGTTTGTTATTTAATTCAGTAATTGGGAATTAAGATTAGCTTGACAAATGAAAATATCAAGATAATATGTTGTGGGTTAATTAGAAGATTTGTCCATAAAAAATTGTGTTTAATTGGGGTAAAGTGGTAGATTTTGATTAGTTATCTGCACCAATCAACAATTATAAAAAATATACGAATATTTAATTTAGCATAAGTGAATGAAAACTACCATTTCTACACCTCTCTCTTAATCTACGTCTTGTTTTAAATACCTAAGACTTGTAGATGATGTAATGATGCTATTGTCTAGATGTCTATCTATTGTATATGATGTTAATGTTGTACAATATTGTTATGTAAATGCATATTTATTCTATACCATGTAAATGTGGTTTTATAATTTTCTTATTTACTTGTCTTAGCACATATCACTTACCACTGGCTTAGTTGCTACCAAAAAAATTGAAGGTTTGAGGCTTATGAATCATTTAGTAAAAGCATATATAGTATTTACATTCATCTTAGACAAGTCAATAATCCAAAGAAATGAGACTAAAATTTAAGACTTAGCCCAAACAAGAAATCAAAAAAATCAATGAACTAGTTTAATTAATGACATTTACATTGCATACACATTTTCAATACTCTACCAACAACATGTACATTATATAAGACATTCAACCCAAAATAGCATTCAGCCAAATGAATGAACATATCCATATAACAACATTTACATCATATAGGCATGTGCACAACACTTCTAACAACATTTGCATCAGATACGACATTAAATTGTATGATGAATTGAGGTGGTAGCGTTTAAGAGAATTGGTTTCACAGAGGCCTTTGTTGTTCAGCTATGTTACAATATACTTTTCAAATAGATTTGTTGATATCTGCAACATTGTTTAAGAATACAAATTCTTTTGGGAAAAAAATCCTCCCCAATGCATTATTAAATACACAGTGGAGTCGAACATGTATTGGTGCATATGGTAATGAACAATGAAAAATATGCATGTAGGAAAGTGGTGAAATTGAGTGAGATGTGTGAGGTTTTAGAGCATTGAATGATCAATGCATTGGAATTGTACACTAGGAAAGCTGACTAAATGGGAAGTGATGCATACTTAATGTGGTTGGATGAAATAGAATGAGCAGGTAGCACACGACAAATGCAAGGAAGTGGACATTGTGGGTGGTGAACTGTTTGGTTGCCACATGACACTAGGATCCAATACCAGTTCTCTGCCACACAAATTTCAAGGGTAGAGCTAACCCACAATCGGTCATCCATCCAAAATGACAACTATTGAACATTGCATATTACATTGATATAGGCTAAAATAAAATTGAAAGGGGCCAACAATTGAACATACTTGGTAGAAAAAATGTGTCACTATCATACAAAAGAATTTGATGCAAAGCATCATACACAAAGGAAGACACCAAACTTGCTCAACTTCAAAACTTAATTCACTTATGAAAACAAAGTTCCAAAAGAGCATTAGATCCATCAAACATCATTACTCAACTGAGTCTTGAAGTACAATCTTCAGTTTATGTTACAAGGATTCAAAACTTCATTAGTGCACCCTCCAAATGCATGGATCCATTCAAGAACAAATAAGACTCCTCCAATAGTCTAGACACAAACATGATCACCATAACCCTTAACACTCACCAAGAATCAAAACAAACCATGTCAATGATCTATCCCACCAAATTCTATTGGTTCTTCATGATTGTCCTAAACAGGTCGCAAGTACTTCGTTCTCAAGGGACAGTAAACAATAATCAATTCAAGACTTTTATTCTTAAGAGCCCAACCTTGTAAAAGGCTTCAAGGCATGTGGAATTTTTCCATGAACAACTCTTTAAATGAGTTTATGATTATTACAAACCAAACACCTTGTAATTCTGCCTTACTAAGTCTGCATTATCACTGTCAACACAGGACATTCAGTATAAGGATAATTTCAAACTTGTTTATTCTCTAAAGATTTAAGGTAATGACTCATAATACCTCCTTACACCTTTGAAAAATATTTCCACTCAAAATGAAATTCCTTACATTCATCAAAACACGGGATACAGTCTGCATATTGTCTTTTTCTCATATTTTTGGTGAAAAACACAGTCTAGGGCTTCCTTGTTCTCAATCAAGACCATAAGCTAAGAATCCAAAATTTTGGAGTTTGAAATATGACATAAAAATAGACTTACACACAAATTTTTAGATGATTTCACTAAGCCATTAAAGATAAACTTAATTTCTTTTATTCACTGTTACCCTAGCAAGGGTTTTAGAGTAGTTTTGAGAAAAATGAACATATCTTCCACAAATCTTAACTAAAATGCATGAAACAAGATTCAATGGGAAGGTGATTGACAATAACAACTTTCAATAACATTCTTGCACGTTTTCAATTCCGTACAGGCCGTACACAAGCCTGAAAGCAATGTATTTTCTGTAAAATGTGCAAAAAAACATAGTTTTTCATTATTTCCTTCAAGGATTCAATCACCAACGAGTACAAAAGGAGTTCAAAGGAATTTTTAAATTCATTTACACCATATAGAATCAATTCCCAACTATTTTGCAACTTCCTATTATTGATTAGACTATAATGACCTATTAACTCCCTAATTGTTGCTTTATGCACCTTTTACATTGTTGTGCAATTTTGACATTATTTGTTGACAATTTTGCATTTTCACATTGATAGGACTTTAATACATTAGAAATTACTTAAATGACCCTTATTACAAGGTGAAACATCAAATTGAACCAATTTCTCAAACTTTCCACTAGGAGGTAAAATTGTGTCAAGGTGCTCTTACACCAGAATTCTAACTTATATTTATAACAAAATATTGTAATCCCAACCATACACTAGAAAACTAAAAAAAAGATGAATTTGTGTGATTGGTCCCTCCTAACCTCAATCAAACAAAAGAGGAAAATAATTTAGAGATGGGAAAATTGTCAAGTATAGTGGAATCATGTTATTACCAGGGTGTACTATCACTGCTGCCATAGCATATGATGCATTAAGAAGAGAACCTCAAGCTTTAATATCTGAAGATCGGTTTGAGGATAAGGTGTTTGGTTTTGGATATAGTCCAAAGTTTCATACTCTTGCAATTTGGTCTATGGAACCTAATACTGGTAAACATGATGTTGTTAGGCCTATTGAAGAAGTTATTGGTTCCTTAGTAGTCAAAATAGCTACAGATATAACTCTTGTCCAAGCAGCTGAGTTAACTGCTCATGCTACAATGCTTAGTGTGGATACTGCACATATTTCTCAGAAGAAGTATGATTCTTTGGTAAAGGAATACAATAAGGCCTTGGATGAAATAAATAAGATGAGTGCCATTGTTCAGGCTACTCAGTTAAAAAGGACAATAAATTTTCCATCCTCTTCTTCTTCATATTTATCTACACATGATAGGGAGACCTTGGCCTTGAGAATTGATGATTTGAATGGTAAGTTGACTGCTGAGAAAGAAAATGTCAGGAAGGCCAAAGTTGAAACTGTCAAGGTGGCAAATGAAATTTTTGAGGATGTATTGAAGCATAGGGTGACTAAGTTGGTTAACAAGGCTGATGATGTTTGGGTCACCTATAATAATATTCATGAGGCAAATACAAAGTATCTACAGGTACAAGAGGCCTTCAAGAATGAATGGAATAATTGGATTACTAGGGTGAGTGCTTTGAGGGAAATGATTCCCAAAATGAAAGAGGATCCCGAGGCACATACTAATATTCTTGACATCTTGCAAATCATTGACTCAATTAATGAGATAACTACCTTCCATGAAAAGTTAGGTGTGCAACTCTAGAGTAAGTTGAAAATATTCAAAGAGATGGAGGAACGTGGTATGCCTTAGATATTGAGTCCAAAATGTGAGTTGTAGCCATTTGACACCTAGAAGAAATATTTGGGAGGGATGCTTACAACAACTATGATGGCATTAACTATCACCGACTACATCCTGCTAAACCCAAATATTGATACAATGGTGGAAATTGAAACAAAGATGGGAATCTTTGTTAAAGAGGCTAGGGTCTTGATTGATGCTAGATATTCTCAGTATAGTACTAAAGTGCAATGTTTGTTGAATGTAAAATGGCCCACTGAGGAAGAGTATAACACTTGACCATTGGAGAAATACACATAATGAATATGTGTCCTAGGGATTAATGAATAAGGTAAATAATGGATAGGAGAAGAATAATACATAGCCTGAATACAATACAGATTCTAGGCTTTTGATAAAACATGGTGAAATATTGTTCTCTCCTCAATTTGAAATGGGTAGCACGTGTTGCTAATGTGGATAATTGAATTTTGACTTTTTATCTGCTTTCCTTGTCTTGCTTCATAAGTTTTGTTGTTCTGGTTCTCCCATGGTTGGCATTTTTTGAGCATGTGGGGAATATTTTGAAGTTGTTGTAACAAACAAATGATGCCTTTTAAGGTGGGACCGGTTTTCTACAATGAGTTGAGGTCAATTCGGCCTCATGTTATTTACATCACCCGAAGACTCAAGTGTAACTAAAAAGGAATATTGTTAAAACGGTCTAGTGAAATTTTGACATGTGTGCTTCCTGGCCTGAGGCTTGTTTCGCTCTTTCATCTCTATAAGAAAGAATTCATGTCCGGAAGTAGGATTGAGTTGAAAAATTATGAGTTAACACTGTGAAATTGTCAGGACAATACTAAGCAAGTTTTAGAGTTTTTGTCTTAAGTTTCCTTTGGAGTTCATTGTTATGCGTGTAATTTTGATAACAGTATAACACTTACAATACAGAGTAATACCAATTTCATGGCTATTGTCTCTCCTTGTATGCATTCTATGAGTTATGAGTGGAAGTAATCTAGGATTTCTTTCATTTGTCTTTATCATTTCATGATGGATGTTTAATTTCATGCTTGCTTATTGATTCAATGAATTAATGTAAGTGCTTGGGTGAGATTAACAACTTGTATGAACTAGGTGCTCAAATGGTTGTAAGCAGTAATAATCATGAATGTCATAGAGGAATGTTGTAATGCAGGGTTTCTTGAGGTTATAGGTGTTATTTTTTAGTTGTTATCAGGTCACATTGATTGATATTGACTCCGTGCATGGGATAAAGGCACTAGTTCATGCAGAATACTTATGGTTCAGTTTCTGTGTTGATTCATTAGCTACTCATTTTTAAATTACAAAATCTCAAATGGATACCACCATTGCTATTTTATGTTGAAGTTCCACCTTCTCATGTGCAATATATATATGACATTGATAAATGAGTTGCCAACTTATTTGATGTGTTATATTGAATGGTTTTATGAGAAGTATCTATTATTCATAGTGTATCTAGTTATAATTGTGTGAATTCTTAAATATACAGTATGGGATCACCCTCTCGAGTTTCACAGAGCCCAAAGAGTAGGAATAGAGGCCTTGCAACTTCTATTTGTTTGTTGGCCAATCCCGTTAGAAGTACTGATCATTGGAAATGGCAAAGTCCATAGGTATTTCTTGAGATCAATTTGGTTCTTAAAAATATAACCAACAGGTTAATTTTCTTCCTTTTGGTGTTTAGCTTCTATGTTTTGTGATATTTTTTCATTATTTGTGATAGCTAGGTAGTAGCTTTTTGTACTTTCTTCAAGCCATAGATCCTTCTAACACTATATTTTTCTATATCTAACTTTTGGTTCATCCTAGAGCTAAGCTTCCATAGCAACTTCATGTCAATACTATAATTACTACTATCTAATGTTGCTTCTCCTTGTAAATTGGGCACACACATAGTATATTTGATTGGTATTCTTAAGGAATGTAGCACCTTCAACTCTTCCTCATTCTCTTCTTGTGCTATCTCTTCTATGTTAGAATTAATTATATCCATGTATATGGTTATATGTATTACTTTTTTCACTATCAAAGAATGATATTTATTCAAATGTTGCAAGACTCTATTGTCCCATTAAAATTCACAAATCATTCCATGTTCAATTGAATGTTGAAAGCATCAAAAGGATCTTTCATCTCTATTACTTTAAAATCTATTTTCTTCTTAATTACATCATTAAGTTAAATTCTTTATTTCCCCTAGTCCCATATATATTAATAGTAGAGCTATTTGCAAGGGAAATATTGTAAGGGGTGTCATAACTTGTGTTAGTTTTCTAAATTATAAATAGAATATTTTAGGCAAAATACTAGCATCCACTCGGAGGTTATTTGTTAGAGTTGTATTAGAATTGACTTTTTCTTCCAACTTCTTGGTGTTTTTTGGGACTTCTAATATGAGGCATGGAAACTATGTTTCTTGCTTTGTTCCAATATGTGGAGAATTTATTTAATTTTATAGAATTTCTTCTTCTTCTACAAAGCTTTCTATTTCTTCCAATAGTTGGGCTTTTCTTTTTGGAAAGCATGTTTTGCAATAATCATCAATTATTTTTCTTGTAGAATTATTCTCTTGTATCTTTGGTCATCTCATCATATTTTTGTCTTGCCAAGAAATATTTTTTTTCTCATATTTCTATATTATTCCTTTTCTATAGTCAATTCCTCCTCCAGGATTATTATCGTGCAACTCTATTTTTTATTATATTTTGTAATATAGTGTTTCCTTAGTTCTTCTTTTTTCTCTAGATATTCATTATTCATTTCTTCTTCTTTTGTTAGGCATGGTTTATTTCTTTGATTTTCCTCTTATTTCTCAATTTTAACACATCTTCTATCCCTTGAGCATCATATATGTGTACTTTTCTTATAATTTTTACTCCTTTTAAAGTGTTGGCACTATATAATTCTTGACTCTTTGTTTGTGGTGGTTCATTCTTGAAATACCATTGTACTCTAGTATAAGTGAATAAATTGTGACTAGAGTCGATGCAAAAACCATATTTTAACCATTCTTTTTTTTCTTAGTGTTCATTAGTATAATATCCCAATTGTCTACACCTAAAGTTGGTGGTATCATCTCTCCTCATTTATCTTTAACCCCTTCCTCTATTGTGCCCTCCTTTATACTTATTGTAATATCCTCTATATTCATTTGAAGGTTAATTGATTGTAGGTTGTTCCTTTTTATTTTATTGTAGATTAAATTATGACACATGGATATTGTGCTAACTTCTATGGGTTGACTATCAATAACCATGATCATCAAAATATCTCTCTAACAATCCTTTAGCTAAAACATTTTCATATGGGTAGGATTGTTATCTTTATAGTGGTGATTACACCAAGGTTCACGTTCTTCATTATCACTTAGTTTGAATAATAGGTAAGTGAAATCGTCTATCTCATATAGACATCCCACCTGTTATAAATTCTAAAATCAAATACTTTCTAGCATCCTAGGGCTAATTGTAGATCAAATTTAAGTGTTGCAACCTTTTTTCCTTCTTTTATCATTAAGTAGCACACATTCTTCAACCTATCTTGCAAACTCTTGTGAACTTATTATTATTGATTTAGGAGGGTTAGAGTTTCTCAAATTTATCTATAATATAGATTTGTAGCTCCTCTAGCATGTTCATTTATGTTCAATTCTTTTTCTAGTGGATTTTTATTTTTATTAGTTTTGTTAAAAGTACCCCCATGGCGTGCTCTACTTCTTCATCAACACCAACCCTCTTGGTGTACTTTAAGTCTCCATGAGTAGTAGTCCTCTTGATGTTTTTGTCTTCCTTTTAAAAAAAAATAAAAAATTTCATTATATTATAGTATTTTTTCATATTACATCTAAATTTTACAATATCAACTAGATATTACATCTAAATAGTATAATATCAACTTTAATCCTTTCTTGGATTCATATTTACATCTACTCTCAACACAATTCTTTCCTACATTCTTATCTTCTTTGTCTACTTTCTTGACTAAAATCTTATCATCATAATACAAATAACTATAAGATATTTTATATGAAAACTTAAACGTTGTTTACTATCACATCTAAATAGTATAATATCAACTTTAATCCTTTCTTGAATTCATATTTATATACTCTAACACAATTCTTTCCTACATTCTTATCTTCTTTTTCTAAAATCTTATCATCATAATACAAATAACTCAACTCAACTCAACTCAACTCAAGGTGAAGTTATTTCCCAAGAAGAAGCAGTTAATAACCTTATCTTGTTCCGATCTAACGACCCTTTTGGCGGTTAATAATCTTATCTTGTTTCCCTATATAAGGACTCCTGCGCTCGGTTCAAACTCCCAATGATATTGACATCTTTTTAAGTTCTTGAAAGCGATTAGAAAGTGATTTGAAAAATATTGACATCTTTTTAAGTTCTTGAAAGCGATTTGAAAGTGATTTGAAAAATATTGACATCTTCTTAAGTTCTTGAAAGTGATTTGAAAGTGATTTGAAAGCGATTTCCGCTCTGCAACTAGTTGTTTTTCACAATGAGGTTGTGCAGGCAGGCGAAAAGAATTGTATTCACGTTGGTAATATTTGTGTGTGTGGCCGCGTCCATGGGAATTCGCAGGAGCGGCGGAGGGAAATCCCAGCACTCTCACTCTGTGTTTCGACATTGCAACAAAACATTATTCCCAGCACTTTGTGTTTCGACATTGCTGTCATATCCGGGCGTCCAACGAGCAAATCCCAAGAATTTCGCTCATATTACTTTGAGCATGAGCCTCAATCGAGTTCAAGAAGCCTCCACTAGGACTTTCAAAGCAGCCCCCAAGAAAATGGACTCTGCAGAAGGCATGGCTTTTGAAGATTGTGCTCATCGGTTCGAAGACGCTGTGGATCACATCAACCGCTCGATGACAGAAATGGGCGGCTTGGACGTCAATCCCTCCAAGGCCCAGGTTGCAAACGTCAAGACATGGCTAAGCGCGGCTCTCACAGACGTAGAGACATGCCTCGACGGCTTCCGAGAGCTGACCGGGACTGTAAATGGCGATGTGGAGGGAAATTGTCAGTCCCTGGGAAAATTCTTAAGCATTGCTCTGGCCATGATCCAGATTTTCTTTCCTGATGACGATAGGTTTCACATCCCGCGTCCTTTGTTATATAACCCTTACCAAGGGCACGGGTATGGGTTTCCTCCTTGGTGGATGTACCCGAGAGATCGGGGGTTGTTACAAGTGCCTGCTGCTGCGTTGCAGGTGAATGCAACTGTGGCTCAAGACGACAGCGGGCAGTACAAGACCATTGCAGAGGCTGTCATGAACGCGCCGTCTTATAGCACTGAGCGCTAAGTTATCCATGTCAAAGCTGGAATTTACGGAGAAAATGTGGATCTTCCCAAGCACAAGACCAATGTTATGTTGGTTGGCGATGGGCGCGGGCAGACCATTGTTGCATCTCGCAGAAGTGTCATGGATGGCTCCACCACCTTCTGCTCTGCAACCTTCGGTATAATATATTTTCTTTTATCTCAAGAGTCTTTTTGTATCTGCGAATTCAAGATTGAAAGAAAACTTAAGATTAGATTATTGTGGGTTTTGTGTTTTACTTTTAGTCTCTGTTCTTTGAATTTATTCTCCTAAATGCAGCTGCATCCGGCAAAGGATTTATTGCCCAAGATATGACCTTCGCCAACATTGCAGGGCCAGACAAGCATCAAGCTGTAGCTCTACGAGTGGGGGCTGATATGTCAGTCTTTTACCGCTGCAACTTCATCGGCTTCCAAAACACCTTGTATGCTCACTCCCTCCGCCAGTTCTACAGAGACTGTAATATCTACGGTACTGTAGACTTCATCTTGGGCAACGCAGCTGCCATTTTTCAGAATTGCAATATTGTTGTGAGAACACCGATGGCCAATCAGACCAACACCATTACAGCTCAGGGCAGAAGTGATCCCTTCTAGAACACTGGAATTTCAATTCAAAACTGCACCATTGTGGCCTCCAGAGATCTCGCTCCAGTTAGATCCTCCTTCCCGACATATCTCGGAAGGCCATGGAAATTGTTCTCGCGGACCGTCATCATTCAGAGCTTCTTGGGCGATGTAATCCAACCCGCCGGCTGGCTGGAGTGGTGGCAAGATTATGGGCCGGAAAGTGTGACTGTGTATTATGGAGAATATATGAACACCGGACCCGGCTCAAAGGTGGACGGGCGAGTAAGGTGGGGCGGTTATAGAGTTATCAAAACAATGGAGGAGGCTAGTTTTTTCACAGTTGATAACTTCATTTCTGGATCTACTTGGTTGCCCTCCACTGGAATTCCTTTCCATCAAGACTTGATCACATAGGCCTGAAATTCTAGTGTCTGGGTGGGGAATCTTAGCTGTTTATGGAATCCCACCCGTCGCCTTTCTTCATTGAAGTCTTGCATGCTGTACACTATTATTCTTTTGTTCATTCCTCCATCACTGTCCTTTCGTTTTCCTCTTCCCATGCCCTGTTCACTTGTCAGAAGATGGAAAATCAATGTAACCAAGTTTTGCTGTTAATCAATAAAACAGAGTGACCTCCTTTCCTTTGTGGATGTAGCCATTTAATGGTGAACCACGGTAAATAACTGTGTCAATTTCTTGCAATTGTTATTGCTGTTCTGTTTTTATTTTCTGCTGTTCTTGTTGCACGGATAACTCAACACTCATTTCTTTCAAAACAATACATAAGCTGGCAGTTCCATTAATGGTTTAGTTGTTTCTATAATAATATTTTTCACTGTATATTGACTGATTCAGTCATATTCCTCTTCTTACTGATTCATAGTCATATTTTTAGGATGTCCAATCGTTTAATCATTTATCTGACAGACATTATTTGTGTATATGTATACAATATACTCCCTGTTGAGGGCATACATCATGGACAGAGAGCGTTAAAATATGACTCTGTAAACTGGTTTGAAATGGATAAATTTTTGCATAGTTATGTATGTGGATAAATTTTGCAGAGTTATGTATGTGACGTATGTTGTTCATGGATAGATTTGTGCCTGACAAGTTTGAGGGCATCCTCCACACACCCGTGCATGGCAAACCCAAAAATCATGGCATTCCATGAAACCAGCTCTCGTTTATGAATTTTGTTGAATACTTTGAATGCTCCGTCTGAACTCCCACATTTGGCATACATGTCCACAGGAGCACTTTCTACACAGGCATTGCGCTGAAATCCACTCAGAATTATGTCTTGATGAACTTACTTGCCTTGATTAAGAGCTGCTAAGTTGGCACAAGCAGGGAGAAGAGAGGCAAAGGTCACAGGATTAGCCATAAGTCCTGTTACTTGGAACATCTCAAAAGACCCATGCTACACATATCCCCCAATAATTGCACTCCATGAAACCGGCATTTGCCGAAATAGCCCAAGAGCTTCATCTACATTTCCATTGTGTAGACATCCCCCAATTAAGGCATTCCATTTCCTTGAGGCATTTTGTCAAACACAAGGTGCGCATTCTCCATATTTGCAATACATGTCGAGAGGAGCACTACCCACGCAAACCCACATCTGACTACTCCCTAGTCCCTAAAGAAGCTGCTTTCCGTATTGCAGGAATCCCAAGTAGCGAAGGTAAACTCGTTGGGTTGCATTTCCTCTAGTTGCATTCTGTCTCAAAGCCTCCTTACTCATCATAGCCAGATATTATGGCTGTCCATGAAACGGGCATTTTCTCAAACACCCGACGTGCATCATCCAAAGAATTCCATTTGGCGTATAAGGATAAAAGAAGACTTTGTGTAGAAACCGGAGGCTTAAAACCTGTTAGGATAATGTGAGAATGGTGCAGTTTTGTTTTCTGTGCTTTCTCAAGTGTTCACTTGATAACATGCTTTGGTAGGGGTGGATTATTCTTATTTTCCTATAAATTTCGCAATTTACTAGATAATACAATTTATAAATATTATCATAATTTTGAAATATGTTGGTGAAGTTATAAGCTCATCAAATACAAAAATATATGAAATTCTATTAATAGGCAAACTAATGAAATTCCAATATATCTATTAAAATTTGCAATCAAAATAATATGATTTTGATGGTGTCTCATGAACATACAAAAAACCCACTAGTTATCTTCATATCCATGTTTATAAGAATACTGTAGCAAAAATAAGAGGAAAATATTTAAACCATAAAAGATTAAATAGTCTTTTAAGATTTATGTAAATAATTTCGCTGAAATCTTATAATCATATGTAAAGTCAATGCGGTTGTAACTATAAAATATTTTGTATGAAAACTTTGAACCTCTTTTTCGATTACACAAATCAAATATATGAGCCACAAACAACACCATATTATGTATATATAATAGCCTCAAATGTTAAAGGAACATGTGATATATAGGGTTGTATGCAACATAATCCTACACTAGTAATATGATATTACTATAAAAATGATATATTTGAAACTCTGACTAGCAATAAAGGCATAGTGCCTAGGTCAAAACTTAGGGGGTGTAATATTAAATGTAAGAAAAAAAATGTAAGAAAAAAACCCTTTCCCTAAGATTAATCTAAAACAATTAAATAAACATCAATAAACACAAGTAATATATAGACTTGTCTACATTAAAAATTGGCTATAGGGTATGATAAATCATAATAATTACAAATATATGTTTTTTTGGAAAGAATATGATGGATAATGATACTTGGCTCTAAAAATGATGAAGAAGGTTAATTATATGTAGGTGTTGATTCTAATGATTTGATGTGGAAATGCTTGTAATGTGGGCATGCTTAATGTCTAGATTCTCAAAATGGATTGTCTCTATTTCTAGGTCGAATCCATAAATTTGGATTATTTTTTCAAGTATAAATATGTTATGTGATGTGAGGATTCAATCTTGTTGATTGTGTAGTTTTGGTTTATAGTTTACCCAATTCACATAGTCATGTTAGTTATAAAGGATTGAGAATATTTAGAAATAACTTAAGGAGGCTATTGGACTACTACAAGATATGTTCTCTTAGGTATGATCATGTTGAAAATTAATAGATAACAAGCAAGCATGTAAATAGTTATATAATCTACACATGTGAAATTGATTCAATATTGAAAAAAGTGACTAAGAATATGAAATAAATAAAAGTTTTTGAGAAACAAATGTTGAATCATAAAATATGTACTAAATATTAAGCATATATAATAATATAATAATATGTAAAAATTAATGTAAAATAAAAATAGGTGAAACACCATACAAAAGACCAATTTCATAGAAAATAAATGTTCATTTAATAATCTTTTTCTCATCCTAAATCTTTGCACAATTCTCCATATAAATAATTGTTCATTTAAAAGCAGTTAGTAATGTTATTCAAAGTGCTCTTGTTCACATAATTTTCTATTATCATAGTGCTTTGACATCTTCTTTGGAGAATGGTGTTGGAGAGAAATGTGAGCATGGATGTAATCCAAGAAGCCTACAGCAAGGCTGTGAAAGTTACTTTAAAATATTTTAGTTGTTTAAACATTCTTGGATTTTGATTTTGCTTGTTTTTAAAATTTGTTAGGAAAATCTATCTAGACTATATGATTGTTCATTTTATACAGTAATAATGTAATATTTTCAAGAGAAGTTAATTCAACATCTATTTTATTTAAGATCATCTTATTGTAAGTCATTTTGTGTTTCATATAATTTACATTTTTATTATGATAAATGAGAATTTATTATGAATAAGAGACACTAATATGAACAAACACTTTGATTTTTTAAGGATATCTTACTTGATTTTATTTTTGTTTTGTTAGATTTCTTATTAGAAACATAGACAACATGTAAAATAGTTTGTAGCAATCCAAGTTCCAATTACCTTCCAAAGAGAAATTCTTCTACTCAAACAACATTAGCTTAAAAATAAATTTAGTGACATTATTATGCTCAGCTAACACTAGCTTAATATTAAATTTACTAACCAAAACATGTTTCTAATAATAACATATCTCTTAGGTTAGAGGTATCATAATTGACTAATTGTCATCAAAGCAAAGTAAGTTTATAATACATTTTGTATAAAACTTGTCTCTAAATTCTTGATTCATGCAATTAGGAGTAGGGACCTAAGTGTATGACAATCTTCTCCAAGGAGAGGTGCATGCTACCACACAAGTATAAAATGATATCCATCTATTGATTTTCACTTTTAGGTGTATTATGGAAGGTACATTGTTGAAGACATGCGTATTTGAGAAAATTGTAGTTGCTAGAACACATGGATTACCTCTAGCAACATGTAGCATTTGAGACTCTTTCTGTAAAATGATAGAATACACAAGGATTAGGAAAGTGGAAGCAATATAATCTAGATGATCAAAGGTAGATATTAGGGAGTGTGGGAGATTCATATCATATTAGGGTAATAAATATTGATGGTACGAGGTGTGAGGATAAATTATAGATGAGGAAAAATTAGTGATCTACATTGTATGCAAAATATAATGATTCTAGTTATTATAGGGTTTTTAAATAAGAGTGGTTGTTACTATAGTTTGGAGGTGAGTAGATACTGCCACATACATGTTTGAAATGGTAATAGATTATGGTATGGATACCACATGAGGGGTAGATATTGCAACAATAATTTAATTCCCTGGTACTAGTAGATGAGGAGGAGGAGGAATAGTTGAGATAGGAGTAGATGATGTAAACCATTGAGGAAGTTTTGAAATATGATACATCTTGTTATCACAGAATCTGGCAACGCTCGTTCCACGGATAACCCCCCTACGAAACTTGTCCATTTCCTAGGTTCATGATTTTCAAGCCACCTAGAAATGCGTTCCAAACCCTCAAACAGTCAGTTTGAGCATCCCCCTATGTTCACCTCGCGAAGACCTTTGAAACGAGCTCCTTCACAAAGTCTCATTGTTCATACTTGGTTAAAATTGTGAAAAATGCAGTTGCACTAAAAAAGTGCGCTCCTGCTCACAAGCCAAAAACTGGCTAAGTGTTGAAAGTGCAGGGGCGCTGATTTTCATCGCCCCTGCATGAAAGTGTTTTTGTCAAAAAATGTAAGAGCACTAAAAAAGTGCGCTCTTACACTTTATGTCCAGACTTAGTCATTTTCTTGCCTAGGCGTGTTTCTTCATGCATTTTACATATTTCGCTTATCGTGCCACTTTTTGTGCCTCAATTAATTGATCAACTTGAGTTAGGTTTTTATGTTTTTCTTTCACTTAAAAGTGATTATATTGTTTTATTTTCATTGTTTGTGATTTTCGACTGCACTCCTTCTCAAGTTGCAAAACATGTTTTTCCAAAGATCTTTTTGCATCAAGCTAGGGTTTTTTGAGTTCACCATTTCAGGTACATTTTTATTTTTTGTCTTCTCATTTACGCATTCTTTCTTGTTGAAAATCTATCAATGCATTTCCTTTTTGTGATTTTTTTGAATCTATTGTTATGCAAAACACGTATTCATTTTCCCCCCTTCGCGTTTCTTGGTCTTGCGCGTTTTTCCTTGCTTCCTCTCCATGGCACGTTTGTGTCACATCTTCCTCTTACCCACGCGTATTCCTGATACACCCTCATGCAATGGAAATTTCATGGCTCATTTTGGTGTGACTTTCTTCTCCCACACATTTTTCTTTCCATTCATTCAAACTCCCACGTTTTTGTTTTAGTATCTTCCCACGTCGCCCTTTCAACAATGATTTGGTGTGAACATTGAAGAAATTCACATTTTGTGAGTAAAATTGCTTGGTTCTTATCCACATTTACAATGGCAGTGAAATGAATTTCAAGTGCAACTCAATACACATTTTCAAGTGTTGTCTTTGAGCGTTCCCATGCTTCAAAATAGTCAAGGCGCCATTTTCAAACATCATACCATCTTATTTCCAAAATCATGCTTCAAGTGCAGAGGCGCTAAAAAAGTGTGCCCTGACATGATGCCATTTTCCCCTAACACTGAAGTACATGAGCGCTATTTTTCAGCGCCCCTACATCAAAGCTAGTTTCTTTCAAAATGTAAGAGTGCTAAAAAAGTGCGCCCTTACACTTTTCACAATTTTTCCCTGAAACACTTCAAACTTGTCAAGTTTCGTTCTGAACCTCGTTCCTTCCACTTTGTGCATCATTTTGCGTCCTTGTAATCCGCTCCACACTTGCTCATCGTCGTTTCTTACCTCATGCACTCCCATGTTGTTTAACGACTAACGTTTGTTCGGACTCATCTTGCAGTCTCCTTTCAAGATCTTCAAAGTTGATTGATCAAAGATTTAGTTGCTCTTGATGACTGCCAGTAAACCTCTGTCTTCTTCAAAAGAAAAAGGAAAAATGAAATATAAATATCAAGGTGTCTATCCGCCAACTGTAGTGGTCTCCAAGGTGGAAGAAATAAAAGACACGGAGGTTGGCCATCAAGACTTGGTTGATTTTGCAAAGAAAACTAAGAAGAAGCCTCTTCCTGATCCGATGAGAGCAATTGTACATAGTAACCTGCATTTGGTAGCTATGTTCCCTACTGCTGCACACAATACAAATTTTTTCCTTCAAGTGGCATCTCACTACATCAGGGAAAGCAGAAGTGTGATTGATTCTTCTGGGCATGAGAATTTAAGACTCGACCTTGACTTCTTTGATATTGTGTTTAAAGTTCCTCAGATGGAGAAGTACATTGACATCTCTATACAAAAAGCACAAGAAGTCTTTAACGTTGATCCCAACAAGGCTAAAAACTTGATAAATACCCAATGGTTGAAGAAGCCTAGAAAATCTGTTTCTGGATGGCCAAAGGGACTTCTATGAAGTGATTTCAAAGATGACGTCAAAGATATGATCACATTTTTAAGCAAAGTAAAAGGCTTGCCTGAATCATCCACTTTTCATGATTAGATGTATGAATACATTAGGATTATAAGAAGACAAAAAGTGCACATTGACTGGGGAAAACAGATCAGTGATGAAATACATGAGCAGCAGATCAATGCGCCTTCCACATTGAAATTCTATATGACTTCTTACCTGGTGTACGCAGCAGTTGTAATGACGCAATTTCCAGGTCTATCCACAAAAGGGAATCAAATGCTGGTACCTGTGTATAAATTCTTCTATCAATTGGAATTGAAGGAAAGCTTCCATCATTTCAGGTGGGTTATTGATGCTTTCTTCGCACCTTTGCTTTTCAATTTTGATCCAACTCTCGAGAGGAGAAGGGTATCTGATGAGGCCTATAAGGCGGTAAGTAAAGTTGGATGCTTATTTCTTCAATTCCCAACGTTTACTTATTTAAGAGTAGGGTGCTACACTGGTTGCCCTTACATGCTGCCATGTTATTGTTCGGATAAGTGGGTTCTCATGGAGATGTGCAGACAACTAATTTCAGTGCATAAAGAATGAAGAAATAACCACAAGCGTGGATTCAAGTTCCCACTGACAATCAGCAGATATACTATCCCAACTATACAGAAAGCCAAATCTGTTTATGCTGAGATGCAAATCATGACAACCAAGACCTACAGGTATAGGTTTGATTTTGATTACCGGGATGTCAGAAGGCAATTACAAAAGGGTCATCATCACAAGTACCGTTTTGAAGACATCTGGGTTGATTGCAGAGATGAAGAAGCCATTCACAAAATGGATTATTGTAGGTTGACTTTGTAACAGATCAGAGACCTTGATATTGTTGACCTACCAGAGGATTTTACAGATCCTAGTGATATCATGAATGTTGTCTATGATGAACAAGAGGTTTCTAAAAGGTCATTGCCTGCAATTCAATGGTCTAGGAAAGAAAGTACTAGCATGAGAGAGAGATTGGCACCAATCCTATCCAATACTACAGAATGGTTACATAAGCATGGTTATGAAATGAAAAGTTTCATAACAGATCTAGAAGGAGAAGAATCTAAAGCAGAAGCTCGCTGACAGCAAGAACTCCGCATGAAAAATAAATCAGCGGTTGTTCCCACTTCTTCACGAAGAGGTCCCAGGATCAAGTTTACTATTGGGAAGAAAGATACCCAGTCCATCCCAGAAGGAGAAACCGCAGAATCTGATCCATCTCGCTCTAAAGGTAACAAGGCTATTCCAGAGGAGATAGATTTTGATGAAGAAGGTACTTCCAGTGACCAATCTGCTGAAGATGAAGACTCAGCAAAAGCAGACTCTGATGCAGAAGAGGTTTCTAAAAGTGGGAAAGAGTCTGAAGAAGAATTTGAAGGTGATTTCGAAGGTAAACCAGAATCAGAGAGACAAGAGGGTGATCAACAGGAACCCAGGCATGATCAAGAAAGAACTATTTTTCCACCTGAGAATGTAGTTGAGGAAATTCCCAGAATGTCATCACCTGTGATTTCCAGTGTTCCTCATACCCCTCCAAATTCAAGAACTCCTCCACCTCCTGTTCCCTCATCACCCATTCCTACCACATGCATTCCTGCAGTCGAGATATCCACTAATCCTGCAGCATCAACCCCGCTTGATACTCCCTTGGTGACAAGCATTCATACAGTTGATATACTGTCAAGTCCTCCATCATCCATTCCTATCTTGTCTTCACCGACGTATGATATCACTTCTGAAAATGAATTCAATCATTTCATGAATGAGTCAATGCGTGATCAGCTCAATGTGCAGTCTATAGGAGCAATGATGACAGACACTTCTCCTATTGTCACGATACCCATGGTAACTTCAGAGGTGACAATGACTTCAGAAGTCACAATGATGACTGAGTTGACAATGAATCCAGAAGTTCACACCTCCTTCCTTCCCCCTTGGCTGATATCTCAAGTGTTGAAGCAAAAGAAACAAATGATCTCTCCAGAGGAGCTCGACCTCGAAGAGATAGTCCCTCCAAAGGATAAAGGGAAGAAAAGGAAAAAGTATACTCAAGGTTGAACATTGAAAAAACTAGCCATAAGTATGCGAAGATTGGCATACCACCGCAAGAAGGAGATGTCAATATGGAGGACTACATGGTAACAAGAGTCCAACTTGGAAAGGTTACCAATGAAAGTGCAAAAGTAGATGGGCAAGTGACATTGGACATCTTGACTAGAAGACTGGATAAAATTGAGCAAGCTCACAATATGTACAAACAAAGGGCGGAGCATTATGCCACTGTTGTAAAGAGACTTGCAGGATCTCCAACTAATGTACAACCACTGACAGTGGTAAGTATTGAGGACCCAGCTATCAAGAAAGCTGAGAAGTTCGCCTCCAAAGGCAGGGTGTTGTATGATTTCGCTGAGAAGATCATAGAACACGGATCTCAAGTCATAATTGTTGCGGACAAGAAAACTACTTTGTTGGCCAAGCTCACCACAGAGCTTGATAAAGAAAAAAGTGTACTTTCCTAGGAGCGCAGAGATATGGAAAAGTTCCTGTTGTCATGGTCACAAATGAAGCAGGTAAAGCTCAGTAAATTGGTGGAAGTCGAGGTAATTCCCGACAAAGAAAAGTTCATTGAGGTAAGAGAATCCTTGAAACATCGAATTCAAGTAATTCAATCTCTTATGGAAGATCTCCACCAAGTGCAGGAAGATGTCGAAGGGCATCATGTTATTCTTGAAAAAGGAATCAAGGAGTTACCAGGTAAATATCCTACTGGCCACATAAATATCCTAGATCTTCAAGGAAGCCATCATGAAGTTGATTGACAGTGCAGACTTTTCAGAAGCCTCTCTGAACGTCATTTGTGATACAAGGCTCACATTGGATAACCTGAAAACGCATCTTGACAAGTGCAAGAAGGTTCACTCATCTTCCATGAGATTGATCACGAGAATTCACACCATTTTGGATTACACTGTTGGTTCGGATGAGAAGTTCGTGCAAGAGACCAGGAAGAAATACGAAGAATTCCGCACCCAAAGCAAGGAAACATGAAGGTTCCTGATCTCCAGTGTTAGACATTTTTTATGCATCCTTTTATGCATCTTGTAAATATTTCCTAACATCTTATATGTCTTTTTGTAAATTGTAACTGCGCCAAGTTTGAAGATGTAATCTTTTGAAAACAAATTACACTTTGACTTTGGTCAAAGTTAGGTGAGATCTCCTTAAATCGCTCACCCAACTTTCCTTGATTTCCTCAAATTAGATTCCTAATTTTTCTCATCCCTCTTTCTATATAATGTGAGGGATTTCTATTGTAAATTCATCCTTTAGTATTTTGCAACGAAGTGCTGCCCTTTTTGAAGCAGAATTGTGAAACTGTGTTCATACTTTGTGAATGAAATTTGATCAATAAAGAAGAAGATTGCAAACCAGACTTTGTGTTGGATTCAATAATCTTATGAATTGATCTTATTTGGTGGTGATTAGCTTATGGAATCTGAAGGACTCTAAGTAATTCATGTAAACTTTGTGTTACATCCTTTATTTAGATTTAAATTTGTGTTTTGTTTATTTTTGGTTGAATGATCTACAAGACTTTGTGCTTGTAATTATTCATGCTCTTTGAATACTTTGGTTGGATAATCTACAAGACTTTGCGCTTGTAATTGTTCATGTTGTTCGAGGAATTGCTACGTCTAAGAAGACTTTGTGCTTCTAACGTGACAAACGACATGCCTATCACAAATCCACCATTGATAAAGCTACGGAACGACTTTGTGCCTTCGTGAGCTTTCCCTTTTATTTTACTAGTTTATTGTTAATCACTTATGGTACCTCTACGCTTTGCTTTGACAAGATAGAGGTATTGGCATTACTGCTCGTTGTTAGTTTAGAGTTATTGTGAATTGAGAACTTCCAATAGTGAAGCATTGTAAACATCTTCTCTGAAAAAAGAGAGAAGGATGAATGTAACACACCCCCCCACTTCGTAAGTATTGTGTACATTTTGTAATTAATTTGTTTGTTTTACTATCGCTTCTGTTAGCAGTAAGAAGGGTGCCTCCCCTTTCTAAGAGGAGAGATTTACATCTCACATAGTTGTGGCTGAAGTCCTAGTTGTGTAATCTATCGAAAAGTTGATTACATAATTTTCACCCAACAGTTTTTTGACAACTCCACTGGGGAACGACATACGCAATCTAAGCCTCACACTTTTGATTGAAGTAGATAAGTTTCCTCTTTCTTGTTGTTCTTTTGTATATTGTCACTTTATAATATCCATCTTATTTAGATCTACATTCTGGCAGACCGGATATATACACGAGGATTGAGGGCTCAAGGAGTAGCATATCCACTTTTTGAAGAGTTGTTGCAACGTAATTTTCCATTTACTCCTCCACGAGTAAGGTCACCACTACAACGTGTTGTAAGCTACCCTCCATGTAGCCAAAGATCTCCTCTCCCAAGTTTTTGGTCTGTTCACCGTAGACATCCTGTTTAGGTACCTGTTGTGCAACCAGTTATGGCTGCACCACCTACAGGACCATGGGGAAATGCTTTCATTCCCCTCCGTTTGGCCGCACCTTTGCACGAGCTGCCACGCGTATCTAGAAAGCATCTCCTGAAGTTTCAAGGTGATTGCAAACAACATCCTGATGAGCACATATTTGCATTCTACATCGTTTGTGGCGTTCTCGACATTAAGCATGAAGATGTTTCTGTAAGATTGTTCATTGAATCCCTTCAAGGGGTTGTAGCTGAATGGTTCTTTACTCTTCCTAACGCCTTTGTCACCGATTGGGCCTCTCTTCACACTAAGTTTGAAGAAATATTTAAGCCTGCTAAAGATTCACATGCTTTATTGGCGCAACTCACCACCATGCGTAAAGAAGCTCATGAGCCTATGCGCGAGTTCGTGGAAAAATTTAATAAATTGGTGACACGGATCCCAAATGATGCAAGACCGATGAATCATAACCTGAAGTGCTTCTTCATCAACACACAACTACTCAAGGTGAGTTTCTACTTACGTAGGGAAAATCTTGTTAATGTTGAAGCGGCTCAGCAATTGGCTACCAGTCTGGAGGACGACATGATCCTTGCTGGAGAAATTAGGATGGGGACTAACAGAAATAAAAGGATGCAAGCCTCAGGGTCTTCATCATCTAATGTCAGTGCTCCCAGTGCCAGCTCAAATTTCACAGATCCCATGGTCCAAAGGCTGGCAAATGAACTCTTTTCTTTAAAAAAGCAAGTTTCAAACAATAACAATAGTAGCAATTACAAGGACATCCCTAGGAGGACTTTCCCTAATTATGTTGGCAACAAAAATCAAAATCATCTCCCAGCACCCCTAGGAAGGCTTGCTCTGGAAGCCCTGCCCACTAACAATGTTGCGGGATACTACGAGGCAGAACAAGATGATTATGCACAACAAGAATACCCTAAAGAAGAAACTGAATCGGCTGGCGACTCCAAGATTAGCTATTTGCAAATGGAAGAGCAAGAAGAAGAAGATGACTTGGTGACTGATACTTATGCTATTTTTACGCGGCATCAACAAAATCAGCTTGATAAAGCTCAAGTTGTTGTTGTCCCTAAAAAAGAGAAACCATCGATAACGATCGATAACGATCGCCAAAAGAGGATCTCCCCTCCCTTGGCAACCCAAGAAAAAAGCAAATCCGCAAGTAAGTACACCTCGGCCTTCTTCATCAACTCCCATTATTCCTAAAGCTAATCCTCTCGTTCCAAAGACCAGTGTGCCTTTTGTAAAACCAATCAGTGAGGTTATGACTTCCAACCTACAAAATTCTTTCCAAGCTTTTGACATTATTGACCATGCCAAGAAAACCAAGGTTCAAATGCCCGAGGCTAAATACCTCAAAGCCAACCCTGACCAATTTGACAGGCTTGTCAAGTTTGTTAATGACAAAAGAATTTCCCCAAGTCAGGATACACCTCCTGATACCCCTGTTACTCCTAAACCCAGGGAAG
Source organism: Sequoia sempervirens (assembly GCA_007258455.2). Taxonomy (NCBI): domain Eukaryota; kingdom Viridiplantae; phylum Streptophyta; class Pinopsida; order Cupressales; family Cupressaceae; genus Sequoia; species Sequoia sempervirens. Next base: position 121,770,912 of record VDFB02026320.1, read on the forward strand.
ATTCCAAAGAGTAAACTTGTATCTAATCCTCCAACCACCTCCGGACGCATTGATCGATTTTTCATCTCCCTACTTGTAAATGGTTTCAAGCTGAGTAACTATGTCATAGACTCTGGTGCATCTAACAACGTGATGCCCGCCAAGGTAGCTACTGCCTTGGGCCTTGAGATGACCAAAACCTTCAACCGTTGTTTCTCCATGGAGAATAAACAAGTGCCATTGATCAACCAGATCAAAGATGCGCAATACGCATTTGCCGCATACCCGGAAAAGAAAATAAAAATGACGGTCCTTGTGGCCGATGTACCAACATCTTACGAAATCCTCCTCGGATGCAATTTTTGCAAAGATGTTGGAGGAGAACTAAGAAAGGATATGTCTGAAGCAAGAATACCTATAAAAGGTGTGATGCAGAAATTGGTTCCTAAAAAAGAGTCAGAGTTTTCAGTTTCCAAATCAGATGATCCTAGAGCTCAGATCTTGTTCAAATCCTCAGGCGTGGGAACTTACTATCTACAAAAAAATGAGGTGGGTGAATCCTCGACTCAAAATGAGTTACAAAATGATGATATTTCCTCCGCTTCAAATGAGACGTCGTCAGGTGATTTGTCTATCTCCGACTGTGAATCCTCGTCAGATGATGAAGTTTTGGACTTCGACACTATTAGCATTGGTGATCCCAACGGTGTCTGGTTACTCGAATTTGATGGTAGCTACTCTTCTATTGGTTCTGGAGTAGGAATGGTTTTCATTTCACCAACAAGAATTTTTTTCCATTTCTCTTTCAAGTTGCAATTTGATAACACTAATAACACCGCTGAATATGAAGCCCTGTTATTGGGAATGCAAATTGCACTAAAAAAAGGTATAAAAACTCTTCATGCACAAGGTGATGCTGAGCTGCTAGTATGTCAAGTGAGAAATCTTTATTAGACAAAGAATGACAGACTCAGGCATTATCGTAATCTAGTATGGGATTCCGTTGAGGAATTTGAAGCTTTTGATATCTCTGTTGTTCCCAGAGAATACAATACTAGAGCTGATTCCCTCACAATCTCTGCCATGCTCTTGGTGCCACACAAAGACTTTCAAGGTTTTACTTACACCATAGAGTTGGTTTTCCACCCAAGTTTCCCTGACAATTTGGAGAAGTGGAAAATTTTCAATGATGATCATCAAATCATTGCCTTTCTAGAGAAAGCAGAGAATTTTTATGAGTTGTATTTTGAAGGCAGCAATTCTCTGCCTCGAGAATCTATGTCAAATATGGATCTTGTTACAGGTGAAGAATATTTGCAACTCAAAGGGAATAAGATTCCCAAAGGATTGGTATCCTTGGAAAGTCTTTTTGACAAGCATGATCGCCACATGAAAAAGAAACTCTCTGATTCTGACTCTTCTAATGAAGTGGAACAAATAAATCTGGGAACCGAAACCAACCCCAAGATGGTGAACATTGGAAAATGTTGCACGGCCGAAGAAAGAAGATAGTTTGCTCAGCTACTACAAGAGTATATTGATGTCTTAGCATATTCATACGAAGATCTAAAATCATTTCGGCCTAAAGAAGTACAACATGATATTCCCCTCAAAGTCGGAGCTTTGCCTTACAAACAAAAGCAAAGGCAGTACAATCCCAAGATCTCTAGAACAATTTTGGCAGAAGTTCAAAAGATGCTAAACGCACGGATAATATTCCCTATCCATCATTCAACATGGATAGCCAATATTGTCCCTGTTCATAAGAAGAATGGTGAAATCTGCATTTGTGTAGATTTCATAAATCTAAACCAATTGTCACTCAAAGACAATTATCCACTTCCAGTGATGGACCAAGTCCTAAAAAATGTAACTGGATCTAAGATGCTCTCCATGCTAGATGGATTTTTTGGCTACAATCAAATTGAAGTTAATTCAAGCGATCAACACAAAACCGCTTTCACGACACCATGGGCAGCCTTTGCATATCGCAGGATGCCCTTTGGTCTGATCAACGCTGGCGCTACATTCCAACGTGCCATGGATCTTGCTTTCCACGACGTGATGGGTAAGTTCATTGTGGTGTATCTTGACGATCTCACGGTCTTCTCTAAGCAACGTCATGAACATTTCTACCACTTGAGGCAAACTCTTGAAAGATGTCGTCAGCATGGTATTTCCCTAAATCCCAAAAAATCAACTTTTGGGGTGACAGAAGGTAAAATTCTTGGTCACGTTGTATCTACAGAGGGAATCAAGATTGACTTGGAAAGGGTCAATGGAATTAAATCTCTCACTTTTCCGTCAAGCAAGAAATTTTTTCATTCCTTCTTTGGCAAAGTAAACTTCTTAAGGAGGTTTCTTCCAGACTTTGTTGAAAAGACTCGTCATATTGTAAATATGATGAAGGGTAACACCACATTCCATTGGACGGCAGAAGGGAAAGCAGCATTCGATGATATCAAGGAGGCCATTTCTCACGCACCTGTGTTGGTCTACCCCAACTATGCCAAAGATTTTTTCATGTACAGTTATGCTTCCGAGCATACACTCTCAGCAATTCTAGTACAGGAAAATGATGAAGGATTTGAATCTCCCATCGCATTCATGAGCTGCCCCCTGAAGAATTATGAATTGAAATATTCTCAAATGGAGAAGCATGCTTTCGCAGTTGTCAAAGCCATCAATAATTTTTGGCTCTACATTTTAAGTAGCCATGTCAAGGTTCTAGTACCAGATTCGACTGTTAAGTCTATCCTAACACAACAGGAATTTGGAACAAAAAGAGGCAATTGGATTGCCAAGATTCAGGAGTATGATCTGGAAATTAAACCCACTAAGTTGATACGTGGACGTGGACTTTGTCAGCTTATTGCTGAAAATAATCCAGATAAAGAAATTTTAGGGGATGAAGAAGTTTCAGACGAGGAAGAGGTGGATCCAAGTACACTCCCAATGGTACTGTTTGTTAGTACCACTGACGAATGGTATTCCAACATCGCTCATTTCCTCACATATGGAGAATTCCCTAATCACTTGACTCCAAAGGAAAAGAGAACCATCAAGCTAAAATCAGCTAATTTTTTCTTATGGGACAATGGCTTGTACAAGCGCACAATGGATGGGACTTTTCTTAGATGTGTTGATAAAGAACAACAAAAATTGCTGAAATCTTATCATGACTTGGCATGTGGCGGACATTTCTCAATGCCGGTAACCGCTCAAAAAATATTGAGAGTGAAGTATTACTAGCCCACACTTTTTCAAGACGCGTATTCTTGGGTGCGTAAGTGTGAATTGTGCCAACAGTTCGTTGGTCGACCCAGGTTGGCGTCTTTGCCATTGAAACCTATTGTGATCGAAGAACCTTTCCAGCAATGGGGCATCGACTTCATAGTTGCAATTAATCCATCATCAAGTGCAGGACACATCTATGTCTTGACTACTACTGACTATTTCACCAAATGGGTGGAAGCAATACCTACCAAGCGTGCTACTTCAGAAGTGGTGTGCAGTTTCTTAAAGGAAAGCATTATTTCTAGGTTCGGTGTGCCGAACAAGATTGTTGCTGACAATGCTTCTGCCTTCTCGTCAAACGAGATTACTGAGTTTTTTTTTTAGCATGACATAACTTTGTCACATTCTTCTAACTATTATCTGCAAGGTAATGGTCAGGAAGAATCTAGCAACAAAAATCTAGTGACTATCATCCGTAAGCTGGTAGATGAGAATCAACGTTTGTGGCACAAGGCCTTATTCAACGCTTTGTGGGCAGACATGATAACTCTGAAGTGAGCAATCGGCATGTCTCCTTTTCAACTCTTGTATGGGTTGAATGCTAAGATTCTTATAACCTTGGAACTACTAGCCCTCAAACTGGCTAAGTCCATTAAGGATGAGACGTTTGACAACTCTGTTGATAAGCGCATCATGTATCTCTCTTAATTGGAAGAGAATCGGGTTCAAGTGGCTGACCGCATCACAGAACACCAGGACCAAGTGAAGAAGCTTTTTGACAAAAAATTCAAGTCTCGAGAATTTCAAATTGGTGACCTCATTCTCCTGTGGGACAAACAAAGAGAACCAAAAGGTATGCACAAGAAATTTGACTCACTGTGGACAGGACCTTTCCAAATACATTAGTTTCACGGTGAGAACAATTTCTTGTTAGCATATAGAGATGGAACGCCATTTTCCTTTCCTCACAATGGGCAACATCTCAAGCACTTTACACAGTAAAGTAATTGGCATTGGTATGTAAATAATTTTTATTTTTAAGTCCTTTTGAGTCTTTATGTTTTAAGTTTTTGTCGTCGTCGCCTGACTCCAAGCCCAATGAATGGATAAAGGCAGTTGAATTTTGGAATTCTTCTCCCTTCATTCGTTTCAAAGAATGGTTGAAGGAAGATCCCCAGCAAGAACCAGTTGTTATCGCAGAATCTAGCAGCGCTCATTCCATAGATAACCCCCCTACGAAACTTGTCTGTTTCCTAGGTTCATGATTTTCAAGCCCAAAATGTGTTACAAAGCCTCAAACAGTCAATTTGAGCATCCCCATATGTTCGCCTCGTGAAGACCTTTGAAACGAGCTCCTTCACGAAGTCTCACTGTTCACACTTGGTTAAAATTGTGAAAAATGTAGTTGCACTGAAAAAGTGCGCTCCTGCTCACAAGCCAAAAATTGGCTAAGTGTTGAAAGTGCATGGGCACTGACTTTCAGCGCCCCTACACGAAATTTTTTTTGTCAAAAAATGTAAGAGCACTAAAAAAGTGCACTCTTACACTTTATGTCTAGACTTAGTCATTTTCTTGCCTAGGCGCGTTTCTTCATGCGTTTTACATTTTTCGATTATCATGCCACTTTTTGTGCCTCAATTAATTGATCAACTTGAGTTAGGATTTTATGTTTTTCTTTCACTTAAAATTGATTCTATTGTTTTATTTTCATTTTTTGCGATTTTCGACTGCACTCCTTCTCAAGCCGCAAAACATGTTTTTCCAAAGATCTTTTTGCATCAAGCTAGGGATTTTCGAGTTCACCATTTCAGGTACATTTTTATTATTTGTCTTCTCATTTATGCATTATTTCTTGTTGAAAATATATCAATGCATTTCCTTTTTGTGATTGTTTTGCATCTATTGTTATGCAAAACGCGTATTCATTTTTCCATTCACGTTTCTTGGTCTTGCGCGTTTTTCCTTGCTCCCTCTCCATGGTAAGTTTGTGTGGCATCTTCCTCTTACCCATGCATTTTCCTAATACACCCTCATGCAATGGAACTTTCATGGCTCATTTTTGCATGACTTTCTTCTCCCACGCATTTTTCTTTCCATTCATTCAAACTCCCACGTTTTTGTTTTACCCACGTCGCCCTTTCAACAATGATTTGGTGCAAACATTGAAGAAACTCACATTTTGTGAGTAAAATTGCTTGGTTCTTATCCACATTTACAATGGCGGTGAAATGAATTTCGAGCACAACTCAATACACGTTTTCAAGTGTTGTCTTTGAGTGTTCCCATGCTTCAAAATAGTCAAGGCGCCATTTTCAAACATCATACAATCTTATTTCCGAAATCATGCTTCAAGTGCAGAGGCGCTGAAAAAGTGCGCCCTGACATGATGCCATTTTTCCCTAACACTGAGCTGCAGGAGCGTTGTTTTTCAGCGCCCCTGCATCAAAGCCAGTTTCTTTCAAAATGTAAGAGCGCTGAAAAAATGTGCCCTTACACTTTTCACAATTTTTCCCTGAAACACTTCAAACTTGTCAAGTTTCGTTCTGAACCTCGTTCCTTCCACTTTGTGCATCATTTTGCGTGCCTTGTAATCCGCTCCACTCTTTCTCATCATTGTTTCTCACCTCACACACTCCCATTCTGTTTAACGACTAACATTTGTTTTGACTCCACATCTTGCAGTCTCTTTTCAAGATCTTCAAATTTGATTGATCAAAGATTCAGTTGCTCTTGCTGACTGCCAGTAAACCTCCGTCTTCTTCAAAAGCAAAAGGAAAAAAGAAATATAAATATCAAGGTGTCTATCTGCCAACTATAGTGATCTCCAAGGTGGAAGAAATAAAAGACACAAAGGTTGGCCATCAAGACTTGGTTGATTTTGCAAAGCAAACTAAGAAGAAGCCTCTTCCTAATTTGATGAGAGAAATTGTACATAGTAACCTGCATTTGGTAGCTATGTTCCCTACTGCTGCACACAATACAGAATTTGTCCTTCAAGTGGCATCTCACTACATCAGGGAAAGCAGAAGTGTGATTGATTCTTCTGGGCACGATATTTTAAGACTCGACCCTGACTTCTTTGATATTGTGTTTAAAGTTCCTCAAATGGAGAAGTACATTGACACCTCTATACAAAAAGTACAAGAAGTCTTCAACGCTAATCCCAAAAATGCTAAAAACCTAATAAATACCCAACTGTTGAAGAAGCCTAGACAATCTGTTTCCAGATGGCCAAAGGGAATCCTGCGAAGTGATTTCAAAGATGACGTCAAAGATATGATCACATTTTTAAGCAGAGTAAAAGGCTTTCCTGAATCATCCACTTTTCATGATTGGATGTATGAATACATCAGGATTATAAGAAGACAAAAAGTGCACATTGACTGGGGAAAATAGATCAGTGATGAAATACATGAGCAGCAGATCAATGTGCCTTCCACATTGAAATTCTATATGACTTCTTACCTGGTGTATGCAGTAGTTGTAATGAGGCAATTTCCAAGTCTATCCACAAAAGGGAATCGAATGTTGGTACCTATGTATAAATTCTTCTATCAACTGGAATTGAAGGAAAGCTTCCATCATTTCAGGCAGGTTATTGATGCTTTCTTCACACCTTTGCTTTTCAATTTTGATCTAGCTCTCGAAAGGAGAAGGGTATCTGATGAGGCCTATAAGGCGGTAAGTAAAGTTGGATGCTTATTTCTTCAATTCCCAACATTTACTTATTTAAGAGTAGGGTGCTACACTGATTTCCCTTACATGCTGCCACGTTATCCTTCGGATAAGTGGGTTCTCATGGAGATGTGCAGACAGCTAATTTCAGTGCATAAAGAATGAAGAAGTAACCACAAGCGTGGATTCAAGTTCCCACTGACAATTGACAGATATACTATCCCAACTGTATAGAAATCCAAATCTGTTTATGTTGAGATGCAAATCATGACAATCAAGACCTACAGGTATAGGTTTTATTTTGATTACCGGGATGTTAGAAGGAAATTACAAAAGGGTCATCATCAAGAGTACCATTTTGAAGACATTTGGACTAATTGCAGAGATGAAGAATCCATTCACAAAATGTATTATTGCAGGTTGACTGTGCAACAGATCAAAGACCTTGATATTGTTGACCTACCAGAGGATTTTATAGATCCTGGCGATATCATGAATGTTGTCTATGATGAACAAGAGGTTTCTAAAAGGTCATTTCTTGCAATTCAATGGTCTAGGAAAGAAAGTACTAGCATGAGAGAGAGATTGGTGCAAATCCTATCCAATACTGTAGAATGGTTACATAAGCATGGTTATGAAATGAAAAGTTTCAGAACAGATTCAGGAGAAGAATCTGAAGCAAAAGCTCACCGACAGCAAGAACTCCACATGAAAAATAAATCAGCGGGTTTTCCCACTTCTTCACGAAGAGGTCCTAGGATCAAGTTTACTGTTGGCAAGAAAGATACCCCATCCATCCCAGAAGGAGAAACCACAGAATCTGATCCATCTTGCTCTAAAGGTAAAAAGGCTATTCCAAAGGAGATAGATTCCGATGAAGGTACTTCCAGTGACCAATCTGTTGAAGATGAAGACTCAGCAGAAGCAAAATCTGATGCAGAAGAGGTTTCTGAAAGTGGGAAAGAGTCTGAAGAAGAATTTGAAGGTGATTTTGAAGGTGAACCAGAATCAGAGAGACAAGAGGGTGATCAACAAGAACCTAGGCATGATAAAGAAAGAACTATGTCTCCACCTGAGAATGTAGTTGAGGAAATTCCCAGAACGTCATCGCTTGTGATTTCCAGTGTTCCTCATACCCCTCCAAATACAAGAACTCCTCCACCTCATGTTCCCTCATTACCCATTCCTACCACATGCATTCCTGCAGTCAAGATATCCACTATTCCTGCAACATCAACCCCGCTTGATATTCCCTCGGTGACAAGCATTCATACAGTTGATATATTGTCAAGTCCTCCATCATCCATTCCTAGCCTGTCTTCACCGATGTATGATGTCACTTCTAAAAATTTATTCAATCATTTCATGAATGAGTCAATGCATGATCAGCTCAATGTTCAGTCTACAGGAGCAATGATGATAGACACTTCTCCTATTGTCACGATACCCATGGTAACTTCAAAGGTGACAATGACTTCAGAAGTGGCAATGATGATTGAGTTGAAAGTGAATCCAGAAGTTCACACCTCCTTCCTTCCCCCTTAGCTGATATCTCAAGTGTCAGAGCGGAAGAAACAAATGATCTCTCCAGAGGAGCTCGACCTCGAAGAGATAGTCCCTCCAAAGGCTAAAGGGAAGAAAAAGGAAAAAGTTTACTCAAGGCTGAATGTTGACAAAATTGGCCATAAGTATGCAGAGATTGGCATACCACCGCAAGAAGAAGGAGATGTCAATATGGAGGACTACACGGTAACAAGAGTCCAGCTTGGCAAGGTTACCAATGAAAGTGCAAAAGCAGATGCGCAATGACATTGGACATCTTGACTGGAAGACTGGATAAAATGGAGCAAGCTCGTAATATGTACAAACAGAGGGAAGAGCATTATGCCACTGTTGTAAAGAGACTTGCAGGATCTCTAACTAATGCACAACCACTGACAGTGGTAAGTATTAAGGACCCAGTTGTCAAGAAAGCTGAGAAGTTCACCTCCAAAGGCAGGGTGTTGTATGATTTCATTGAGAAGATCATAGAACACGGATCTCAGGTCATAATTGTTGCAGATGAGAAAACTACTTTATTGGCCAAGCTCACCACAGAGCTTGATAAAGAAAAAAGTGTACTTTCCCAGGAGTGCAGAGATATGGAAAAGTGCCTGTTGTCATGGTCACAGATGAAGCAGGTAAAGCTCAGTAAATTGGTGGAAGTCGGGGTAATTCCCAACAAAGAAAAGTTCATTGAGGTAAGAGAATCCTTGAAACATCGAATTCAAGTAATTCAATCTCTTACGAAAGATCTCCACCAAGTGTAGGAAGATGTCGAAGGGCATCATGTTATTCTTGAAAAAGGTATCAAGGAGTTACTAGGTCAACTTCTTGAGGAGAATCGTATCTTCTTGCCGGCCACAGAAATATCCCAGATCTTCAAGGAAGCCATCATGAAGTTGATTGATAGTGCAGACTTTTCATAAGCCTCTTTGAATGTCATTTGTGATACAAGGCTCACATTGGATAACCTGAAAACGCGTCTTGACAGGTGCAAGAAGGTTCACTCATCTTCCATGAGATCGATCACGAGAATTCACACCATTGTGGATTACACCGTTGGTCCGGATGAGAAGTTTGTGCAGGAGACCAGGAAGAAATACGAAGACTTTCGCGCCCAAAGCAAGGAAACATGAAGGTTCCTGATCTCCAGTGTTAGACATTTTCGATGCATCCTTTTATGCATCTTGTAAATATTTCCTAACATCTTATATGTCTTTTTTTAAATTGTAATTGCACCAAGTTCGAAGATGTAATCTTTTGAAAACAAATTACACTTTGACTTTGGTCAAAGTTAGGTGAGATCTCCTTAAATCGCTCACCCAACTTTCCTTGATTTCCTCAAATTAGATTCCTAATTTTTCTCATCCCTCTTTCTATATAATGTGAGGGATTTCTATTGTAAATTCATCCTTTAGTATTTTGCAACAAAGTGATGCCCTTTTTGAAGCAGAATTGTGAAACTTTGTGTTCATACTTTGTGAATGAAATTTAATCAATAAAGAAGAAGATTACAAACCAGACTTTGTGTTTAATTCGATAATCTTATGAATTGATCTCATTTGGTGGTGATTAGCTTATGGAATCTGAAGGACTCTAAGTAATTCATGTAAACTTTGTGTTACATCCTTTATTTAGATTTACATTTGTTTTTTTTTTAATTTTTGGTTGAATGATCTACAAGACTTTGTGCTTGTAATTATTCATGCTCTTTGAATACTTTGGTTGGATAATCTACAAGACGTTGTGCTTGTAATTGTTCATGTTGTTTGAGGAATTGTTGTGTCTAAGATTGTGCTTCTAATGTGACAAATGACATGCCTATCACAAATCCACCATTGGTAAAGCTATGGATTTACTTTGTGCCTTCGTGAGCTTTCCCTTTTATTTTACTAGTTTATTGTTAATCACTTCTGGTACCTCTATGCTTTTCTTTGACAAGATAAGAGGTATTGGCATTACTGCTCATTGTTAGTTTAGAGTTATTATGAATTGAGAACTTCCAACAGTGAAGCATTGTAAACATCTTCTCTGAAAAAAGAGAGAAGGATGAATGTAACACACCCCCTCCACTTCGTAAGTATTGTGTACATTTTGTAATTAATTTGTTTGTTTTTCTATCACTTCTGCCAGTAGTAAGAAGGGTGCCTCCCCTTTTTGAGAGGAGAGATTTACATCTTTCATAGTTGTGGTTGAAGTCCTAGTTGTGTAATCTATCGAAAAGCTGATTACATAGTTTTCACCCAACACATCTCACACCTTTGGATTTGAAAAGAGGAGGAGGAGATTTCCTAATTGACATAGAGAAGTATTTTTATTGGGGAGAGATCATAAGGATGTGAAGAGATATTTGGAGGAGAGGTTTTAGAGGATTTTATGAGGATAGCCCTCTTAAGAGAGCATGGAAATGAATGGTGTGCCATCATACCCACAAAATATGCCCCCATTGTATGAGGAAAGTACCATAGTTGTACAAATACCACTACACTAGACTAGACATAACCATGAACACATTTCTCTACTTAACATAGATCCCAAGAAAAAAAAACCAAAATTACAAGTTAAAGTCTCAACTCCTCTTCTTGATCTAAAATTAAAAAAACCCATCAAATTTTGAATATACTTTACCTTCTATCCATTTTTCTCTTCTTGTTTAGTTTATATGAATATCCTATTCTAAAGTCCTTTATATTATAATCTAAAAATATATATTAAATATTCCATTATATTTTGATTTACAATCTAAGGGAAAATAAAATCTTAACTAAAAATTTTGGCGTAAATTGAACCCTAATTGGAAGGTTGCATATTTAATTCACATTAGGTTCATCAAAATATAAAATAAAATAATATTATGCTTCAACCTGTAGACATGCAAAATTTCCTAATTCATATCACACATCATTAACATTGCATTTTCATCATATTCATCCTTGATCAATGCATTTGCATCACTTTCATCATTTGCATTATTAATTCCCATTTTAACAATGTTTTCTATCATTTTCACCTGTTAGAGTGAATTGTTTTACCGTTCACATTTTCTTATGTTAAATTAGGGGTAGTTTTGCATTTAATAATTTATAACTGTATTTTTTTAACTTGGCTGCAAAACATAATCCCACATTGGTGAGAAATACATAAAAACTAGTCTTTTTATACACCTACACTCTATCTATTGCATGAGCTAAAGGCTCGTGGACATATTGTTATCTCTTGTTGGATCATGGAGAGGTTCTACTCACGTGGGAAGGTTTATGCTTACGTGGAGAGGTTGGTGACGACTTGTGGTGATTTTGTTGCATGGTGTGAAAGAGGTACTCCTTTTTTTTTCCATCAATTACAAGTGTTTTAGCCAAAAAAAATTCCATCTATTTCTAGTTTCTTGCTTCAATATGGTATTTTTCTGGAAAAAAAAAATTTGGGAGATTGCACATTGCTAGTTTTAACCATTTTGGTGGGTATAAATAGCATATTTTTCTTCTCACGTTCATTTGCACACCATGTTAGAATCGAAGATTGAACCACTCACTCTGCACAAATATCACACATGGAAGATTAAGATGACACAATTGTTACAATCTTAGGGTCTTTGGAAAATGTTGGATGCCAAAAAACCTGAGTTCACTAAGGAGTTTGAGTATTTTTTCCATCGCAAAAAAATGGATGAGGTGAGAGGACTCATAGGCCTCCATGTTTCTGATAATTTTTTGTTTCATATTGTGGGGTGTACAACAGCCAGAGAGGTGTGGGATATGCTTGTTGAGTTTTATCGAAAGTTCAATTAGTTCAAGATCTTGCAGCTTGAAGTTGATCTCACTGCTCTCTCTCCAAATTCCTTTCCCACTATTCAGGACTTCCTCGCATAATTCAAGTTGATTATGTCACAGTTGAAAGGATGTAGTCATGACAAGAAAAATAAAGAGTGTATCTTCTTGATCCTATCTAAGCTACATGGTGCATTTAAAGTATTTGCTTCTACCTTCTATTCTACCATGGTTTCTATGGGAGATGCTTATTAGGTGCCTTCTTTAGAGGTATTTTGTGATCAATTGGCTCGAGAGCAAGCCAAGTTCATCTGGATGGATGCTCTTCCTAAGTTTCATGCCTTGATGGCTCAATCTTCCAAGGGAAAGGGTAAGAATAAGTAGAAGCCTAAGAAATATTCTCCTTAAGGTGGTGAGCATCCCTCCAAGCTAAGGAGAAGAATGATAAGAATACTGCACCTCCTCCTTCTTCTAACTTAGGAGAATCATCTTCCAAGTCTAAGAAGAAGGAAAATTGTTTTTTTTGTGGAAAGTCGGGGCATAATGATGCACACTTTTTTGTGAGGCTCACAACATTGGAGAAATTTATGAAGAACCACAACATTGCCATACCAAAGTATTCTTCCTTGGGAAAAGGCCGAGACCTTGCAGCAAGAGGTTTGTCCTCTACCCATGACAATTGGATTCTTGATTCTAGTGCTTCACATCACATGATTCATAATGTGGATATTCTTGATTCTCTCTTTGATAGTCATACTACTCACATTGTAGTTGGAGACTCTTCTCAGATTCCTATTTTAGGGACAAGCTTAGTTCAGATGTAGGATGGTTGCATTGATGATGTTCTTGTTCCTGATATTTCATAGAATATGTTGTCCATTTATCAGATTTGTCAGCATGGTGATGGAAGGCTTGTTGAGTTTTCTCCTAGTGATGTGACTATTCGAGAGTTGGAGAATCCTAAGAAGGTTGTTGCTACTGGAGTAGTTGATCATAGATCTTTCTTGTATAAGTTTAATGTATTTGAGCCTTCATTAGGATCATCCTTTATTGCTCATGCAGATTCTGTGAGTAAGTCGTGGCATGAGCAGTTTGAGCACTTGAATTATAGATATCTCCAATAGATGAGCACACAGAACTTAGTGATTGGTCTACCTCAAATCTCTTGTTCTGATGAGAACACAAATCAACCCACACCCAATATCTTGGGAACACAAAACCTTCCAAAATAATGTACACCAATCCTTTTACAACTCCACTTGTAACTCATAATTTTTCAACTAGTACATGGAGACCACATGTATCAATGAACTTATATGCATCCTCTTGGTCACAAAATGCACCTCAACAAGGTCAAAACCTTAGCACATTAAACATGTCAAATCTTCCTCCTAGACCATAAAATCCACCATTACATGCTAACATGCCACCAAAACAACAAAATATGGCTTCACCCATCTATATGATTCTTAATCTAAACAATCCACCTCTTCAACCACAACAATCTAATCCACCTATACAATCACAACAATAACCAATCTATCAACACGCACAAACCAACCCTCCACAACAAATCATGTACCAACAACATAACACTCCTCAACAAAAACATGCTCAACAACTACCTTCTTACCAAGACCCTTCATATAATGCTCAATATCAACAAGGGTCAAACATTCAAAATCCGAATCTTAATACAACATAATAACAATATGATCCTTTACACATCCAAACTCCACAACAACAAAAGCTTGTTCCTCAACAACAAAATTTTGTTCCAAAACAAAAACAATCTTATTCCTCAACAACAAATTCTTATTCCTCAACAACAAAATTTTGTTCCTCAACAAAAAAATATTATTCCTCAATAACAAAATCTTGTACCTCAACATCAAAATGTTAACCCTCAATACTCAAACCCCAATCCACATGATCCAAATGCTCCTCCTCAATATCAATTCAATGCTCCTCAAGGATCAAACGTTTCCTCACACAAATATAATGTTCCTCAAGGTCCGATGCACAACTCATCAAACCCATCTTACAACTCATCTTTCCTTGGTCATTCAAACTACAATTCGCCTAATCCTCCACCTAACACATAAGGAAATGTGTTAGCATTGCAAATCCAAAATATAAACCAAAGGATACTGGACATACAAATCAAAAAGACTAAGAATAGATATTCCTTGGAAGACATTTTTCCCTATCCTTATGATCAAATAATTTTCATGATTCCTTTCCCTAAAAACTTTGAAATTCCTAAATTCGACAAGTACAAAGGAAGAGGAGATCCGATTGAACATATACAAAAGTGTTTCATGGCTTGCATGGAGGTAGCTAACAATTCCTCTTACATGATGAGAATATTCCCAAGGAGCCTTGGTGGACAATCCATAGAATGGTTTTCTCATTTACCTCTTGGAATTAAAAGGTTCAATGAACTATCAAAAAAATTCATCAATCACTTCTAGTACAACATAGAACAAAATATCATTGTAACTAACTTGTACAAAGTGAAAAAAAACCAAGGTGAGTCATTTGCCTCTTTCTTGCAACGATGGAGACATAATTCAAGTAAATTTAAATGTCCTATCCTTGAATAACAACTTGTTGACATCTTCATGGGAAATCTAAACACCGATTTAAGCTTCCAATTAACCATGCTATTCCCTAACACCTTATAAATCAAATGATAAACCATGTTTATGGGAAAAGAAAAAATACATTTCCAACAATGGAGTAGTGGATGCTAAATTCATCCAAAACATACAACCTCCATCTAACAATCCTCAACATAATGTTCAAATAAATCAATAAAATAATCATCCAATCAATCAAATGACCAATCAAAATCAAAATCCTCCAAGAGGACCACCAAGGCCTAACAACAATACTTTCAATAAAATGAGATGAAAATACATTCCTTTGGGAGAACATGTCGAAGTGGTCTTATGAAAATTGCTTCAATCAAACCTTATCCAATCACCGGATCAAAGAAACTATGAGGAACCACAATTCAAACCTCATTGGTACAATGAGAATGACCATAATTACAAATATTAAAAGGAAAATATTAAATCACCCCCTCTTGCAACTGTTAAGGCTACTGTAGCAGCAAACAAAATGAAAAAAAGAGCTTTCCAACAGAGTTAAATGCCCCTCCAAACATTAATATTAAGTTGTGTGGCCATTTTGGATAGTTTACTTCTCTATAACCAAAAAAATAAAATATTAGCAACCTTCAACACATTTAGCAACATATGTGACTCATTTCACCTCCCTTCACAGACGTTGTCCATCATCTTGTGCACTACAGTTAGCAACAATGTATAGTCTTATTAGAGCATAGCTCTTAGGGAAAGAGGGAAGAACAACAAAAGTTTCACAGATTAATAAAATAGAATGTTCCCTTCCTTCTTGTCAGTCGTCCAAGTTAGGGCACAAATTTAATAACATATATTTATATGTCAACACCAAATGCAAAATTAATGTGGCGCCTAAATGACATTCAAAATGGATGTGAATTCTAATTAAAAGAGAATTAATAATCACCATGGATTAAAGTTATGGGTTTCAAATTTTAAATTGTTTCATTTAGTAATCTGGTAAGAGTGTAGAATTTATTATAAAAGATGATAGACAAGAGAATAGTGTCTACGTTACAAAAAATATAAACATCGTATTTAGTATTGTTGTAATAGAAGGATATTAATAACAATAATACTAGTTATATGAGGAAAAATATGGATGTTAAAAATAATATTATTAATTAAATATTAATGTAAACAGATTATATCTCATTATCTTATATTAATATTTGTGGATTTGATATTAATATTAACGTGAATATCAATAGAACTAATATTAATGTTTTTGACTATAGGAAAAGTAGGTTTTGAAGGGGGCCCGAAACCTTGTATAGAAAAGACCAATGCTTTTAAAGATAATCAAAACAATACAAGAAGCCAACCATCAACAAAAAATAAGAAAAAAACTAGCCAAAATGCAAGACAGAACCAACAAGAAACTATAGACTTTTCAAAATATTAGTCACTTCAAGATCACGAGCAATGATCTTCTCATGCATGTCCATCACCTTGCTAACCTCCTTATCAAGAACCCCCAAGTTATTTTTATTCTTGTTGTGGGTACGGGTGTAGGGTTTTGTATCATTCTCCACCCCTGCTTCATGTCTTTGGGGGGATCAACCATGCCAACAACTTCTTTCAGTGCACCAGAAGAGTCGCCTTTCCAAAATCTAACCTTTTCATTTAGAAATTGAAGACCCTCAACATTATTGTGGAGTGCAGAATGACTAAATTTGATCACAATTTCAAGATTCTCATAGGCCTTAGTCATTTTCTCTTCTAGTTGGACCAAGACTTTGTACTCAAAGTCCCTCTTCATTTTTAGCATCTCATCAGTAAATGTTTTCAAGATATCAAACAATTGATTAACTTGGGCCAGAATAGAAGACTCATGAGAATTAGTAACCTCAGCATTATTAATCAAGGAACGAACCTTAACATTGGTAAGGTTCAACTCATTGAACAACTACTTAAAGATTCTAAAGAAAATAATCGAGGTCATCCTTCGCCATGCCTAACACATTCGATAAATTTTCAAGATTACAATTAAATATTTCCCTTTCATCAACCAAATTATCCTTAGGAGCATCCTAGGTCTCTTGCACATCTTGAAAAGCCTCTTTATCTTTGTTGAGAGCATAGTCACCATCAAAGACCTTTACACTTGGGATTCTCCACCTCAGCAAGCGCAAATTAACCATTAGAATTTCCCAGCTCCATTTCCACCTTAAAACCTTTTATCAGCAAACAACCTATGCTCACCATTCAAAATCCCATCTAGGTCATTGCTAGCATTAAATCATCCTAAGAGAATTTCTTCCTACCAACTACTGCTCCTTACCCTTATCCTTCTTTGAACTATTACCATAATGGAGATGCTTCTTCCTTTTCCATTTTGAAACAAAGGAATCAACCTCATCACAAGCTTCATCTTCCACATCTGGTGTCAACTTGTTCTTATTAGAAGAATGAACCTCACCCTTATGCATCAACTTCTTTTTCTTCTCAATACCAAGGGCTAGGAATTTTCCTTTCTTCACCTTCTAAGACTTAGAGAAAACAACAGGGATCTCATCCTCCTCACTACTAATATGGTACCCTTCAAACCATGTGGGTTGCTAAGTTTTTTGCACCTTCTTTATCAGCTTAGCATCAAAATCTCCAGGGGGCTCCGAGAGCACCTACATAGAATCATTTGACCCTTCTATAGTTTCCTCAAACTTAGAACCTATATCACAAACAAAATTTACATGTTTCAAACAACTTTTAGTAATTGTTACATATTTTTCGCCTCAGCTCAAATAGAGGAGCTAGCTGATTGTTTTCAACAATAAGTGGAATTACAGATTGTATTTAAATGTTGTTTCGCATTACTTTGTGCATTTGAGTAACAGTTATGCATTTTTGAAGTTATGAGTTTGCAGAGTGTCATTCTGAGGTTGCAGTTTTAAAAGAAAGACAAAATTGAGTACATGTGCAAAATAGCATTTCAGATGCTTTTATTCATTTCGAAAAGAACTCATATTTTACAAGGCTTCATTTGATTTCACAATAAGAATAGTATTACAACATTGCATGAGATGCATTTTTCTTTTCAACTGAAAAGCAAAACTTGAAATCAAGGATCCACACAAGCTGTGGATATAACTATAACTATTCCAATACATTTCTAACAGCACAATGCACTACTGAAGATGCGAAAGGAGAACATATAAGCAACAACATAGTCATCATTTCTTGTTATCGACGCTTAGTGTTGAATGGTGCACCTCGCCATCTCGAGCTTCGTTGACCTATAAGAGGAAAGGAGGGGCATCAATGGTTCCGACTATGACATAACTCATATGATGCACCTACAATAGTACAGTATACTATGAGCAATGCATTGAAACAATCAGAAGAAAATCAAATGCAGTATGAAGAAGTGAACTAAATGAGAAGTATCAACATCATAATCAACATGTTCTATTTTTTATGCTAACAGTGTTTGTTTCCTTGTGCAGGTATAGGTTAAGTCGTGAAGCTGAACATTATTCGAAGACCAAGCATGTGGAGTAAAACAGGCTACCACAAGGGTAGAGCCTGGCATGCTGCTCGATGCATTTAAAGGCTTGATTTTTGAAATATTTTTCATCATATACATCAAACAAAGTGAAATACAACTGAAAGAGTAAAACAAAGTTATCCATCAAGTAACGAAACCAACTGTGCATTCATAACGATCAGCATTTCTTTCTGAAGGCTACAGGTGAACAGTGAGTTTAGTTCACTTAAGGAATTTAACAGAATGCATTTACATCAAAATTGTTGAATTACTTCATTTTCTATGCTGATTATAATCATATGTCATGTGAGTTTCAATTCATTATTTCTCTTTTAGTGAACAGGCATACATATGCCTTAATGTTTTGTTCTAATTTTCATCATCAAAGAGAACAGTTTCTGAGAACAGTTGTGCAGTGAAATATAAAAATGCATGAAGAGTACTATGTTGCTCACTAAAATAAATAGACAGTGCACCTGAGTGTTAGACAAATTTCTAGTTCTGATTTGACTGGTGAAGAAATACTGCATTATCAACGGTAATAATAAAGTGACCTTTTCAGGATAATAAGGGAAGAGTAAGTATTTTTCTTTCCAGAATGATTCTGAGTTACCAGCTATACATTTAAATTGGTGTTTAAAATTGGTTCATACTGATGCAATGTTTCAATTCAAAAGCAAAATGGAAAAACTTCTACAGAATTCAATAAAGGAAATGACAGTTGTTGTGTTAAAGTTTAGTACTAGTTATTAAGAGCTTCAAGAAAGACAGTAAACTCATTTTGATTGTGCCTCAAACAGGATCGTGTGTCAATGATTAGTCAAGGACAGCAATTAAATGTGTTGTTCTTTCATTTTGTTTTTTGTGAGTTACAGGTGTCAAGTAAGATGTCAATTGTAATTGGTCAAGCCATGAATTAAATATAACAAATATGCAGGGTTTTGATCATTTCCAGATTACTTAGTCGAGGTCTTAACAGAATAGTGAGGTAAGGTTTTTGTCTACAAGATGAGCACAGAATGCAGTTGGGAATCTTAATGGAATGTTCAAATTCGAACTTAATACACATATGAAGTTTTCAATACAAAAACATCTTTCAGATATTTTTTAGTACCTAGAGATTACTCTCAAAATGAGTATGGGATTTTCATTTTTAAAGGATAGTTTACAGCTCCATGATGTTTTTAGTTCTGTGATTTGAACTCAGGTGTTACGACTATCAAAAGAGTACAGAAATTCCAAAATGAAAGCTGGGTATATGAGTCAAATGAGTATAAATAAACACACAAATTCTTGTTGTTTCGTCATAACTCTTGTATACTTCTAAAGGAATCTTTTGTTTCGGAAGTTAATACAAAATGTCATTGTTTATAGTCAAGATTCTAAAAGAAATGCAAGCATGTATACAGTTTATCACCATTTCAACCAAGTATGAGAGGTCGAGTTCTGTCAGAAATATAAATGCATGCTTTTGCTTTTAAAAATTCCAAGAAACCCATGATATTGTTTTGTTTCAGAAGTGTGGAGTAAATCACTGATTGTTACTTCATAACCTCCAATGCTTTCAGAACACAGAAAATGCATTTGTCTTCAGGATTTCCAATACCCACATGAGTTTTCATGAAAACGGCAATATAACTACAAATATGAAGAATTTCTGTGATAAATCGAGCTCAGGAAAGAGGAAAATAGACTTCTCTTTCGAATTTTTTAAAATACCCACATGTGGGTTTATTTTCAAAATACAGAAAATGGTGTTTCCTTTTAAAATTTCAAGTACCCATTTTCAGGGTTGGTGTCAAAATGCGGAAAAAATAGCCACAGAAATACCCACATGAAATCTGAAGAAAATGGCAAGGATATTCAACAAATGCGGGTTCCCAAATTATAGTCAAAGCACAGAGGAAGAAAAATATAGTTTCTTTTAACTTTTTGTCATACCCATGAATGGAAATGTTATTAAATTAACATAATGGAGATTTTTTGTTTTGGGTCGAGCTTAAATTCAAAAAAATTGCTTTCTACAGTGCTCTTTTGGCACGGCCTGTACATGGCCAGAGGGATCATGAAATAAAGAGAGCTTTTAGAGTTTCTACAAAGCAAAAGAAATTACCAGTTTGAATTTCTAGTTAAGTCTAAAGTCGCGGCCATAGCTTCCTTTTTAGTTTCTAAGTGCAGGGATTCGAGTTTCCAAGTGATGGTCGAGCTCTAACTGGTGAATAGAGTGTTACAATGGTAGATGTGAGCACAAGAGAACAGTAAAATGATGACATTAGAGTATGTTAGCCACAACTTTGAGGCTGAAATGAATAGAATACATAGCCATAAAGTCCAAGAACACAAGCTTACCTCTGCACAGTAAGAACCAGAATACAAGTCGAGCTTTCATGGAGTGGACAATGGAGGACGAGCTCAAACTCATGGTAGCATGAGAAATCAAGGAAAGTGAAAGTCAGAAATGAACAGGCCGCGCCCTTAGGGCTTGTTGATATTTGAGATAATGAAGTGGAAAATTTATTTCGTCTTCAAAAAAGACTTACCCACTGGAGATTCGATCAACTGGTTAAGCAAGAGGAGGATTTCTATGCACACAGGCTTGAATCCAACACCATCATAGCGGTAGTTTCTTCTCAAACAGAAGTTCTTTCTTTCCAAAGTCACGGGTGTGAAATGGTGATAATTAGGGTTTGACCCTATTTTGTTCAAGTACCTAATTCGAGCATTATGAAGTTTCCAGAATTTTCATTCAAAAGGCACATGTCAAATATCATATGGTGGTTGAACTCATAATGTTTCCTTTATGATTTATCAAAACCTGAGTTTAAGTCAATATCAAATGGAGGTCAAAGTTCTATGCCTAGGTTATTTTTAAGTCTTTAAGGCTTATACTTTGTGCCTTAGGAGAATAAGGATTAAGGGATGCCTTACCTTAGATCTTTTTTTAATTGATTTAAGAAAAAAATAATAAGGTATCTTATCATTTTGGGTTTGCTTTCACCTTGAAGGTCAATTTAACTTTTACTTTTAGGGTTTTTTTTTTTTAATTGATCAATTGGAGTTGTGATGAGGAGATAATGATGACATTGGTATATTTTTTATGATTTTTTTTTGGGAAAAAATCAATTATTGTAATGAGGAAATAAGCAGTTTTATTTTTGCAAAAGATTTCCAATCTTTGAGTTGCAAAAATAGGGCAAATTGTAAAAAATCTGCATCTTGTAAGGCAGAAGCATAAAAGCAATGTTTTATAAACTGCTTTATGTTTTCTTGCTATTTTTAGCAGATCTTTGACTGGATTTTCTTCTTGGTCGAATTCTAGAATTATCTTGGAGAGATAAGGTGTTTTTTGAGCTTTTAAAGCAGGATTTGTTTTGTTTTTAGGGGCTTGACAGTGTAATCATAAAAGCTTTGTGCTTTTTTCTGCTTTAAGGCAATTTTTGAGTTTGTTTGAGGCCTTTTTTCCTTGAGCTTTTTCTGAGCTCGGATTAGGGTTTCCTTGAGAGTTTCTTGATAGATTTAGTCTTTCAACTCTCCATTCTCATCAATTCAGATCAGAGTTTCTTGCCCTTACTCATTTCAGGGAGCTTGTAAACCTTTTGATACTCGGTTTGGTCGGATTGATACTTTTCCAGTTTTAATAGAGCAGCAGATTTCTTCTTATTTTCTGTCTCAAGTTTTGTAATAGCAATCTGATGTACTTGTGTTTTCAAATTGAAATCCTTTTATGTCTTGTTGTTAGAGGTTGTGTTTCAGAATTTCATGTTTCAGGTTGCATGTTGTGCTTGCTTTGCAAATCTTCATGCAAATTATTAATGTGATATGTGCCAATGAGATTGTGAGGATTACTACAATAGAGAAATTGTTATGAGTGATTAGATCTGAATCCTTATAAGTTTGGTGAATTATCTTTTAGAAATAGGTTTTATATTCAGTTATTCTTTATCCCTTTCCTCAGAAGCTATTTTAGAATAGAATTCATCATTTGGAGAACCAGCTCACTCTGGAGATTCCTCTTTCGCATAAGATCACCCACATCTGAAAGAGGTTTCCATGTTTCAGTAGTTTGCTGAATATTGCATTCAGCAGGGTGCAAAACTATTGATAACAGTTCTTGGCACGCTCGGTGGGACATCTAAAAGAGACTTTCAGAGAGTTTTAATTTTTTAGTTTGTTGTTTGGTATATGCAGCAGATCTTTTTCAGCCTTCTGGAGGCTACCAATATACCTGGTGACTCTGGTTCTATTTTCTACATGCTAGTACAGCACGTGCATGAGAAATATTCAAAAAAGATTAAGTTCAAAACCTTTCAAGTATCAGGAGTTTTCCCCATCACGAAGGAGAGGCAGGACAACAAGAAGACTTTTTGAAGTCCCTATAAGATCAAAGTCAACACCTCCCATTCTTGGTGCTCTAGTTCTGTCACCTGGTGTACCAGTACCAATATCTCAAGTACCACCAATGGCAGCACCACTGAGGCAGCATCCATTCGCACCCTTTAATGGAGGCAGTCCATTAGATATTTCCCAACATGATGATATTCCAATTGCAGCACTTAGAGGACTACCGTATTTCACCGGAGAAGACTACACCACGCTAGTTGAACACATCCGTGACGTAGCCACGTTATGTTTAGTACATAACATTACTCAAGAGAACGTTGCTCTAAGGCTGCTAGCTGCTTCACTCAAGGGAAAAGCGCTACAATGGTTTAGAGGTCTCGCTGCAAATTCAATTAGAACATGGGATGCTCTAGGTAGTGGTCTATACCAGCACTTTGCAAATAAATCTGACAACTTATCTTTGTTAGAGCAGTTGAGTACCATTCAAAGGGCGCTGCATGAACACTTGGTGGATTTCAACTACAGATTCCAGAGGACTTGGGATAGAATCCCGGTAGTGGTAAAACCCTTACCGACACATGCATTTATGTTTTATCTTAAGGCTTTGAATAGTAAGATTGTTGTTATGACTTAGTCCATGGGTGGTTTAACGCTTCCAAATGCTTATAGCATTGCTATTAATGCTAAAAATTGCCTCATTCAAGCCGGAGACATAGCTCCTAGACCCCCCATGCCCTTATTTCCAGAAATACAGCCGCCTATTCCTGCTGCTATACCTCCCTTGGTTGTTGTCCTGCCAGTTCTAGCAATAGGATATCATAGTGCAGTCCAAGAAGTCGATGCCCCAGCCCCGAATCCAGAGATGCAAGAGCTAAAAAACATATTCAAGATCGTCTGGAACGACCTCGTGACTATTAAGAAGCATGTTGGCCAAGAACATAATCCTTATCAAGCCTCATATCAGCAAAACCATCAAAATAGACCCGCTTTTCAAGGTGATTACCAAGCTCAAAGAAGGAATTTCAACCCCCGGTCATTCCAACCATACAATCCGAACACGACCAGCACGTCAAAAGAGCTTGTGCCGCAAAACAATGTCACTCAAGATTTTGACTGGTGTTACCCATGCAACCAACCCCACAACCAGTCGGCATGCGCCAATGGAGTGAGAAACCAGGCTTTAATGGTGTAGAATATATATGCTGTTTCAGAAAATACTGCAGATCAGAATCAAGAACAGCAAGAAAATTTGGAAGTCACCTTGCCGAATTGGCAGAGCTCTGAATTCTATGGCATGAATGGTCAAGATCGACAAAATTCCCCTATTTTAGCCAATACTAGATCTAAAAAGTGAGCTATGGATTTAGGATAGTAGGTTGGGACTTCGCAGCAGCAGCCACCAGTTAGTATGCAGCCTGTTTCGTCGGAAATTAACGCTGCTACTCAGCCTAAAATGCAGATTCTACAAAGGGGGCAGGAAATACCTAACAAGGAGCTGTCAAAAACGCATTTTCAGCCTGCGCAGAAGTAAAATGAAGCCGCTGTTACAAAAAACCAGTAGAAGGTAAATGTTTCATCCTTCAATATCATTGAGCATCTCAAGAAAACTATTGTCAACATGTCGATATTAGATGCTTTGTAGCTTCCAGGATAGAAAAGCTTACTACAAGATGCATTAGCTGAGTTGTCTATTTCTGACAACACCAATCAAGGAGTTGCAAAGGTTGTGTTGGCTAATGACTTGGAGGAGAAAAGTGGTCAGAAGGAAAAAGAGGTAAAACCCCCTCCGTTTTATTTAAGTCTGATCATAGGTGATAAAATCGTGCATAATTGTATGGTCGACTCTGGTGCTAGTAGTTCAGTCATGCCTAAAAGTTTAGCCGACAAATTAGGTCTTGTTTATGAGCCTAACCCTCAGAAAGGCATAGTGCAATTAGATGGGTCTGTTGTCAAGACTACTGGCATAATAAGAAATTTGGCTCTTACCTTGCATGCATCCCCAAGTTTCGCTATTCACCAAGATATTCATGTTATTGACTTACCGCCGCCCTTTGCCATTTTTTTATCACAGGATTTTACAGCCAAGTTGGGTGAGCTTCTCGCCAAAGACCATATCAAACCATACTCCCCAAGCCCTATAAACGCTAATTTCTACGCCACCTCTGCAATGGAGGAGCAAACCATGACCTCAGACTATAGCACCCAGGGAGACTACATCAGTCTCGATGAATGGGTAGCCGAAGATCACGAGCTTGATTCGTTCCAAAACACAAATGAGGTAGGTTTAGGAGTTTATATGATTCGCAAGTCTGATTGCGATATGCCTAATCTTTGCAAAGAGGATGGACTGTCTACAGGAAAAGATAGTGAGTTGTGGAAACTTTATTTCGATGGTTCAAGGAGCAATGTTGGTGCCGGAGGTGGAGCTATGCTGGTATCGCCCAAAGGAGATAAGTATTATTCAGCCTGCAAATTTGCTTTCAGCTGTTCAAATAATACAGCTGAGTATGAAGCATTGGTACATGGCCTTGAGTGGGCCCGCAAGCGAGGTATTAAATTTTTGCAAGTTTATGGTGATTCAGAATTGATTGTGAATCAAGTCAGAAATTTAAATGCTACAAAAAATGATTTACTTAAGAAATACAAGCATCGTGTATGGGATTTAATGGAAGATTTTAATGCTTTTAACATCATGTCGATTCCTTAGAATCAAAATAAGCATGCTAACAAACTCGATGCCATAGGAGCTCAGCTTAACATTCCCAAAGAGATTCATAAAATAGAAGCACGTCAGTACATGAAAATAGTGGTCAGACCTTCTGTACCTGACAATAACGTGAGCTGGCAAGTTTTTGACAGCGATGAGAAAATCGTGAATTTTTTGATTACTGAAGCTGAGTTCACAGATGGAAATCAGAAAAAATGGCAGCAGCAATATGAGGATCAGATCATGCAATTAAAGACCAATAAGCTGCCGAAAGGTTTGGTGACATTAGAATTTTTCTTTAATTCAGATGATCAAGTTCGGAAGGACAAATGCAGCTTAACAGTTAAAGAGGAACATTATTCAGCTATTGAAATTTTCAAAGGCAAGCTTCTCAAGCTAGGTAAGGTGTGCAGTCAAGAGGAACAGTAAGCTTTCATTCTGTTATGTCAAAAATATAGTGATGTTTTTGCTTGGGAATACAAAGATTTAAGAGGTTTTAACCCTAATTTAGCACAGCATACCATCGAGCTTGAGCCTGATGCAAAACCAGTAAGGCAGAAGCAAAGACCACTTAATCCTAAGTTGGAGCACCTCATGAAGGCTGAACTGAACAAGCTAGTTGAAAGCGGTATCATTTTTCCTATCAAGCACACCTCCTGGGTGTCAAATTTAGTACCACTCAGGAAGAAGAGTGGAGAAATCAAACTTTACGTCAATTTTTGGGATCTGAATAGAGCGTCTTTGAAAGACCATTACCCACTCCCTTCTATGGAGCAAATTTTACAGGTAGTTTCTAGTTTTGACAGATTTTCCTTGTTAGATGGCTACTCAGGTTATAACCAGATTCTGGTTTAGCAAGAGGATCGGTTTAAAATGGCGTTCACAACCAAGTGGGGCACGATGGCCTACAAGAAGATTCCTTCCAGCTTATCAAATGCTAGAGCAACATTCCAGCGTGCTATGGATATGGCCTTTCATGGCCTTATGAACAAGTTTGTTCTGGTATGTTTAGATGATATAACTATTTTTCCCAAAAATGCTAATGAACACTTGGATCACTTGGAATAGATTTTTCGAAGGTGCAGAGAGTTTGGAGTGTCTCTCAATCCGAAAAAGTGTATCTTTTCGGTGCATGAAGGCAAATTGCTGGGACACATTGTCTCAAAGCAAGTTATTTCAATCGATCCTGAAAGAATTTCTGCAATTCTTGAATTGCCATTACCAGCCCATAAGAAAGGCTTGCAAAGCTTTCTTGGGAAAATAAATTTCATAAGAAGGTTTATACCAAATATCGCAGCCTTTCTGCAACCTCTCACTTTTATGCTGAAGAAGAACATGCCATTCAGTTGGACCAAGGAAGGCAAGAGGAGCTTTGAGCAAATCAAAGAGGTGCTCGCAGCCGCTCCTACTCTCATTAATCCAAATTTTGACAAAGATTTCATTCTTTATGCTTTCGGAGGAGTGGATACAATTTTAGCCATGTTATGCCAGCAAAACGAGGAAGGATTAGAGCAGCCTGTTGCATTTTTCAGTCAAGTTCTGCACGATTACGAGGTAAAGTACTCTTTTGTGGAGAAACATGTTTTTGCTGTTGTAAGAAGTTTGAAGAAATTTAGACATATGTTGTCCAACAGCAAGGTTCATTTATTAGTGGCTCATTCAACTGTCAAAGATTTCCTGCTTAATAAAGATATTAATGATAAGCGTGCTGGTTGGATCACTAAAGTGATGGAGTTCGATGTTGACATTAAAGTAACCAAGCTCGTTAGAGGCAAGGGCTTGTGTGAACAGATTGCTGGAAGTGAAAACAACAGGTTAAAAGTGGCTGCAAATATAGAAGTGGTATTAAATAATGATGTCTTAAGTGTTGTTCAAACACCTCCTGCTACATGGTTGCAGCAGATGATACATTATCTGCAAACTGGTGAATGCCCTGAAGGCTTGGATAGAGCAAAAAGAAGGTACTATCGATTGCAAGCCATCCATTATGCAGTTATTGATGGCGTTCTCTATAGGAGAGATTTCCAAGGTGTTTTATTACGTTGCATTCAGCCTGATCAAGTTGACAAGCTGCTAGCAGAGTTTCATGATGGACCTTCTGGAGGTCACTTTGCTGCAAGAACAACAGCTCTGAAAATTATGAGAGCTGGTTATTATTGGCCAAATCTGTTTAAAGATGCTATTACATGGCTCAGAAAATGTGAAAAATGTGCATTATTTGCTGGTAAACAGAGGCTTGCACCGCTGCCCCTGCACCCGATTCAGGTAGAACAGCCCTTTGCTAAATGGGGCTTGGATTTCATCGGCCTATAAACCCGCCTTCGAGTGCAGGTCATAAGTGGATTCTTACTGCCACTGATTATTTTACAAAGTGGACCGAAGCTGTCGCTTTAAAGGAAGCAAACAAGACTTCAGTGCTTAATTTTTATCAAGATCTCATATCAAGATTTGGTGTTCCAGATTCGATCATTTCAGATAATGGTTTAGCTTTCATCGGATTAAAGATTTCAGATTGGTCTATTAGAAATAACATCTATCTGAACACTTCATCAAATTATTATTGGCAAGGTAATGGCCAAGCGGAATCCACAAATAAGAATTTGATTCGGATAATCAAGAAGACTGTTGAAGATAACCAGAGAACATGGCATGAAAAGTTGAAGCTAGCCCTTTGGGCTAACAGAATAACTCCTAAAAGAGCCACTGGTTTTTCACCTTTTGTTTTGACTTATGGCAGAGAGGCTAAGTTGCCTATTTCAATTGAGTTACCAACATTGAGTTATGTTAAAGAACTGGAGTTGCTGAATGAACAACCTCTTGAAGTGAGGTTTGCACAGCTGGTTGAGCTCGAAGAAACCAAAAAAGAGGCTCTGAGACAACTAGAAATACATCAAGCACAAATGAAGAATACTTTTGACAAGAGGGTGAAGCCTCGTGATTTCATTGTTGGATATCTAGTCTTCAAGTGGAATGAATTTAAAAGTAGACCTGGACGACATTCCAAGTTCGATGCAATGTGGGATGGGCCTTATGTGATTATGGAATGCAAAGAGCACAACGCATTCCAACTTTCCAAGATGACTGGTGAGGTGTTGTCTATCCCAGTGAATGGGATCTACCTCAAGCACTGCCTTTGAGATAAGTTATCTCACTGTTAGGTAGAGTAGTTTGCAAATAAGTGTGTTCCGCACATTTCATTTCAATAGTTTGCTTTCTCTAAGCACTGCTGCGCATTGTTTTATTGGCCACCAGGACCTGTAAGTTTTCTTTCAGTTTTGTTTCATTTTGTTTTGCTGTTGTTTGGAGTGTTGCTATTCATGTTTTATGAGTTCACTAGAAGGGGCAGATTTGACTCCGTACCCAATAAATTGTTTCAAAACCACTGATCTATGCTTAGCAGGAGAGCATATAGCGGAAATCGCCAAAATGTTACATATTTTTCGCCTCAGCTCAAATAGAGGAGCTGGCTGATTGTTTTCAACAATAAGTGGAATTACAGATTGTTTTTAAATGTTGTTTCACATTACTTTGTGCATTTGAGTAACAGTTATGCATTTTTGAAGTTATGAGTTTGCAGAGTGTCATTTTGAGGTTGCAGTTTTAAAAGAAAGACAAAATTGAGTACATGTGCAAAATAGCATTTCAGATGCTTTTATTCATTTCGAAAAGAACTCATATTTTACAAGGCTTCATTTGATTTCACAATCAGAATAGTATTACAACATTACATGAGATACATTTTTCTTTTCAACTAAAAAGAAAAAATTGAAATCAAGGATCCACACAAGCCGTGGATATAACTATTACTGTTCCAATACATTTCTAACAGCACAATGCACTACTGAAGATGCGAAAGGAGAACATATAAGCAACAACATAGTCATCATTGCCTATTATCGATGCTTGGTTTGAATGGTGCACCTCGCCGTCTCGAGCTTCGTTGACCTGTAAGAGGAAAGGAGGGGTGTCAGTGGCTCCAAATATGACATAACTCATATGATGCACCTACAATAGTACAGTATACTATGAGCAATGCATTGAAACAATCAGAAGAAAATCAAATGCAGTATGAAGAAGTGAACTGAAGGAGAAGTATCAACATCATAATCAACATGTTCTATTTTTATGCTAACACTGTTTGTTTCCTTGTGCAGGTATAGGTTAAGTCATGAAGCTGAACATTATTCGAAGACCAAGCATGTGGAGTAAAACGGGCTCCCACAAGGGTAGAGCCCGGCATGCTGCTCGATGCATTTAATGGGCTGATTTTTGAAATATTTTTCATCATATACATCAAACAAAGTGAAATACAACTGAAAGAGTAAAACATAGTTATCCATAAAGTAACGAAACCAACTGTGCATTCATAGCGATCAACATTTCTTTCTGAAGGCTACATGTGAACAGTGAGTTTAGTTCACTTAAGGAATTTAACAGAATGCATTTGCATTAGAATTGTTGAATTACTTCATTTTCTGTGCTGATTATAATCATATGTCATGTGAGTTTCAATTCATTATTTCTCTTTTAGTGAACAAGCATACATATGCCTTAATGTTTTGTTCTAATTTTCATCATCAAAGAGAACAGTTTCTGAGAACAGTTGTGCAGTGAAATATAAAAATGCATGAAGAGTACCATGTTGCTTACTAAAATAAATAGACAGTGCACCTGAGTGTTAGACAAATTTCTAGTTCTGAATTGACTAGTGAAGAAATACTGCATTATCAACGGTAATAATAAAGTGACCTTTTCAGGATAATAAGGGAAGAGTAAGTATTTTTCTTTCCAGAATGATTCTGAGTTACCAGCTATACATTTAAACCGGTGTTTAAAAGCGGTTCATACTGATGCAATGTTTCCATTCAAAAGAAAAATGGAAAAACTTCTACATAATTCAATAAAGGAAATGACAGTTGTTGTGTTAAAGTTTAGTACTGGTTATTAAGAGCTTCAAGAAAGACAGTAAACTCATTTTGATTGTGCCTCAAACGGGATCGTGTGTCAATGATTAGTCAAGGACAACAATTAAATGTGTTGTTCTTTCATTTTGTTTTCTGTGAGTTACAGGTGTCAAGTAAGATGTCAATTGTAATTGGTCAAGCCATGAATTAAATATAACAAATATGCAGGGTGTTGATCATTTCCAGATTACTTAGTCGAGGTCTTAACAAAATAGTGAGGTAAGGTTTCTATCTACAAGATGAGCATAGAATGTAGTTGGGAATCTTAATGGAATGTTCAAATTCAAACTTAATACACATATGAAGTTTTGAATACAAAAAGATCTTTCAGATATTTTTAGTACCTGGAGAGTACTCTCAGAATGAGTATGGGATTTTCATTTTTAAAGGATAGTTTACAGCTCCATGATGTTTTCAGTTATGTGATTTGAGCTCAGGTGTTATGACTATCAAAAGAGTACAGAAATGGCAAAATGAAAGCTGGGTATATGAGTCAAATGAGTATAAACAAACACACAAATTCTTGTTGTTTCATCATAACTCTTGTATACTTCTAAAGGCATCTTTTGTTTCAGAAGTTAATACAAAATGTCGCTGGTTATAGTCAAGATTCTGAAAGAAATGCAAGCATGTATACAGTTTATCACCATTTCAAGCAAGTATGAGAGGTCGAGTTCTGTCAGAAATATAAATGCATGCTTTTTCTTTTAAAAATTCCAAGAAACCCATGATATTGTTTTGTTTCAGAAGTGTGGAGTAAATCACTGATTGTTACTTCATAACCTCCAATGCTTTCAGAACACAGAAAATGCATTTGTCTTCAGGATTTCCAATACCCGCATGAGTTTTCATGAAAATGGAAATATAACTACAAATATGAAGAAGTTCTGTGATAAATCGAGCTCAGGAAAGAGGAAAATAGACTTCTCTTTCGAATTTTTTAAAATACCCACATGTGGGTTTATTTTCAAAATACAGAAAATGGTGTTTCCTTTTAAAATTTCAAGTACCCATTTTCAGGGTTGGTGTCAAAATGCGAAAAAAATAGCCACAGAAATACCTACATGAAATCTGAAGAAAATGGCAAGGATATTCAACAAATGCGGGTTCCCAAATTATAGTCAAAGCACAGAGGAAGAAAAATACAGTTTCTTTTAACTTTTTGTCATACCCACGAATGGAAATGTTATTAAATTAACATAATGGATATTTTTTGTTCTGGGTCGAGCTTAAATTCGAAAAAATTGCTTTCTATAGTGCTCTTTTGGCACGGCCTGTACATGGCCAGAGGGATCATGAAATAAAGAGAGCTTTTAGAGTTTCTACAAAGCAAAGGAAATTACCAGTTTGAATTTCTAGTTAAGTCTAAAGCTGCGGCCATAGCTTCCTTTTTAGTTTCTAAATGCAGGGATTCGAGTTTCCAAGTGATGGTCGAGCTCTAACTGGTGAATAGAGTGTTACAATGGTAGATGTGAGCACAAGAGAACAGTAAAATGATGACATTAGAGTATGTTAGCCACAACTTTGAGGCTGAAATGAATAGAATACAGAGCCATAAAGTCCAAGAACACAAGCTTACCTCTGCACAGTAAGAACCAGAATACAAGTCGAGCTTTCATGGAGTGGACAATGGAGGACGAGCTCAAACTCATGGTAGCATGAGAAATCAAGGAAAGTGAAAGTCAGAAATGAATAGGCCATGCCCTTAAGGCTTGTTAATATTCGAGATAATTAAGTGGAGAAGTTATTTTTCCTTCAAAAAAGACTTACCCACTAGAGATTCGGTCAACTAGTTAAGCAAGAGGAGGATTTCTGTGCACACGGGCTCGAATCCAACACCATCATAGCGGCAGTTTCTTCTCAGTCATAAGTTCTTTCTTTCCAAAGTCACAGGTGCGAAATGGTGATAATTAGGGTTTGACCCTATTTTGTTCAAGTCCCTAATTCAAGCATTATGAAGTTTCCATAATTTTCATTCAAAAGGAACATGTAAAATATCATATGGTGGCCGAACTCATAATGTTTCCTTTATGATTTATCAAAACCTGAGTTTAAGTCAATATCAAATGGAGGTCAAAGTTCTATGCCTAGGTTATTTTTAAGTCTTTAAGGCTTATACTTTGTGCCTTAGGAGAATAAGGATTAAGGGATGCCTTACCTTAGATCTTTTTTTAATTGATTTAAGAAAAAAATAATAAGGTATCTTATCATTTTGGGTTTGCTTTCACCTTGAAGGTCAATTTAACTTTTACTTTTAGGGTTTTTTTTTTTTAATTGATCAATTGGAGTTGTGATGAGGAGATAATGATGACATTGGTATATTTTTTATGATTTTTTTTTGGGAAAAAATCAATTATTGTAATGAGAAAATAAGCAGTTTTATTTTTGCAAAAGATTTCCAATCTTTGAGTTGCAAAAATAGGGCAAATTGTAAAAAATCTGCATCTTGTAAGGCAGAAGCATAAAAGCAATGTTTTATAAACTGCTTTATGTTTTCTTGCTATTTTTAGCAGATCTTTGACTGGCTTTTCTTCTTGGTCGAATTCCAGACTTATCTTGGAGAGATAAGGTGTTTTTTGAGCTTTTAAAGCAAGATTTGTTTTTTTTTTAGGGGCTTGACAGTGTAATCATAAAAGCTTTGTGCTTTTTTCTGCTTTAAGGCAATTTTTGAGTTTGTTTGAGGCCTTTTTTCCTTGAGCTTTTTCTGAGCTCGGATTAGGGTTTCCTTGAGAGTTTCTTGATAGATTTATTCTTTCAACTCTCCATTCTCATCAGTTCAGATCAGAGTTTCTTGCCCTTACTCATTTCGGGGAGCTTGTAAACCTTTTGATACTCGGTTTGGTCGGATTGATACTTTTCCAGTTTTAATAGAGCAGCAGATTTCTCCTTCTTATTTTCTATCTCAAGTTTTGTAATAGCAATCTGATGTACTTGTGTTTTCAAATTGAAATCCTTTTATGTCTTGCTGTTATAGGTTGTGTTTTAGAATTTCATGTTTCAGGTTGCATGTTGTGTTTGCTTTGCAGATCTTCATGCAAATTATTAATGTGATATGTTCCAATGAGATTGTGAGGATTACTGCACTAGAGAAATTGTTATGAGTGATTAGATCTGAATCCTTATAAGTTTGGTGAATTATCTTTTAGAAATAGGTTTTATATTCAGTTATTCTTTATCCCTTTCCTCAGAAGCTGTTTTAGAATAGAATTCATCATTCGGAGAACCAGCTCACTCTGGAGATTCCTCTTTTGCATAAGAACACCCACATTTGAAAGAGGTTTCCATGTTTCAGTAGTTTGCTGAATATTGCATTCAGCAGGGTGCAAAACTATTGATAACAGTAATTTTCTTAGGTTCATTCGTAATAGAAAAATACTTAGTATAATCCATGATCAGAAAAATTAAACCCTCATGTAGAATTGGATTCGTAGGGTTCCTCTTAAAATCCTTAATTTCATTCTCTAAAGAATCCAACAAATAATACAAAAAAACACCCTCTTTTTATTCCTAAAATGGTTCAATACAACAAAATGATAACCAAAGAGGACATAAAATCTACCATCAAGTTTAATGCGGCATTATCTCCACAACCAGGTCAACCCATATGGATTTTATGGAATTACCATCAAATTCACCACATTTAAGCTTCTCCAATTGGTCCCTTTCCTTCCACTTGAAGAATGACGCCATCGTAGCATTGGACTCCTTTTCGTCCCTGTACACCTTTCTACCATCAACTCCTCAATGATGTTGAATTCCAAACTAAACACCCTACCCTATTATACCAGCCATTGACAAAGGCCTGATACACCATAGGATCAAAGCCATGAATCTTTTCAATGAAAGGGGTAATACCACGGTCCTCCTCCAAAAGACCCCAAACATTCTTATTGCTCCTAGTAGCATCACAAGAGATAGGCTCAATTTTGGTCCTTTCACCACCCATTTTGATTGAAGACCAAAGCCACAACAAATTTAGGAGAAAAATGCAAAGAAGAAGAAGCCTCAAGAAGAAAAGGGATCTAGAAGAATCCATAATCTATGTGGAGCATGTACCAAAAAGATTGAAGACCATCATTATCTTTAAATGCAACTCTTTTCGAACAAAAAATTAATATTAATGTTAATATTGATATTGATATTAATATTTAAATAAAATATTAACACTATGTCAATGGAATTAATATTAATGTTAATATTAATATTAATAGTGTAGTGTCAAAAAATGTTGTCCGTGATATTTTCACACTTGTTTGGGTCTGCCTTGTTAAATTCAGCTTACTGTTGCCTTGATTTAGTGTTGTAATGTGTTTAAATAATTCACATTAGGTCTTGGGCCCTTGTGAACTAAATGAACATAATTGTACCTTATTTAAGGTGTTGTACCACACTTTCACACTAATCTAGGATTTTCATTATTAATGGGGCTTCTTTATGCATTAATTGGCCTTATTTTGAATCCACAAGCCTTAATTAATTCATTTTTCTAAGGATAATCCTGACATAAACTAACATCCAATTGTAATTCAAGTGTTTTTTGATTGTATGGCCCAAATTTAGTGATTTGGGACTCATATGCCATCCTAGGCGTATGGGTCCCACCTAAGTTTTTAGGCCTCAATCTTGATTTCATAGGAATATGAGTCTCGTGTGGCTTAAAATTTAATTTAATTCAAATTCTTGGTGGGATTCTATCATCCTAGATATGATGTCGACTTGTAGTGTTGTAATTTCAGGTAATTTGGCATATACAAGGTTATTTCACTCATTTTCATCCAAGAGTTTCCTGAGAGCATCCTTATAGAAAATTTGAGTTCACAAGAGAATTCAAGTACTTACAAGAGAATTCAAGAGCCTTCAAGAGTTGATTATCAAGTGTTGTGGAGCATTATTCAAGTATCAAACATCATATCGAAGTCATCATGCATCATGTTTGTTTTTGAGCTAACAATTGTGATGTAGGGTTTCATGATTCAAGCAAGCTTTCAATTCAAGATCTATCACATTCAAGCAAGAGTCAAGATGTACATCCATTGGAGCCATTTCATACATGTTTGTAGCACATTATTGCTAGGGTTTGGTGAGTTGCAACATTATATTTTTTCATTCATCATTCTTTTATCCCATTCGATTTCATTACAAGGTTTGATTACCAAAATGTGTTTGACCAAGGCAAAACCCTTTCCACTAACAAAACAACATTTTTTCCCTCTCTTTAGTCTGTGATTCACAGATCTAGGTTGAAGACATATTGAAGAGTAAGATTGGAAAGAAATTGTCAAGCATTCAAAGTTGTCAAAGTTGTCACCTTGTTTAGAAGATCATTGAAAGACATCTACAGAGCATGATTTTTCATTTCAGACCCGAAAATCAAGTTGAGCAGAAAAAGCAGAGATTGAAGGGTAGATTTAGATCTTGATTCTCTAAAAAATTCAAACTAGATTGATATGCCACTTTTGGCGTATGAGTCCTAGTATAGTCAAATTTAAATATTTCAAGAGTTTTAGACTTGTCTTTGCCAGATTTCTACCCAAAAACCCTAATCTAGGACTAAATCACCCAACCTAGTGTATGAGTCCCAATCAACATTAATTTCAGTGTTTTCAGCATCTTAGGACTTCATTCAAGTTGCTACAACTTTCTAGGTGCCCCTCTTTGCTTCTCCAATTTTATATTATGTTTTACATTCATTTCTAGGTCATTTAGTGAAGCTTTGCATATCATTAGGTTTCATTTTTGATCTTGCATGTCATTTCTACTTCCAAGCCCTAGCTTGGTATTTAACCCCTCTTTAATCATTAATCATACCCAAGGACACCCTATTGCAATATCTTGTTCCCCTACTTCATCCTTGGATTGAGATCTCTAGGGTTTCCTTGAATTGGAAGTGTAGAAGATTGTTGTTCTATGTCTTAAACCATAGCCAACGATAATTTTCCCCCGTTCATTATGGTGAACCTGCATTTATAACATATTAATTCTAATTTGGAGTGCATCATCATCCTAGATCTTTCTTGCATTAACATTTCATTAGGTTTTACATTAGTTAATTGGCATCTAGGGTTTCTAAATGCATTATTGAAAGTGCATATAGGTTGCATTTTTGTCTCTTGCATCACTGAAATTAACTTAAAATCTGCATTTTCACTTAGCTTAGACATTATACAAACCAAAAATCATAACTTTCACTTAGATTTTTTGAAATCTTTGCAAAAACCCTAAACTAGGACTCATACACCACTCTGGGAAATTTAGTCCCAGTACATGTGGTTTTACCTGATTTCTGGGTATTCTGCACTGACTGTCATTCATCATTCAAACCTCTGAAACACCCTATTTGGGACTCATACGCTGCTCTAGGTGATTTAGTCATGTTTAAGATTTTAAACTGCATTTTCCAACATTAAGTTCTATGTTTCTATATTTCTTCTTGCTACTGTTAGTTATTAGTTTTAGTTTATAGAGTTTCTATCACTTTCATTTTATTGCATTTAGCTTAATTTTTTTTTGAATTAGAACTAGAGCATAGCATTTATCTTGTGTTAATTTCATCTTGCATTTCCTTGATTGTCTCTTGTATGATATTTTCTACTTGGTATCCTATATTGCTAATACTATAGTGAGACGAAGTTCGAGACTCATGTCATCCCGCAATAGCACAATCATCATGGATCTTGGGTTATCTAGCTCTTTCGCTACCAATGTTGACACTAGTTCACTAGGTATGGACCATACCCCTAACAACCCTCTACCTTCAAGTAATGTGATGCATGTTGAAACAATGGTTTCTAGTATTCCACAAGAAAATATAATCCAAATTCATGAAGACTTATAAAACCTACAAAATAAAATAAGTACTTAAAAAATTTCAACCACTGCTATCCATACCATAGATAACATACATCACATGATTGAAAGTGAAGAAGGAGTTGATCATATGAGTAACATAATTCAAATTTTTGGACCATGTCTTACCTCAACCACTAGTTGTTCTTTACCTTCGAACAATTTTACAAGTCAAGGAGGAATTCAAATTCCTCCTTCCACAACAATTGCCTCTATCCCTACCTATACCAACCCTCAAGTTACAACAATGATGCAACCTACTAGTAATGTGATTCCTTCCTTAAGTATTTCCACTAGCATCCCTAGTACCTTGATGGCATTGTAAGTCATATCCCATACCACTTTACCTACTATAATCATTCCATTCACTTGTCCTTCGAGCACATACACACCTCCACCTTATTCACCTCCATCTCAACATGCAAACAATGATCCTCTCACAAATCAACTTTTGCAAACCATTTCATCCCTTCAAAAGCAAGTTTCCACCATAAACCAAAATCAAAAGGGCCAACCTACATATTATTTCAAAAGCAATCCCTTGTCCTTGGAGATGATGAGAACACTGATGTCACACGGTATAGAGGTGCCTAGATTCGAGAAATATGGGGGAAAAGGAGATCCTTCTAACAATGTTTCCACTTATACCGCCTTATGTAGTGATTGTATTCTTGAGGTTAAGCTCTTGGCTAATATTTTCCCTAGATCCTTGAAGGATACCACCTTACAATGGTTCTCCTCGTTACCAAATAACTTAATTTGTTCATTCAATCAACTTTTTGAGGCATTTATAAACCATTTCCAAGTGCATATGACTCCAAAGATGGCCTTAACCAATTTGATGAGATGTAAGAAAAAAGAAGAGGAAAAGATTACTGACTTTATTTCACGCTATCAATTGGTTTACTGCCAAATCGATGTAAATATTCCTAGACCTCACCTTTAAAGGATGTTCATTGAGAACTTGAAAAGTAAGATACAAGATAAGCTTACCATGATGAAGTTCCCCTCCTTTGTGCACTTGTGTATGGTCCTTTGTGATTATCAAATTTTGGTTTGTAGTCATGAAACAAAACCCACCTTTAGTTGTCTTGAGAAGTCAAAATCCGCAAAACAAAACAATTATCAACCTTTTAGAAAATAGAATAAAGGCTTCCTTCAACTTAATCTCCCTCAAAAAACAACTCAACATGTTGATACCCAAGTGGCTGCTATAAGGAAGATAACTCCTTTCGCATTTGGGGATCTAGCTAGACAATTCACTCCCTCACCCGATACCCTTCATAACACAATGTCACAAATTTTAAAATAGAATATGATCACCTTGCCTCCTGTTAAGACTCTTGATCCTAATAAGCCTTTACCTCTTAACTTTACCTTGAATGCTTATTGCCATTATCATCAAAAAAAATGGACATGACACAAAACAATGTAAGCATCTTAAACATCTTGTGCAAGACCTCATTGATTTCGGTTGTCTTTCAGTTGCAGGTGTTAATGATCAAGGAAATAAGTCTGTTGCCCCTACCAACCAATATTTGCAAATATTTACCAACCCTGTGCCAAAACATAATATTTCATTTGTCAAAGCTAGTGAAACTTCAAAGAATGATGTGATGAATGTTGACACGGATGATGAGAACATGGATACAATTCAACAAAGTACTATGGATACCATTGAACAATGTCGTATAGATAATATTGAAAAAGGTTTGATTGCATTGATCAAAATCAACCTCGTAAGGGTCGAACTAAAACTCCCCTTGACATTTCTTTCTCCTCTAAAGATACACTTAAACATCCACCTAATGGTCCTCTTTACATAGTCGATTGAATCAATGATAAGCCTACTAATGGGATATTAATTGATCCTGTCTGTGGAGAGAATGTGATCACTGAGGAATTCTTACAGTTTGTGAGTGAGCTTTATCAAGAAAAATATGAAAAACTGAAAGCATGGATAAAGACGCATAACAGTTTCACTTGCCCTACGATGGTATCGATCACCTTACCTTTACAAATAGGACCGAAAACATTAGACGTCTCATTCTCCATCATTTCGACATCAGACCAATTCCATGTGAAGCTTGGTTACCCATGGCTACACTCCATGGAAGTCATCTTGTCGATCGTGCATAAATGCCTAAAGTTTCCCTTTGAAAATGAAATCTTTACCGTGCACCATAGTGGATTTAACCCTTTGTCTTCCCTTGGGAACTTTTCATTAGATTTCTTTTGGCACAAGCCTATGTTACTTATAAAACTTCGAGAAGACTTTTTTTCAAATCCTACCAAAAGTTTAAGGAAAAATGCATAGAAAACTATCCCTTACAAACATGCCTCAACCTATGACCGAACCTACCATCCTTGATGAAACCATGATTGAACCTAAAGAAATTACAAACAACCAAGACCAACCCAAGATTGTTCCTTTTCCTATTTCCTACAAAAGACCAAGAGATAACGAAAAAAATCCCGTGATGCCTCCTAAGATAAAGAAAGTTTACAAAGCTAAAGAGAAAGTGGTTGAACAACCTTCCATGGTTCCTTCTATTCCTCCCCTTAGGGAAGAAAAGAAACCTATGGCTGATAAAACTGCTCCTACACAAATGCAACTTGAAAGTCGTACTAAAAGAAATAGAAATTCTAGAAAACATAGGCATAGACGTCATGCTCTTGCTTGTAGGTTATTGAAAAAGAAACAAACAAATAAAATCAAAATCCAAACTTAACTGAAGCAATGCACAATGAGTCTCCCTCTTCGCCAAAACAAAAAGATCCTATACCACAATCACAACAAGAGCTAAACCCTTCTTTGGACATTATCGTTAGACCTCCTGTTATGATTAATTTAGATGACAATGAGGAGATTGCTAAAATTGATGAGGAGGTGCATAATGAATTGAATACATTGTTTTCCTCTTCTATGATCTTACATGATAATTCTCCTACGAAGAGTGTTGAACTTGGTGGTGACCCTAGCTCGGTGCTTGCTATTGTCCCCTTGGTTGGGTGTCCACCTTCTATATACGATGAACACGATTGGGATGTGGACGACCTGCTAATAGGTTGACTCACATGTTCCTTACTAGTATTTTATTTTTCATGTTTTGTGTGTGATTGCATGTCTGTAATGTGATCCCTCGTGCTCTTCTATTTGATGTATCTCTCTCTCTTTGTGAAATTTCTCTATTTATACCTACATTCTTCTTTATGTCATCAATATTTTATCTTTTTATTTATCTTTTCATTTTTCTTGTGTCTTTCCTTTTTGGGATGATGCAAGGCATTGAGACATTCATGTCTCTTCCATATTGACCCAAAATATTTTTCTTTATGTTTTCATTTGTCTTGTGTCTTTCCTTTTGGGGATGACACAAGGCGTTGAGACATTCATGTCTCTTCGATGTTGACCTAAAAGCTTTTTCTTTGTTTTCACTCTCTTTGTGTCATTCTTCCTATTTTATGAGTATCTGAGCAATGATGATAGTTTTGAGCTCTATTAAAATATTGTAGCAAGAACATACTAACCCCAAATCCATGGATCCTTCATGTGTTTGGAGTTTGATTTTGGGGGCAACCCCTCTTTTCCTTTTCATGACATAGCTTTATTTGGAAACATATGACTTGGCATAGGGCTTTCCA
The DNA here is from genome assembly GCA_007258455.2 of Sequoia sempervirens. Taxonomy (NCBI): domain Eukaryota; kingdom Viridiplantae; phylum Streptophyta; class Pinopsida; order Cupressales; family Cupressaceae; genus Sequoia; species Sequoia sempervirens. The sequence continues at coordinate 121,811,750 of VDFB02026320.1, forward strand.
AATTAGCTCTTGTATCTTCTTTATTGTTAGCATTTAAAATTTTCTACTTTAAAGTAATTGCTCACAACATGGTGTTTAGCAATTTCTTTAAAGTGGGGGCATACATTGGCATTATTCTTTTTCATTTCATATTTCATTGTGTAGTCTTCTTACTTCATGTGATGCATCTTTTGCTTTGTGGTCACATTGGGTGTGATGTTGTTCAAGAGTGTGATCTATCTTAGCATATTATATTCCTCTTAGTGGCTTGATGTGACACAATGCATCCCCTAAGCTATGAATCTTCTATTCTTTGATTGGTCCTCTCTTGGAGACATTAGGAACAATGTTCCCTAAGTTAAAGACCTTACATGAAATAAGAAAGACTCCTTTGAATGTACCTTATACTATGTTGCATTTACAAATTTTTTTATATGGCCACCTTGCATAACACACTTTGCATGCATGTGGAGCCATCTCATTTGTTCATGAGTTTCAAGCATACAAATTTTTTCTTGCCTCATTAAGCTCGAAGTTCATTGTTGTGTGGCGCCTTATCAAAGTTATCAGGAGGTATAGATTTGGTCTGGTTGTACGGGAAGTTGAACTTAGGCATGACTTTCCCATAGCCACTTTCTTGTGTGTGTGAGGGCATACCGACCGTGTGTGTATTTGTCTCACATCTTTGGATACTCACCCAACGGAAAACCTAGGGTTATGTTACCTCAAAGTGAGTGTGGATTTTTGGGCAAACAACCTAGATCTAATCCACAACATGTGGGACAAACGGTTGAAGCTTGATCCACCCTTTTTCTTTTGATTTTATTTTTTCTTTGTGTTTGGCAGTGTATGCTTGTGCCTTGTTGTTGCTCCTTAAATCATTTTCTTGTGTGTTATTTTGTGCCTAGGTTGGTTTGTCATAGGATCTTGATCATGGGGGCTTGATCGTTGTCATCCTATCTTACCGGTATTGGTGCACTTGGACCCCTCTTGATATGAGTTTGTCTACTTTAGTGTGAGTTTGAAGCAAGTTCATCCTCACACTAAAGTGGGGGCTAAATGTAGTATCAAAAAATGTTGTTTGTGACATTTTCACACTTGTTTGGGTCCTCCTTGTTAAATTGAGCTTAATGTTGCCTTGATTTAGTGTTGTAATGTGTTTAACACATTCACATTAGGTATTGGGCTCTTGTGAACTAAATGAACTTAATTGTACCTTATTTAAGGTGTTGTAAAGTGTTTTACCATACTTTCACACTAATCTAGGGTTTTCATTATTAATGGGGCTTCTTTATGCCTTAATTGGCCTTATTTTACATTCACAAGCCTTAATTAATGTATCTTTCCAAGGATAATCCAATCATAATTCAAGTTTTTTTGGATTGTATGGCCCAAACTTAGTGATCTAGGACTCATACACTACCCTGGGCGTATGGATCTAACCTAAGTTTTGGGGCCCCAATCCTGATTTTAGATGAATCTAAGCTTTTCTTAAAAAATGTGTCCCATAGCCTAGCCTAATGGGACTCATATGCCACTTCTGGTGTATGAGTCCTTTGTGGCTTAAAATTATATATAATTCAAATTTTTGGTAGTATTTTATCCTCCTAGATCTGATGTTGGCTTGTAGTGTTGTAATTTTAGGTAATTTGGCATAAACAAGTATAAGTACAAGGTTATTTCACTCATTTTCATCCAATACTTTCATGAGAGCATCCTTATAGAAAATTTGAGTTCACAAGAGCATTCAAGAGCCTTCAAGGGTTGATTATCAAGTGTTTTGGAGCATTATTCAAGTATCAAGCATCATGTTGAAGTCATCATGCATCATATTTGTTTTTGAGTTAACAATTGTGATGTAGGGTTTCATGATTCAAGCAAGATTTCAATTCAATATCTATCACAATCAAGCAAGAGTCAAGATCTACATCCATTGGATCCATTTCATACATGTTTGCAACACTTTATTGCCAGGGTTTGGTGAGTTACAACATTACATTTTATTCATTCATCATTCCTATATCACATTCAATTTCATTACAAGGTCTGATTAACAAAACAAGGTCAACCAAGGCTAACCCCTTTCCACTAACAAAACAACATTTGTTCCCTCTCTTTAGTGTGTGATTTGTAGATCTAGGTTGAAGATATATTGAAGAGTAAGATTGGAAAGAATTTTTCAAGTGTTGAAAGTTTTCCAAGTTGTCACCTTATTTAGAAGATCATTGAAAGGCATCTACAGAGCAAAATTTTTCATTTTAGACCCAAAAATCAAGTTGAGCAAACAAAGCAAAGATTGAAGAGGAGATTCAGATCTTGATTGTCTAAAAAATTCAAACTGGACTAATATGCCACTTTTGGTGTATGAGTCCTAGTATAGTCAAATGTGTAGATTTTAAGAGTTTCAGACTTTTCTTTGCCATATTTTTTCCCAGAAACCCTCATCTAGGACTAAATCACCTAGCCTGGTGTATGAGTCCCAATCTACATTAATTCCAATGTTTTTAGCATCTCAAGACTTCATTCAAGTTGCTACTACTTTCCAAGTGCTCCTCTTTGCTTCTCCAATTTTATATTTTGTTTTACATTCATTTATAGGTCATTTAATGAAGCTTTGCATATCATTAGGTTTCATATTTTATCTTGCCTATCATTTATCTTTCCAAGCCCTAGCTTGGTGGTGAACCCATTTTTAATCATTAATCATACCCTAGGACACCCTATTGCAAAATATATTTCCCCTACTTCATCCTTGGATTGAGATCTCTAGGGTTTCCTTGAATGAGAAGTGTGGAAGATTATTTTCTATGTCCTAAACCATAGCAAACAACAATTTTCCCCCTTTCAAATAGTAATGTTACAATGAAATATCAATATTAATGATAAGAGGTCTATATTAGATGGTGATATTTTTATTAACCATATAAATGATGATAACATTATAAATGTTACATAATTAGGGTGTATATTAATAACAATGTTGACCTATAGATAATATCATTATGACATGTTAGTATCTTGGTATATACAATGTGTAAATTATAAATAGAATAAAGTTATATTTAGAATTAATATTATAACATAAACAATAAACCTAATAAGAAATGATAAATAGAGGGTTGATACCATATTATCAAATTAAGAGAAATGGTGGGTATAAAAAATTTACATATTGAAGGGCACTCTAAGACTGTGATTGTCTCTATTAATCATGGTTGGTTGCATGGTTGGAACATCGGGGATATCTTACTAGACATAAATTTATTGGTCTCAAAATTGGAAAGGAAGTACTTGACTCACACCTATAGGGAGGGAAACCAGGTGACCGATGGTTTGGCCAACTTGGGCTCCACTTGGAGTCTATCCAAGTGTTGGAAAAGGCTCGATGTGCTACCAAAAAATATACAAGGATTAATCCTTACAAAACAGAGGAATATAACCACTCAATGATTGTAAACAATACTAATTATTATGGGTATAGGTGGCACTACATTTCAGGACCTTGGATGATGAGGACTACGCTGGGTGAGGTGGCGAGTTTAAAACAGATTGCCAAGTGGTTATTTTATTTCATAACTATGTATGGTGGGCTTCTTGACCTTTATGGACTATCTTTTCAAATGTACTACATATCCCATCAAATCACCAGGAATGTCTATAATGTGATGTTCATCACCAGCTTACTTGATAATTCCAATTTAATCAACCATATGATGAGCATAAGATCTTATGAGATGTACTTAATAATTTCACATCTTGGCCCCACGGATAAAAGGCCTGGGGAAATGTGTAATTTTAGTGGGACCTTTGGCATGGAGGGTATTAATTATCCAGATTTCATTATCATGGCCTATTGCCTTAGCTTATGGTTCTTAAGGGATGATTATGGCCCTGCGGAGTTGGTGTCATTGGTAATAACTGTTGAAGCATGTAAACGTCTAATTTATTTTATTGCCCCTTACTATCTCGGATGGCGAGCTAATGATGGTTTAAGAAAGGGTAAATTCACCGATGGCCAAGCCATTTTCTAGCTAACTTTGTTTCCTTGGGCTAGTTCATGTGTGTTGTGGGTTGAGATGGGTGGTCATAGGGTCAAGACCAATCCTGACAACTGTGAGGAGTTTCACAAGAACCCCATAGCTTGGCATATCTGTATCGAGGGAGGTTTGGCACCGATTTTAGAGAGTCTAGTGGGCCATGATGAGAAATTGTCAGCCCAATTTGTTGGTTCGTGGACGGATAAGCAGGTCACCATGGGAAGAATTTCATTTGAGGTGGATGAGGAAGTGATTGGTAAGATGATGGGCCTCACCTATGATGACAAGAAATTAAAAAAAAACACCAAAATGCAAGACCTAGAGAGTCACAATGCCTTCTTCAAGGACAACGAGAAGCCGGTTAAAAAGTAGTCGGGTTTCGACCATGAGGCACTACCAAAACACTACGACAAGGTGTGCCTTGCTCTTATGAAATATGATACTTTAGAAGGTAGATACAAGGTGTTTTACTTTTACCATTTGTCATTGTTAAATCACCTATGACATAAAATGATCCTCAGCTTTCCCTTCTTTCTACTAACTTCCCTAGAAATTTTGATCAAAGATTCCCATGATGCTACCACTCTCAATCCTGATATTTTTCCTTCCCTATTGTTTCATCAAGGCCTAATCCTTAGGCTCTGTCACTTTCATTTGTCTTTGTGCCCTCCTAAACCTATCTCATTTGTGTGTGTGGAGGAATTGGAACCTCCTGACCTTGCCTCCGATAAACCTTCCCTTGCTAATTCGGTGAGTCTTAAGAGGAAAACCCCCATGCCTAAAAATGAACCCAGTGTTAAGCCTAAGTCTAAACCCCCATCAAAAAAGAAGAAAGGGGAAGATGGGTTGGCCCAGTCCAAGGCTGTGATTGGATTATGTGAGCTAAAAAACAAACCCATCAAGAAGGACAACAGACCCACCGCTAAGAAGGGGGAAAATGAATCTTTGTGCTAGGTGGACATGTCAACCATTGATAGGGAAGGAAAAAATGTTGAGGAAAAAGAATCTAAGGGTGACACCATGGTGTTCGTGAGCTTTGATGTGGGGATGGAACAAACTAGTGTGAGGAGGTCCCACAGACTGGAGAAGAATAAAAAAGGGGCTTCAATGGATGAGATTTCTAGTGATTCGGAGTAGACTGGTGGCAAAACTGAAGGCAAAAAAGACATTGTTGAGGAGATGGAAGAAGATTTCGTGGAGAGCCCTAGTCATTTCTCAGACATGAATCATATTCTTAAGGATGACTCCACCCAATCCTTGGATCCCAGGGCCTGTGAGGAAGAGGAAACCTAGTGCAAGAATGACAATTAGGATGAGCACTCTGGCATGCTACAGGAGCAGGTTATTAAATTTTGAACAAAAATTCAATAGTCTAGCTCATTTCACTATTAAAATGATTCATAGATCAGTCATCACACTTTTAGATGTCATCAAGGAGGAAGCACACAAGAATACTATGGGTGAAGGTCCCAACTGGATTGGGGACGATGTTTTAAACCTCCTCATCCAAAATTGGGAAAGTGTGGATAACTAGTGGTCAGAAATGTGTTGTGATGGATTTTCGCTGTCAGTGTGAAGTTTTTGTGTCCTGTTTTTGTTGTTTTTTGTTTAGTTTTTATGATGTTTTGATGAACTTGGTTCCTTTTTGGCCCTACAGGATTTTCGTGTAAAGGCTACAACACCCTATAAATGTTGCTTATATTATCAAAAACATATTTCTTGCATATTCAAACATTTTATTTTGGTTTAGTCTTCTCTTCTATGTTGTGATAAAATATCCCTTCCTCAAAATCAAACCCCTATGGTACATTTGATGAATTTTATTCCCCATTAAGCTTGGTTCTTGTGCAATGTTTCATTTTGACTACCTACTCAAATGTTGAATATAACCCATGGACCAATAGTACCCAAGTTGAGAGTCAGAAATACACCTACTCCTAGATGAAATCTAAACCCTATAATGAAATCATCTAGATGAACCTCAACCTGCTTTTCTGCCTTATTTTAATTAATGATTCATAGAGAATCTTTATGATCTCCTTTACTTTTCCTACTTAAGAAAGATTGAAATGAACATGGATGTGATGTCATTGTTTACTATGTAATGATGCACCATTGTAAGGAATGCCTCACCCAACATAACTTGATGGTATAAAGAATGATCATAAAACTTTCCTTGGATATCTTCCTAACTTAGAGGTCAAAAAATTATTTGAGGAATGTTATTTGTCTCTTCTTTGTAACTAGACATTCCATGGTGTCCATTATAATTTTTCTCAAACCTTTCCTTGAAATGAAAACCACCTTGCATATAAGGTTCTCAAATGTGGCATTTCACACTCTTCACAATAATGTTTTACATGCTAAACTTACTACTTTAGTACTCCCTTTTATCTTTACTTTTTCCAAGCACAAACTCACTTCTCATGGCAATGCCTCATTTGTGCATGAGAGGATTTAAGTGATGCTTAGGGCCAAGTGTCACCATGCATGTAAATATTTATCTACAATGAAATCCACCTCTAAATCATTATCCAAGTTGGTCAAAACATCTACATCTCCATTTACCTCCCTAAATATATGCATGAATGTGAAGATAGATAGAGATTCAATTATGAGAAAATATAGATTTTAAATGTTATTTAACATCCAACGGGTGATCTCCTTCTAATAAAATTTATAATAATCACCAAGTCTCCCTTGATGTGCTACTATTTTTTCATGTTCCTTTTTCAAAAACCAAATAAAAGACTACTCACCTAGGGAGATGTTGGAGTTGTTGCTTGACCTATGCCTAGGATCCTATCAAAAGTTAGGGATTGGGTTTGCTACCTAATGTATTCCAAGGAGCTATCAAAGGTTAGTGATCAAGGTTTTTCCCATTCCATGCCAAGGAGAAATAGGAGGTCGGGGATCAAGGTTTCTACCTAACTATAAGAGATTAAGGATTGGGGGCACAACTCGATGCATGCCAAGGGCTATAGGAGGTTAGGGATCGAGGTTGTGGCCCAACACATACCAAGGAGCTATTAGGGATTAGAGTTCAAAGATACCACTCAACCTACACCATAATGTGTCAAGGTCCCATTAAGTTTGTCCTATGATGTAGCATGTAGAATCCAAATTTAAGTGTTGTTTATATTACAAACCTGTTGAAGTCATTGAAAGTCTTGGGAAGGGATATTTCAATTTTACTCCATAATATTTATATATTTTTAATCCTAGGATGAGAGCCTTTGCTTTGGCATCAGTATTACTAGTAGGCTTTAGTTTTTTATAGTACTCCAATAAGCCTCCCTTTGAATTTTCTTATTATACAACCAACCCTCAATAATCCAAAGTTACCCCTCGAAGCTCCATTGAAGTTGATTTTGTACCATAAGGGATATTTCAATTTTACTCCATAATATTCATATATTTTTAATCCTAGGATGAGAGCCTTTGCTTTGGCATCAGTATTACTAGTAGGCTTTAGTTTTTAGAGTACTCCAATAAGCCTCCTTTGAATTTTCTTATTATACAACCAACCCTCAATAATCCAAAGTTACCCCTCGAAGCTCCATCGAAGTTAATTTTGTACCATCCTTTAGGGGTGAGATACATTTTAATCCCTTCATAAGATTTGGTTTTTGATTAAACCCTATCACCTCATAAACAAGAGGAAACAATAGTCCTTTCTATTCCTTCATAATCCCATTATTCCATGAAGTAAAGGAGCATATATTAACAATTAAATTAATAATTGATTTTATTAACTCTTTTAATATTGAAAATTATTTATAATGTTAATTATATCAATCACCAATATTACTTTTTTATTAAGCGTAGGAAAATGAGTTTTGAAAGGGACCTTGTCTCTTTAACAACAAGAAAATTAGAAATAATAGAGCAACCACCCAAGCAATAGTGTAACAAATAAATAAGCTAAAGAAACAACAATTTAATAACAAATCAATGACATCAACATCACAACAAACTAACAAACATCAAAGCTAAAGAGAATTAAGGGGAACCATAGCTTCCCATTCTTATTTGAGGAACTACAAATAATATTTGTTAATGATTATCAATTATAATATTAATAATTATTATTAATTATATTAATATTTGTAATAATTAATTAATATAGATATCAATTTCAACTAATAACAATTAAATCTAATAAATTAATTTTAAATAATTTATTAATATTATAAAATAAATAAATACTAATACTAATAATTAATAATAATAATAATTGATAAGTAATATTATATTGATTTCAATAAAACTAGAGATATAAGGTTTGAGCCCAACTTGGGCAACCAACAAAAAACAATACAACCCATTACAATGTCAACCCAAAATTACCAGAGTATCACCCATGAACTAAACCTTGCATATGCCCATTTAGAACCACATATACAAAAAGGAGCAGTATTCATAAACAAACTACTAGAAACTAGAACCTAGACACAAAACCCCACCACCACCCAAACCCAAATTACCACACATTTTGCTATGCAAACACACAAAACTCTCATTTCCAAGCTGAGTCGACCACTAGAGCAAGACAAAATTTCTTCCTAAGATATTCTACCCCTGCAGCTACCAAGCGTTGATGCTCCACCAATTCCAAACCATTGGCATCTAAGAGAAAGGGGAAGAACTTTACCAATGCCTCTAGGTCATTTAGAAGAGCCAAGTCACAAGGACGAGGAATGCCCTTTCCCAAAGAAGCAGTAGCAAAAGCTCTATCCAGACCCACTAGCATATCCTTCTAAAACAACCTCTCCATTATCACTCATGCATCAACTTTGGAAATCCCCACATCAAGTAAGCCATCCAAGATGCGAGAGATGTTTGAATCCAGTCAATAGCCCTCTGCACCCGCCATAAAACCTTTCCCTAGGATGCATTTTATTGTTGTGAAAGTAAGATAGTTCAGGTTTCGGATGATATGTTGTAGCCTAAAGGAAGTCATTGGGCCTTCAAAGGCCATTTTACGCTTTGAACTCTTCAATTGCACTAGTGTTTCCATACCACCAATCTCCTACTCCTTCATCAAAACCAACAGTATTAACCTATTCATGACCAAACGGGAGACAAAGCTTTCAAAATGGAAATGTAGGAAGCCACCACACCACTTAGGAGAATTAACCACCATCAACTTCAATGAATACCAGTGTAATGTGCTTAGCTACGAGTGTGTAAAGGTTGGTTGCGATTTGGAGAAGGACAAAACCCAACACCCCATGCCGACAGACAATCATGAATAAAACCTCCTCTAGAAAGTTCCCACAACCACTCAATCACCATGGCTCCAACTCAACTAATAAACCCTTACAAACCACCACACGACCACTCCATGCAAGCGTGCAAAGGATGGAGTGGCACCCACCCATCTACCCAATATGCCACTCATCCAAAATTATTCCTATAGGTAGAAGTTTCTTTCAAGTAGATTATGTCAGCACCAAGATTCGCAAGAGAATCTGCCTCTGTATTGCCTTCCCTTAAAATGTGATTGATTTCAAAGTTTTCAAACTTTTTCGGGGAATAAAGTGTGACTTCCAACATTGTTCCAAGTTTCCAATTTTGAAGGTTCCTCGAATGCAATGCATTTACAATGACCGCATAGTCTCCTTCAATTACTACATTCCTCAATCCCAGCTCATTGCACAATTTCATACTGATTTGTGCCACCTGGAGCTCTGCAATATTATTTGTTCCCCAACTTAGGCGTTGAGCCTACTTCCCCATCACCGCTCCTTGCCAATCTATGATAATGCATCCAGCACCAGACTTCCCAAGATTGCCCTTGGAAGCACCATCAAAGTTGAGCTTACGCCAGTCCTATGAAGGAAGTTGCCACTTGATGGCTTCCCAACCCACTTTGCTTGAAGAGTCCCTAAATTCCAAAGAAGAAGGCACCTTCAAACCATTCCAAGTCTTCAGCATCTTTGAATCCCAACAAAAGAAAGTGGAGTTAGAGCTTTCTTCCCCAGCCACCCTTGAGTTTGCTAACTCCACAATACAAGCTTCCACTTTGTTGAGAAATTGTTGGAAATAGGATGCCATTTAACTGCAAATCCTAAACATTAATTATTTCATGTATCTCCTAGATTCTTGGAATGTGTTCAACAACACTAAGATTAGGATGAGATTAATATTTGATGAAATAATCATGATTATTGACATTTGTAATTAATTCTAAATGTAAGACGCATGTGAGGGCGTCCATAGTGAGTTCCTAAATAATAGGGACACATGGGACACTCACATGGTAAGGTGAAACTCACCTTGTGTCCAGCTAACTATACGAGTAACAGTTAACACTTATGAATGCATGTAAAGATCCTAGGAGTTAGGATTTGATGTTTGTATGCTTGAAGTTCAGTTAAGTTTAGTTAAGTTCAGTTGAGCCTATTCAATTCAATTCAATTCAATTCTTATCTTCGGGCATGCAAGTGCATGTTGCATGCATGTTGGTTATTTTGAGTTGCATGTAGTTAGCTTTAGTTAACTTGTAATGCATGGCTAATAACATTGAGTTGTATGACAGATAACAGGGACTACCTCCAGTTAACAAGGGATGACCATTCTTTGGGAATGGTGTTGAGTAAATGTTTCAGTTAACTATAAAGCACTTGGAGCTAACTTGGGTGCCCAAGATGCTTTTTGGTTACCTCTCATGCATGATAAGATATTTGAAGGCTCAGTTAGTAGCTTTACTTAGGGCGCCAACTTTTAGGAAGAGCTTTGGAATTATCACCCGAAGTGAAGGAGAAGTTGTAGCTTCAGTTTGGGACACCCAAATGCATGATGCACATGTTGTAAGCAGTCTTCCTTAACCTCTACTGAAGGAATATGGCGTACCTTTTCAAGGGCTTGAGCTTGTGCATTGTAATTATCACCATTTGGAGATTACAAGGTTGCATATTGTCTCTATATCTCATTCAAGTTGAATAGAGTTTTCATAATTGTTATTGCAGGTGTGAAGAAGATTGGTAAAGACATAAGAAGCATTCTCAAGCAAGAATTGGAGCTATTGTAATTCAGAGTTTGAATAATAGAATAATTCTTGGTGGAGTTTTTCCCGAAAGGGTTTCTCCACGATACATCTTGTGTGATCTTTCTAATATCCTGTCTAGTTCTTCTATCAACTTCTCTCTACATTCTACAACAGTAAAATGGATTAATCAAGATAATCACCCACAAAGAATATATGTAACAAAGAAAAGACTTACTTAGATCAGCAATATTAAAGTTTTACAGAGTATTAAGCTAAGAAAACACCTCATTTTTCAACAGAAATGACAGGAGAAACATTGCTCATCCTTGAAAATGCGATGATTTCTCTCTTTCCAAACTTCCCAGAGAAGCATAGACGGGCTTAACCACCACAAGCAAGTGAAATTTGAATTACCACCCAACTTTGGCCAGCATCTAAACCAACTCAGAATATTGTTTGGAAAAGCAATGCTCAAGTTGAGTTTAGCACACAACCAATTCCAGCATTTAGTTGTGAATGGATAGTTGAGGAAGAGATGATCCCTAGTTTCTATCGTCACCTTACAAAGCACACACCTCGAAGGACCAAAAATTCCAAATTTTTCCATCCTTTCTATTGTCAACACTCTTCCTTGAATGGCTACCCATGAGAAGGTACCAACTTTGGGGAGACAATTTTTGTTCCAGCATAAATCATCTGGGGTAGATGAAGCCTACTTCTGCTTTGAAAAAAATTTGTAACATTCCTTGGCACTATAGGTACCTGTGGCTACACCACACCATCTAAGAACATCCTTTCTATCCCTTATACAAAGAGGGAATTTCTTTAGAACTTCCTCAAAGACTTCAATTTCTACATTGTTGAGGGCCAATTTCCTAGGATACTTCCAATGCCAACTCAACACACCTTCTTCTCTCTCAATGATCAAATAATCCTTCACATGACAAAGCCAAGAAAGCTTTGTAACCTCCCTTACATTCCTTAGATATCCATTCTCAGCCAACTTACCAAACCCACCCCAAGAATCTTCCCAAAATAGAGTTGTATTGCCATCCTTGACATCCCAGGAAAGAGAATTTGAGATCAAATCCCTGCAGCTAAAAATAAAATTTTAAATACATGATCCTTTGGGAAGATGTCTGGTTGTGAAAAAAATTTCCTTCCCATCCTCCAAGTACTTACCTTTCATAATTTTAACCCACTTAAAATCATTCCTAGCATACATTTTCCAAGCCAATTTGGCCCCCAAAGCTTTATTTTGCAATGCTAGGTTTTTTATCCCTGCTCCAACATTCTCCTGCGATCTACAAATCTTCTCCCACTTAATCAAGGGAAACTTCTTTTGATCAGAATTCCCTTGCCAAAATAAATTCTTCATCTTTTGGTTGACCTTAGTGCATGTGTCCCCTATTAAAGGAAGGTAGGAAAGCATGTAAATTGGAAGAGCCGCCACCACTGTCTTTATTAAAGTTAACCTTCCAACCCAAGAGAGCCACCTGCCTTTCCAAGAGGATAACCTATTTTCAACCTTTGATATTAGCGAGTCCCACAAATTTCTTGACTGCACTCCCGACACCAATGGGAGACCCAAATATATACATGGGAGCTTTCCTTTATGAAACTTCAAAATTTGTAGGATTTAATTTTCCAAGGATCAGTAAAAAAGAAAAACACTTTAGATTTGTCCAAGCTTACCTCCTTCCCAGAAGCCCGAGAATAGTCAGAAAAAATCCTTTTGAAAGTTTGTGCCTCCTTCAACCTAGCCTGACTGAGCAGCATGTTGTTTTCAACAATTTTTTTATGAGTCATAGGGGAAGACTACTTGTGATTTGAATACCATTTAATTATCCCACAGAGGCAGCTCTAGAGAATCGTCTACCAAGAGCTTCGACCATGATTATAAACAAGAAAGGGGAGAGAGGATCACCTTTTCTGAGACCATGGGAAACCTCAAAGAAGCCATGAGACGATCCATTTACCTTGGGATTGCAATCCAACCAAGAAGGGAGAAAGCCAAAACCTTCCAAAACTTTGAAGAGAAAACGCCAACTCACTTTGTCATATGCATTTTTTATGTCCAGCTTCAAGATCATGGATTTCTTTTTGGTGTGGGATATTGAATTAATGAATTCTTGAGCAATTATCATGCCATCGTAGATAGAGTGCCCCAAAACAAAACCCGTCTATTCCTCAAAAAATATGCCAAGAAGTAGAGCCTTGAGCCGATTAGCCATCGTTTTCACCAAGATTTTGTACACTGTATTACATAAAGAAAATGGCCGGAAGTCTTCCATTTTGTCCGGTTTTCTTTTTTGGGGATCAAGGCTATGAAAGTATTGTTGAGTTCCTTCAAAAAATTCCCAAATTCCCTGGAGTCTTCAATAGCAACAACAACAATTGCCCAAACAATACTCCAACAATGTTGAAAAAAGGACGTAGGGAAGCCATCTGGAACAAGAGATTTGTAAGGATGAAGTTGGAAAAGAGCAGCCTGAATTTCTTCCTCTGAAAAACTTTTAGACAAACTGTTGTTTTGATCATTCTTGACCAACTTTGGGATACATTCTAGAAGATTTTGTCGGGCGCCTAACCTGGAGCCATCCCAATCATTCAAAAAAATTTGAAAGAAAGAAACAGCCTCCTCAACAATTAGTTATGGTTTGTCTAGAGAATTTCCATCCGCAGTTACGATGTGAGAAATTCTATTGAACTCTCACCTAGCTTTAGTGGAATTGTGGAAGAACTTGGTATTTTTATCTCTCTTTTAGCCACACCTCCCGCAACTTATAGCGCCAGAATATTTCTTCTTTCGAGACAATCTCGTTGAGTTCTCTCAGCAACTCCTTTTCCTGCAAAAAATTTGCATTGTCCATGCCCAATTGGATGACCTCCTCGTTCAACAACCTCAATTCCCCTTCAATTCTGCACTTTTCTTTGAAAATATTTTTGAAACAATACTTATTCCATTCCTTTAACTTGTGTTTGACATGTTTCAATTTTGTTGTCAGGGTAAACATTTTGGAGCCCACCAACCCTATTCCTCCCACCACACTGAGATCAAGGGAAAAAAAAATTGATCCTTCATCCACATTTCCTTGAATTTGAAAGGGCACCTTATTGGCCGATTCTCACCCAGGATCTCCAAAAGAACCAAGAAATGGTTTGACCCAAAGCATGGTAGAATCTTGCTTTCCATAGAGAAAGGAAAAGCTTCCATATTGCCTTTAAAGAAAAATCTGTCAAGTTTCTCGACAATAGAGAAAAACCCAAGTCTCCTATTTGTCCAAGTGAATGAACCATTAGCCATCAGGATTTCAAAGAGGTGATTTATTTCCATGAAGGCTTCAAAGTCAATTTGAGATTGGATTTTCCTCTACACCCCACCCTGCTTATCGGTCGAATGTAAAATCGCATTGAAGTCCCCTCCAACAAAACAATATTCATAACCAACTTCAGAACATAAATTTTCAATTTCAATCCAAATCCTGCACTTCTCAATGCAAGAATGAGGGCCATACACATTGACAAGAAGAAAACAAAGATTTGATCAGAAGCTCTCCAATTTGCAAGCCAGCCATCTACTACCTGCCACCACTTCCTCCACTAAAACTTTATTGGGGTGCCAGAGTGTCATCAGAACACCTGCAGCCCCGTCTGCATTGACTACCAAAAACTTCCAAGACCTCATCCTTTTACCAAAAGACACAACCTCTCCTTGATCCAACTTTGTTTCCTGAAGAATACACACTTCCGCTTGAGAAAAATCAATTTGATCCTTCACCAAACGACGCCTATTAGGGGCATTAATGCCCTTAACATTCTAAGCTAGGATTTTCATTTTTCTTCAGGAAGGGGATCCCCCTTCCCTACTTTAAGCATTTCTGAGATCTTCTTTTTCCCAAAGGCCTCACCATCTAGCTTCATTTTTTCCACATTGGGAGTTCTCCCTCGCTTTTTGTGTTCCCCACAATCTAGAGTTGTCTTCCCCACCTCTTTCTACGAGATCCCCAAGTCTTCGTGACCAATCAAAGTTGGGCCACCATCTTCAAACACCGGAATGGGTGCAGCTACTTCCATTCCCACCAAGTCTAACTAGTCATATTCCAACTCTGGAGCATCATTAGAGGCCCGTTTGAGGTAGCCTTAGCTTCTTGGGCCAATTCCACCAATTCTTTGCTAGCCTCAATCAAAGAGTCGAGATTCTCTTCCCTAAAATTATTGTTTAATATATCCAATACATCATAGACTTTTTTGTTGAGAGTTTGGTTAACTTCCTAATTTGGCTCAAGAATCTCTGTAGTCGACACCACCTCAGAGATGCTCGCACTAATGACCTCTTGGCAGGGCAGGCCAACACCATCACCCGAAGAGCCAACTGGATCCCTAGAACCCCCAATGTCAGGATCAACAAACCTAGGGTCCAAATTAGCTTTAGCGCAAAATCCATGTGAAACCTCCTAGGATTTCCAACCCAAAGTTCCAACCCAGCTCCCGCCCGGTCTAGGTTCATAGACTAAAGGTTGCAACAAAACACCCCAATCCGTGAAAATCTTTACCTCCTTCAATCTGGGGCTGTTGGGGGGATTCTCCACATAGAGTTTCACATAGGTACTTATGTCATTCTCTTCTTTCCATTCATCCACACAAATGTATTTTCCAAGATGATTACCAATCTCCTCAAGAATGTTAGCTTGCCAAAACTCATAGGGGAGATTCAGGAGCTAATACCAATCTTGAATGTAAGTCATCTGATGTCGGAGAGGATCGAAGCCAACTTCCCACTTCTACATATAAAAACCAAAACCACCCATCAACCAAACCCCTTCCAAGATTTTCGACTAGACAGAGGGGGAAGGGTACACAACCAGAAAATAATTGTTCGCCAAGAACTTGAAACTTATTTTGAACCCCAATGTCCTTGCCACCAGTGAATCAAAGCATCCCAGTTCAAATTGGAACCGAACCATTTCATGATTAAACCTAGACTCTCCAACTGTTTGATCGAAGGATCCAAAAATTTAGATCCTAGGACCATAGTTCGTCGATCCGAGTGCCCAAACTCATCACCAAGGGAGCCCGAGTGGGATCTAGGTCTTTCCTTTCTAGCATAGCCATTGCTCCTTTTTGTGCCAAAATTTGAATTTGTTTCCCACCACTGACCTCCAGATGAGCCATGCCTAAAGCGCCTGTTGTGAGAATGATTGAACCCCTATTGCTGCTGCCTAGATTGAACATTACCTAATCAAAATTTCCAAGAGCACTCCTGAGGGATTCTGCACCAAGCCTCAGAGCAAGCACACTCCAGAACAACCTTTTCTGAAACCTCTCTAGCCACCTCGATTCCCCAAGAAATTTTTCCACCGCTGCCCTTATCTCTTGCCATAACCCTGCCATGAGAAGCGCCACCAACCAGCTTCTTAGAAGCCTTTTATGCCAGACCTTCTCTAGTCTAAGTCACTTCATGCCTCTCGCTTTGCTCCGCCATAAAATTAAACTTCATATACTAATAATTAATAATTATTTGAATAATACTTTTAATATTTATATTAATTAGCAATATTAATTTTTTTATAATAATTTATTTCAATTGTTAATAATTAATATGTACTATTTAATAGTAATAGTTTCCCATATGCTCGCATTCTAATTAATAACATTGATAATTACAACTTAATTTTTTTAATGATATGAATTAGTCTTTTTTAGTACAAGAGGTCATAAACAAGTATCTCATCCCCAACATAAACACTCAACAATTACATCGTAATGGAGTTTGAACCTTGATGGCAAGAACAACACAACAATTTAACCATCACAACATGCCTCATTTCATTAAAAAAAAATTAAATAAATAAATAAATGTTACTTACTTTTACATTTTTTTAAGAATGATTTTTCACTTTTACCTTTATAATGATTTAATAAGATATATATAATATATTTTATTTTTTAATCTATATTTTATATTAAGAATAATTTATAATAAATAATCATTTTAATATATAACAACTTCATATTAATAATAAGAGAAGAAACATTGCCAAAATGTAATATCTAACTTTTAATATATATTATATTTATACAATTTATAAAATTTATTTAATATATAATAATTAGTAATATAACATTTATTAAATATATTATTTATTTAAAATTTGGTGATTAAATAAATATTTTAATGTGAAACACAAAATCAAATTAATTATAATAAAAGTTCAAAATAATATTTTAGTAATTATAATATTTAATATTAATAATAATAATAACAATAATTAAATATAAAATTATTATTGTAAATATAAAAAATATATATATATAATAACAATATAATATTGAAATAATAATTTATTTATTTTTTAAAAAGGCATATAGCCGACTTAATATATTTATATAATAATGTAAAAGATTACAATAATGATGTCTTTCCAGCTCATAGTCTAAATTCTAAGTTAACTTATACAATATTGTGTTGATGTATCAACAACTTCTTCTCCCAACATGATATTTCTTTGAGGCACATTTCATCTATGTCAAAATCTGTGATGACCCTGTACTATATCAGCTTGTTATATTCAAAGATAGTTAATTATAACCTTCTGCAAAATTGCTCCAAAATGTTCATGCTTCATATACCATATACTGCTCCATAATGCTCATGCTTTGAAAACTTATATTGGATTAGTAGATTCAAAAACAACTGAAAGTAAGATATAACTAAAGCGCTCCAAAATGTTCATACTTTCAAACATTTCCAATAAATGAGCTATCTACTCCTTCACCTTTATGCATGGTCTAATGTGTTAGTGGTGTTGAATGTGAATTTACAGTTATGTTCATATCTGGTACTTGTGGAATTAGCCTGACTTGATGTGCCTTCCTGTTGCTTTCTTCAGCTTGAGACTTTGTAGATTTAGCCACCTCTTTTTGTTTTGCCTCTTACTTGTTGGAGTTGCCTTCATGGTGACAATGGCGATTTAGCAGAAATGATAAAGCATGGTATTTTGCTTTGAAGCTTCTGACCATATCATCTCCAACTTCAAAATGATGTCTGGCTATTGCTCTATATAGATGAGTCGATGAATTATTCTCCAATGATATCTTCAGTGCAGTGTACAAATTTTTGAAGCTAACCTTGTGGTGTAAGTAATGTCTAGGAAAAATCCCACCCACATATGCATCTCCTTTCCAAAAATTATATTTTTGAATGCTCTTCAGCAATGCATTATCTTGCAAGAATACTTCCTTGATAACTAAGTTTGCAAGCTTGACCATATCTTGATAATTTGGGTTTAGATCCAACACATTTGAAACAAAGATTGAAACTAAATCTGAAGGAAAAATTAGTCTCTGTGATGAAGGAAGCATAATTTCTTCTCCTATCAAGGTCTTCAAACATTTATAAACCAGTTGGCAATCAATATTGAAGATATGTGAAAGATGAGATCTTTCCAAAGCTTTGGAGAATGACAACTCCCACTCTTGGAATGGAAATGGAGCTCTGTGATTCGGTGGCAAAAACTCCATGATGCAATAACTGAGAGAATAAGCTTAAAGTCCTTTGCACAACACACTACCCAGAAAATGAGATTGAAGATAACAGGTAGAAGAGAAATTTGAGAAAAACCTTGAAGCCCCTGCTCTATACAATACCCAGAGAAATGAATAATGAAATTCTAAAAAAATTGTTAACCATAAAACTCCAAGCTAGTACAAATTTTCATCTCAATATTTAGCCAGCAATGACTAACAAAGGGAAAAAATAATTCATAGTACAACTCTTAAAATTATAACAAATAGAATTTTCTCAACATGTAATACTAGAAAGAATTTAGCTTATATTCTTTGTTACCTGACAAAGCTACCAGCGGATTGAAAATCCCAACTCTATGTTTTTGTTGACCACGCAGCTCCCGCAATAGTATACCCCAAGCATTACACCATTCTGAAATTTACTTTAACTTGTTATGAACCTGCCATTTGACATCTGCCTTTGTGAATTACCAACTGCAATGCATCCTTCCATTTTAATAGGAATGGACCTCAAAGTGTTTCCAAACAAACAGAACTAGAATAAAATCCACCACATGCGAGAACGCTTTCTTCCATATTTGAGCCAATTCAATTCCATGATTTTGCAACTACAAATGCCTCCAAATGTTTTAGACCTGCAAAAGAATTAGACACTTGTTAATTAAAACACATACCTCTGTTACGATCGTCGAGCTTCTTGTTAACAAGTTTGATAAAATCTTGCCACCACATATATGCTCGTGTGAATGTTTAGATCTTCTGCACTTTGTTATTTTAAAGCACATGCCAATTCATGTTTGCTCTGTAAATGTCATATACTTTGTACAAAAATAGCTTGATGTAGATACCAAATCCTACTTCACACACATTGTTGCACAACAAAGGATAAATGTCTTGTCTAAACAATGCACTGGTTGATGTTATACTCTAATGATGACGACCTTTTCTGAAACGAACATGTGCTATAATGAAACCAACAACTTTAGCTATTTAAGCTATCTCCACATGTTTCTAACTTGAAGTTATTGCTAAAAACTTTCCTCTTTAGACCCACACTAAGTATGAACGAAAATCCTTTGATATATTGAAACGAGGAAATATTTCCTTCAGTAATCCAAAGATTTTACACATGCTTCTAGTCATTCTTTCTGCAAACTATGCTTAGGTTGTATAGGAAAAAGTTAGATTAGTTACTAAATCACATATTCGCACATGGGAATAACATGGAATGACCTTACATCCTAACAAATCAGAGTATGATGTGGAAAACTCTGTACAACAGTGATAATAAGTCTGAAAGTCTTGTGCTTAATGCAATTTTTAATCGAACCTTTCTTTATATAGGCATCTCCAACTTTATCAATATATAGCAATATGTACCACACTATCAACTTTCACATGTGGTTAAGACTCCTTCTTCTATATGAGCATTAACCCATAGCCCCTTGATTAATTTCTACTAGTTTTATATGATTTCCTTTATTACTCATGTTGGAAAAATAAGTAATATGATATACCATGCTTAACTTTTCATCAAATTCTAGCTAACAACTTCCTTCTTTATAGCAATTTTTAGGTCTTGTGCTATCTCATCCATGTTATCTTTATACAACTATACCTCTTGATCTTGATCACAACCAACATTAGCAAATTTATCTACCACTATGTTACCCTCCCTATATGTGTGTCTTATCTACACTGACTTGAACTTATCCATCAACTTCTAGACTTGTTGCATTACATAATTTATTTTCCAACAAGAAATGTTTTTTTCCTGATAGGCATTTACAATAATTAACGAGTCTCCTTCAATTTCCATTTGTTTTATTTTTATATCATATGATAGTTGCAAGCCATGAAGTAAAGCTTGTGCTTCTACAACATTGTGTGTTCCCTTTGGTAACTTTATAGACATTGCTAAAACTAGAAGCCCTTTGTGGTCTCTAATTGCAACCCCTGCTCCTGACAAACCTGGATTCCCTCGTGAAGCACCATCAAAATTTAGCTTTAAATATCCTTCCTTAGGTGGATTCCATTGAATTCTACTTCTATCCACTCTTTGACTTGGATTTTTATGTTGGATTCCTTTAAATGGTAGAGCAATCTTATTCCATTTATGCATAACCTTTGAGTCCCAATCTGTGAACATTGAACCAACATGTTTGGTCTTCAAAACATAGGCATATTTCTGTTATTGAAGATTCCAATTTCACTAGTACTTGATCAACCTTCATTTTTTCATTCCTAAAGATTCTTCTATTTTGTTCCCACCAAATGGTCCACAAGACTACCGAAGGAATCACCATAGACAAGCAAACAATGCAAACTTATACAATATTGGCCAGGTTGAGAACAAATCCCACAAGTTGTTTGGTAGTGGAGCATACCAATTTAATTTATCTTTAATAAATGACCAACATTGAGAAGCAAATGGGTAGTAAATAAAAAGATGATTTACTTCTTCATCCTCATTTTCACAAAGAACACATGTAAACTAGGCTACAATCCCAAGTTTTACAAGCCTATCACTTGTCAAAATTCTTCTTTTGATAGCTAGCCATGAAACATCTTACCTTTGGGAGTACTGATGAATCCCAACAGAATGACAAAGCTCTTTGTGGTTTGATATTTTCTCCTTGATTCATTAGTGCCATATAACCCATTTTAACTGTATAACTTCCATTTTTTGAAGGGGCCCATAATAACTTATCCTCCCTATGTGAAAAATATACAGTCCTCTCAGCTAACCTACTTGAAAATTCTACTTTCTACCCATTTGGACAGTCAATATCAGTGACATATTTCCACTTTACCTTTCCCGTACAATCATCTATATTGACGAAGTAATCACTAACTTTATCCCCCCATCTTGCACGAAGTTGAACTTGAATATCATACAAACTATTAGATGTATTTAATGGTGAATAAACTCCATATGAATCTTGCCAAAAAAATTCCTTTAAACCATTCATGTATTTCCCATGTAAGATATGGTAAAATCACCTCTCTACAAGACACCAAAAAAATCCACATTGTAGAACCCTGCGGTAAGTTTGAAGCTATAAAAATCCTCTCATGATCCATATTGTCTAAATACTTGGCTTGCATTACTTTGCACCATTTGGAATGCGGCTTTGCATACATGTGCCACACTAACTTAGTACCCAATGCCTGATTCCAAACTGATAATTTATGAATTCCTGCACCCCCTTTGGATTTTGGAACATACAAGTTTTCTAAAGATATAAGGGATATCTTCTTTTTGTTATCAATATTTCCCTTCCATAAAAAATCCCTGATTATTTTTTCAATTATTAAAATCATAGATTTTGGAGCTTTCAACACAGCCATAAAATAGTTGGGGATGACAGAAATGACAGATTTTATCAATAATATGCGCCCTGAAAGTGACAACCATCTACCTTTCCAAGATGCAATTCTCTTCTGAATACTTTGAATAATGTTAGCCCAATAAGAAATTTTGTTTTCCCCTAAAAAGAATGGGATCCCAAGATACTTACAAGGTAATTCCATTGTTTGAAACCCCAGAAGATTAACAATTCTCTTTTGTAATCCTGATTTGATATGAAAGGTGTAGACCTTTGATTTTACATCATTTATTTGTTGACCTAAAGCTTGTGAATATTTATCTAATACATACTTAATATGTTTAGCCTCTTGTACTTGAGATGATCCAAATAATAATGTGTCATCAGCAAACAAAGAATGGGTTACTGAAAAATCAGTAAAAGGAATTGCTATGCCTTTCTACAATTCTTGTGAATGGGATTGTTTGACTATCCTACTAAGAGCTTCGGCTAATACAATGAATAAAAAAGGTGATAATGGATCACCTTGTCTCACTCCTTGAGTGGAACTATAAAAACATGATGATGTACCATTAATTAATACTGAAAACTTGGCACCACTTAAACATGAAAGGACCCATTTACACAATCTGTTGATAAAACCAAACTTCTTCAAAATCTGAATAAAAAAAGACCAGCCCACTTTATCATAAGCTTTCATCATGTCAAGCTTGACGATAAATGAAGGAATTTTATCTACAAAAATAAAATACAATATTTCATGTTCCACAAGAGATCCCTCTGTTGTTTCCCTACCTGGGACAAATCCACCTTGCTCTTCTAATATAAGCTTTGGAATGATAGGTAATAGACGAAGATATATTTCTTTAGTAAAAATCTTATAAATCATGTTACAAAAAGAAATAGGCCTAAATTTCGTGAAATATTTTGGATCCTTAACCTTCGGAATTAATGCAATATGTGTTACATTAAAATGTTTGAGCATAGAACAGGAAGTTCTCGACTCCTCCAGTGCCTTGAGTAAATCATTTCCTATAAAGTCCCAACATTTTTGAAAGAATAATGTTGTAAATCCATTAGGCCCTGAGTCCTTGTCTGCTTTAAGGGAAAAAACAACCGCTTTCACTTCATCAAGAGTGAAACATTTGTTGAGTTTTCCATTATCTTGTTCAGTGACTAAAGTGGGGATTGCTTGTAACACGTCCTCTCTATCAGCCCCAAACTAATCTACTTGATTTATGGGTGCAGATAACATATTAGAAAAGAATTTAACACCTTCATTTCGAATGTCCACTTCATTGTTTAACCATTTTCCCGAGGAGGTCTCCTAAATACGGAATACTACATTCTTAGCTTTCTTAATATGAGCTGACATATGGATATATTTAGTATTCTTATCTCCTTCTTTAAGCCATAACTCATCTGATTTCTATCTCCAGTAAAGCTCTTCCTACAACACTAACTCTTCCCATTGTACTTGTAGATTTTTTTGTCTTTCAAAAGACTGTGGATTTAATCCTTGACTTATAATTTTCTCATTCAACACTGCCAACTCTTTTGAAACTAGATCCTTTTGATGGAATATATTCTTGAAAACATGTATATTCCATTGTTTTATCTGATCTTTCATAAATTTCATTCTCTTACAAAACCTATACATAATGGATCCTACCTCATATGGAGCCTGTATCCACCATGATTTCAATAATGACAAGAAGTCACTATGTCTAAACCACATTGATTAAAATTTAAATGAAGCAATCCATTTATGAGGTGAACTAGTTGTTTCAATATTGAGAGAGGTAGGAAAGTGATCAAATCCAAACCAAGGTAATATTTCTAACATTTGTGCATATTTATCTACTACCCAATTTGAAGAAACTAGAAATCAGTCAAGCCGCATGGCTATTTGCAAAAAATCTCTCCTTTTATTTGTCCATGTGTATATTCCTTTTTGAGGTTGCACATCCACAAGTGCATTATCATGAACAAACTTACTGAAATCTTCCACTGTCTTATGAGGAGGTATGATTCCTCCAATTTTTTCATTAAGAGATAATATTGCATTGAAATCTCTAGCAAGTATATTTTTTTCAACTCCCAACTGATCAAAAATTAACTCCAGCTCCTTCCAAAGCTTGTATTTTCCTGTTGTTGAGTTTGGTGCATACACATTAACTAGCAAGAAGGATAAATCAAAATGGGTAACACACTGCAATTGCCAATGTGGATTATTAGTAATAGGCTCCAACTGAATTGATTTGGGATTCCATAATGTTAACAAACCCCCAAATGCTCCTTGAGCAACCGAATGATATGATTTCCAGTTAGTCCACTTGAATATAATACTTTCATAACTTTCCTTGGAAATATTAGTTTCTTGTAATAAAACAATATCAACCCCTGATGAATTAATTTGTTGTTTAATCAGGGCTCGTTTGTTAGGGGTGTTTAAGCCCCTAACATTTCAAGAAATAATATTCATATTGATCAAGGAGAGCTCCCTGCTCCCCTCAATATTTTCTTTATATTACCATCTAATGTTAAATGTACTCCTGAAGCAATCTCCTCCTGCAACTTAGAAGCATTTGACTTCCTA
Organism: Sequoia sempervirens; assembly: GCA_007258455.2. Lineage (NCBI taxonomy): Eukaryota > Viridiplantae > Streptophyta > Pinopsida > Cupressales > Cupressaceae > Sequoia > Sequoia sempervirens. Next base: position 121,836,218 of record VDFB02026320.1, read on the forward strand.
CCTCTTTTACCAAGCGACTTGATTGTAGGTGCAACAAGAGGAGTTTGACTAATTGTTAAATGTTTTGAAAAGTTGAAAACATTCCCATACACTTCACTACTCTCCTGAATTTCACAATCAAAATGTGTTGCAAACTATTCACTGTTTCCATGTGAAACATCTGCAAAATCTATTGAAAGAGGTGGCACAAAATTTTCATAATTATCTGTCAACAATTCCCCTTCTTCCTTGGTTACCTCTACAATTTCATCAAAAAGGTTTGATCCTACTGTATTTGCAATATGATCTGCCCAAAATTCCATACTATCATGATCATCTAAAGCATGTTCATCATGTAACCCCATTCCTTCCAGAACATTTTTAGACTGAGATGACATGAATGAAAATGGTGTCTCATGAGTTTCAAGTTGACTGTTATAATTAGGTCTAGTAGAGTATTATCTCACATCAACTTTGAAACTATTCCATCTAACTGCCTACTATTACCTATTGAAAGGATTGGAGTATATAAACATAAAGATCTTACCCAAGGCAAGAGCTCTAACTTTGATAACCAACCCTTGGGTAAACACACAATAAAACTTAAAACACTGTCACTTTGACAATGTGTAGTAACCTTTAAGGAATCAGTGTTCCCCTTATGATGATTATAAACCAGTTCCCCACTATTTTGTTCCAACAGAACAAAATTGATTTTAGATGCAGTTGGCAAAGATCCCAATTTTGAAGAACAAACTTCAAACACTGTGGAATTCCCATTCCTAGCTGGTTGATCATTCAAACTCAAATCTACCACCATCGGGGATGCAGAAGAAGGGACTGGAAAAACATTGTTCACCAAATTTGTATCACTTTGAGATTGATGCTTAACAATATTTAAATCCCCTAATCCTGAAACACTTTGACTCATTTCTAGCCCCATTTCATTTGATTCAGAGTGATGAGAAGAATGCCCTGGTAAATGGCAGAAATTACACACATTCTTAGAATTTTCAATGAGGATTACATTTGTCCAAGATCCAATTTTTGAATGTATTCTGAATGATGAGGGAAATTCCTTTAAAGTATTTAACAAAATACAAACCCTAATCTTCTTATCTGGTTGTTTAAAGAACTCCATATCATGACAAACAAAAACCCCCAAATTATTAGCAATGGTTTCCACAATTTGAAGCTCCCTATATTTAAGCAGCAAAGTAGGAAACTGAAGCCAAAAGGGAACCCATTTCATTTCAGCAGAAAAGGGATCAAAATTTGGAACCCATGCTTGGGTATACAACCTAGAACCCTCAAAACACCAAGACTTCTCTTGTAACACCAAATCTCTCTGCTTCTTGGTGGAAAAAATACAATGAAATTTAGCCATTTCCTTGATCTATGTAAAAAACCTGATTAGCCCCATCCCATTCAAAGAAAAGTAATGCTTTTAAAATTTCAGTACTAGGTAAAAAAAATCCAGAATTTGCATATTAAAGCATTATCTTTAAGATCCTTTATTTGTGCAGATAAAGTTTCTTCAGAAAGAGAAATTTGAGCAAGATCCTCAGATTCAGACTCTATCACAGGGGGTTGAGGAGGGCAACCTTTAGGAATCCATTTCATGCTTACTCTTTTCTTATGATCTTTTCGATGCACATTTTTTCTAGAAGGAAAAATGCTTGGAAGAGAAAAAGTATTCAAACCATTTATTGCTTGTGGTAAAGGTTTTACCTTATTTAAATGAGCATTCCTTAGTTATAACTGGAGAATCCGGTAACAATCTTCATGGCTCCAAGCAATATTGTTTGGATATGATGTAGGTGTATCCTTCATGGAGGCAAACTTATCCGAGCAAGACCCAAATCCATCAAGCTCTAAATTGGAAGAATAACGTCGTGTCATTTTTGGATTGAATGGAGCTCCATTATTGATAGAAATATTATTGAGGAATGTTGTAGGCCCTTGTCGTTGTGAAATGATATCCGCCCAAGACCAAACACTTGTAGACTGGACTTTATTCGAGCCACAAATATCAAATGGGCTATGTTTCTCCCAATTAAGTGTTCTCGTAGGATGAGGATTCCCAAAGGAACACTTAAATCCCTAGCGAGAATCAATTTGGCCATTGATATTCGCTAAACCTTTAGACTAATAAAAAAATCCCTGAATTTGACATAGAAAAAGATTTTCCTACTAGAGAAGACTTCGATTTGTGTGATGTTGCAACCAAAGGATGGGAATAGGCATCCCAACTAGGTCGATCTGTTGCACGAGAAGTCGAAAGCAACCCAGAACGGTAAGATTTTTTTTTTAATTATTATTGTTCTCCAAAACACCTCTCTGATATGTGTGGTCCCCCATTTTCCTCTCTTTGTGTCCACTATTGAATGTGTTGCAAGCGCCATATTGAAATAATTATTAATATAATATTTTTAATATTAATAATATAAATATATTAAGAATTTTTCCATATATAAAATAATATTAATAGTAATATATAAATTATATTATAATAACTTAATATATTATTAAATAAAGTTTAATACATTAGATTATATATATATATATATTTGTTTGGTAAATCACTGTTAAGGGGAAGCACCCAATGCTTTTGATTGGAGCTATGAACCAGGGAGGCCACATACGGGGGACCCCATCCCCAATAACTCCATACCCACCACTGCTACCCACCACTGCCTTGCAACTCGATGGTGTCGAATCCGAATTTAAGCTTTCACTCCACTGGTGTGAATTCAGGCGTGCACTGCTACCCACCACAGCCTTGCAACTCGATGGCACTGTCAAATCCAAATTTAAGCTTTTACTCCACCGGTGCGATTTGAAGTGAGATCCACTGGCGTTGTTGTCTTTGTTGACCTCCTACAATCACTTTCTCCCTACGGCAATCCCACTATCCATCGTGGGATTCGAACCTTAGATAGCCCAACTGCTACCTTTGCAACTTAACTGTTGCACTGCGGGGTCAACCCCTAATTTAACATATATTTTGATAAGTTATATTAAATTATAATAATATATTATAGTATTATAATTTTGTCATCACTTTTTTTTATTTGTTATTATTCAAATTAAAACTCTAGACACTAAAATTTATTTTTTATCAAAATGCATGACATTAATTTATATTAAAGATATGAATATTTCAATATTTAAATTAAATTAATAGAATTAGTTTTTAGAAGAATTTAATATTTTTAGGTTAGATATTTAAATATTTTTATTTTATATTATGGTTTGAGTAAGGGTGAAGATTATGGTTTAGAGTTTATTGTTTGTGCTAAAGTTAGGGTTAGGTTTAGAGTTACAATTATGGTTAAGACTAGAAATGGGATTAAGATTAGGGTTCCTGTTAGGGATGTAGTTAGGGTTAGGGTAAGGGTTAGGATTATAGTTTATCGTTAGGGTTAAGGAAAGGTTAGGGTTATGATTATGGTTAATAATTCAAGGTTTAAAGTTAGGTTTATAATTATGGACAGTGTTACGACCATGGTTAGGGTTAGAGATAGGTCTAGGATTGGGATAATGGCTTAGAATTTATTGTTAGGGTTAGGGTTAGGGTTAGGGTAAGGGTAAGGGTTAGGGATAGAATTGGAGTTAGGGTGTGAGTTAGGGTTAGGGTTAGATCATGCAAAGAACTAATTAACAATACTAAAACACTATAATTAACAAAAATTACATTTATTTTTATTCACATTAATAAAACTTACATTTAATTTTTTTCAAATCTAGAAAACAATAATTATAATACTATCAAGGAAAGTACTAGCCACTAGGTGACACTTGTTAATAAGGATAACATTGCAATAAGTTAATGTCTTTTATCATTGTCAACAGATCTCTTTTAGCTACATTTGTTATTTCATTTTATTTTTATTATTTTTAGGTTCCAACATCTTTAGTACTCTTTTATCTCATTACAATAAGTTAATGTCTTTTATTGTTGTCAACTGATCTCTTTTGACTACATTTGTTATTCCATTCTGTTTTTATTATTTTTAGGTTCCAGCATATTTAGTACTCTTTTCTCTCGCTCGCTTTTTACTTGACCTCTCCTTCCCTTTCCTTCTTTATAAGAAACATGATCTGCAATCTAATTAACACACAACTATTGATACTAAAAATTAACACACAATTATATCCAAAAACACTCTCGTTCATTACAATAGATTATAGAAACAACGTCTATTAAATCTCTATAATTCAAATGGTTGCCTTTCCAAGAGAGGTGATACAATACTATTTTTCACATTTCTACACAAAAAATGCCATTCGAGGAAATCTATGAGCATCCACCGCCATCCATAACAACTTACCTCCAAAGTCGTTCTAAGACAATCCAATTAAAGATTATATTTAACACATACCATCCGAGTTATCAGTAAGTATAATCTTGATATGGCATAATCTAATGGAACTGCATGATGAGAAACATTTCAAGGTAGGAGATTGGATCTTTCTCTGACTGCAATCATATAAGCAGGTATCCCTCAAATAGTAAAAAAATCATGCAGGGCCCTAAACTATATGGGCTCTGTAAGATTTTTCGTAAGATTGGTTACATAGCTTCCAATTAGAAGCTATCTCCTTTGAAGCAGATGCAGTATTTCATGTTTCCTCTCTGAAAAAAGGTTGTAGGTGATTTCAATCCAGACATGATTGCCAAAGTTAAATAAGGATGACAAAGTGATCTTGGAGGATCAAGTGAAGCAATCATGCACCTCATTAAATGGAAGATGTTCCCACTGGAGAACACTACTTGAGAATATGAGCAACTCTACAGAAGTACCTGTATCTGGTAAGCAACCTTTTCCTTCCAGGTCACATTAAGTTTTTTCTGGATTATGTAACTGTCACCCTATGGCTAAGGCATGTTAAAAGATCGTATAATATCTATGTAGTCAATTTCATTCATGCTTCAAGGTCACCCAAACCAAATGTAATCAACACATAGGAGCTAGGTACAGTAGTGTGTTTTGTTCTAGCTGAGTGCCTCTTGGAGGAAGCTCCCTCTAAACAGCTCTGCCTTCATTCTATACTAGTCATTTACTTCATCTATATTTTAGATATTGGATCCATACACTTCATCTATTTTATTGCTACACAGATATCGACTCTGCCATTGCTGCTATATGTTGTTACTAATATTGGGTGAATATATTGTCTATTATTTTGAATCTACAATGTTTTCTTAGATTCACTCCAGTAAATATTATCTATTGAAACTGTATAGGTGCTCAGAACACTAGAACGTCATGTAACAGTCTTCTCAAGATCATTAATGACATATGCTTGACACAAATCCAAAAATGACTGATTGGGATATTTTGGGGGAATACTAGAGAAACCAATAATTTTGTCAAAATGACATCATATAATCTCCTCAAAAGAACCCAGGAATTTTGGGATATTACTATAATTCCAACTGTTGTCTTTGGTTTCCCACAATCATTTTTCCTCCTTCTATTAATTCAAGCTAAAAAATAAAAAAGATAAAAATAAAAATTGTTAGTGCGAATAATGTTATTTGTCTAATTGATTATTTTTAGGATCTATTCACATCTAGATTGTTAAGTTTACTTAGGGCATATTTTTGATTATTTTTAGGATCTATTCACACCTAGATTGTTAAGTTTATTTAGGGCATATTTAGGCTACATTTAGATACTCATTTCTTTGTCTGTCATGACATGTGACTATGACACTTGTTATAATCTTATGTTGCTGTGCTTTCGTATTGCCTTTATAAACAAAGTTTATCTTGTACATTATACATCTTACATATTGCATGTATTATCATTGATAGTAGAGCTTTATTTTTTGCATGTCTCTTGTGTGTGGAAGGTTATTTGATGTTTCAAATAAATCATTGCTCCTATGAGTCCTTGTGGTGATTTCAACATTGTAGTAGAACTTAGATTCTTACAAACCCCTTCTCATTTTTGGAGAGATTATACTATCATTTTTTGTTGGGTGCATCCTGAATTAGATCTTACTTCACTACTAGGTCCAAAAAGGCCAAATATATTAGGATCAATTGTAAACTTGAAAAATTTTTATGTAGTCATTTATTAAGATTTTTTTGGGTCTCCTACTCCAATTGTACGATATCCATATAGTCTACACAATCATCTGGGTCAAATCCATATGATTTCTACAACCTCCTTTTGTCACTAATGCAATATTTTTTGGTAAAATAAATTTTTAATATAAAACCTTTTTACTTTTTATTTAAAAAAATTGTGTTATGGATCTACACAATCATAAGTCATATCATTGATAAGGTTGTCAATCCATGTGGGTCCATCCATTCGATCACATTTTTTTGTGCTTAGCACCTTAACATGGCACTAGGAACTATTCTTAAGTGCTTAAACTACTCAACTCTACCCTTTCAAGGCTATACCACCCATGAGCCCCTTCAAAGCATCACTGATCCACACCTCTACACGCCTAATGTTGCCAGGACTCCTCCTTAGTGTCTTGACCAATCAACCCCACTATCATACCACACCTCCAAGGGGCATGACCCACAGGCCACCAACATAATGGCCAAGCCTCTTTCTTTTGGCCCCAAGGAGCATTTTTTTCCAACAAAGCATAACTTTGTGTCATGATATCATTTTTTTGTAAACAAACAGGTGGTGCAAAGTTGGTTTTGTACACTTCACAAAATGCTGCAAATATTTTTTTAATATAATTTTCTCTATATGTTTGACCTTTTAGCTTTAAAATAAATTTGCATGTACAAAGTTAAATTTTGGCAAAAATAAATTAAATTGCTCATAAAATCATAAAGAATTTGATTGTAACCTTTATTTTTTTATTTTGGCAAACATTTTTTTTATTATATAAAAATCAACCATGTATTATAAATGATTGATCTAAGCTTGTTGATTATATAAATTGCAAATTTTGATTATTGTAACTTGTTTGGGGGTTTGTGAATACATAATAGATTTGGGAGGGAAGGAAGGGGATGTAAGGCACAATTTAAGTGTTATTTTGTCTTTTCTCTTTTGGTGATTTTCTATTAGTCATGGTAGAACCTAGGACTATTAAGTTCCTCACTCCATACAACTATCACACGTGAAAATTAAAAATGAGACACTTTGCAATTTAAGGGACTTTGGCAAGTGCTAAATGAAAAACCACCTAAATTCACTAAAGAGTTTGAAAATTTTGTTTATATAAATAAATTAGATGAAGCGATGGGGCTTATGAGATTGCATGTATCTAATAATTTGTTGGTTCATTTTGTGGAATGCACAAGACTTAAGCAAGTTTAGAAAAAACTTGATGGATTATATGATACAATTAATGAGTTTTGAATCTTACAATTTGACATCATTCTCTCCAGATAATTTTCCTACTAGATTTAGGATTACCTTGCAAAATTTAAATTGATTTTATCACAATTAACAAGATGTGAGCATGAGAAAACTAATAAAGAATGTATCTTCTTGATTCTATCAAAGTTGAAGGATCCATTCTAGATGTTTTCATCTATTTTTATTATATTGTGGACATCTTTGAGAAATAGTCTAAGATGTCTACTTTGATTTATTTTGTGAGCATCTTACTAGGGAGCAAGCCAAGTTAATTTAGATGGATGCACTTTCAGTTCTAAGAGCCAAGATTTGATGGCTCAATCTTCCAAAGGTAGAGGAAATAATAAGAAGAAACCTAAATCAAGATCTCCTTCAAGTAATGAGTCTCCTTACAAACCAAAGTAGATGAACACTTCCAAGACCACTCCATCCACTTTTTCCAAGTAAGATGAGTCTTTCTACAAGATGAACAAGATAGTTAGTACATGCATTTTTTATCGTATGCCTAGTCATGTTGAGGCTCATTACTTTAAGATGTTAGATGCATTAGAGGAAGCCATGCAATGACATGATATTTTTGTCTCCAAATCCTCTTCCATATGAAAAGGGCAAGCTCTTTTTGCATGACGTTTGCATTCATCTACATATCGTTGGATACTTGATTCAGGTGCTCCACATCGCATGACCAATTTACATGATTTACTTATGTCTCATTCTAATAACAGAACTTGTTATATTGTAATGGGTAAATGTTCATAGATTCCAATTATGGGGACAAGAATTGTTTAGTTATAAGATGGTTGTATTAAGGATCTTCTTGTTCCTGATTTTTTTGTGAACCTTTTCTCCATATATCAGATTTTTCATTCTAGGGATGTGAAGACATTTGAATTTAATCCCCATGATGTGAATATTCAATATCTATAGGATCTTGAGAAAGTTGTTCCTGGAGGACAACTGATTATGAGGCTCATTTGTATAAATTTGATGGATTTGAGTTTTCATCCAGTTCATCTTTTATAGCACATGTTGATTCCTTGAACAAGATTTGGCATGAATGGTTTGGTCACTTGAACTATAGGTATCTTCAAGATTTGAGAACATGAGACTTGGGGTTGGTCTTCCTAGGATTTCATGCACTAAGGGATGTCATGTTCCCGAAATAGGACACCAAAATATGAAAAATAACTAAGCATTGAAATACGAATGAACAAATGAAATATCTTAATATAATTATAATTATCAAATATAGTATTATAATTATAATTATTAAGCATAATATTACAAATATTGAAATATAAACACTAAATAGTATAATCATTATAATATATTAATATAAATATAAGTAATATTACAATTATAATTATATATAGATCTAAATACTAATACATGAAAATCATATAAAAGAAGCTAATAAATATATATATAAAGCCATAAACTATAATAAAGAAAAATATATAACAAAGAAATAGAAAGAGAAAGATAAAATAAAATATTAACTATAACATATAAATAATACCAAAATAAAGACAAATACTACTGATTTCCTACGCATAAGCAATTAAAATAATCAAACACTACTTCTAAGGGATCGGTCAAAAGAGGTGACCCTTGATGGTGACGATTCCAAGCAAAGAAGTAACGTTTAAGGGAGAGACACGTCCCAACATAGGCTATGAAAGGAGAAAAGATCAGTGATATATTTTATGGACATTACACCTACATTACAATCGGTATAAAGAAGTAATACAAAACATTCAACGTTACAAACGTTGTGGAAAGATATAACACAGAGAGACAGGGACATTGCATCCGCCAGGTAAGTTTCTATTTTCAAATAAAGACGGAACAATGGGTTTGCAGCATCAACACCCTATACATTAGTGATTTCCAAATGCAAGATAAGTGATTAGTGATTAGTTGTGATTGGCTCTTCATATCCTATTTCTACAATCTTCCAAAAGTCTTTTCTTGTTAAAAAGGTTATCATTTTGATGCACCAATAATCATAATCACTTCCATTGAATTATGGGATTGACAAAAGATTAGAATTTAACATGTTTATTAAAAAAAATAACCTACTCTGATACCAAATGAAGATTTTGAACAGTCCCAAAAGATTAACAAAGATATATCAATAAACAAAATAAAAATAAACACTTCCAGCAGAACCATTTACATACATAAATTTTTAACTCACTGTATTATATTCATTATAGCTGACTATTTAATAGTTCTACAAATATGCTATTTATAACAGCATAAATGTATAAGCATTATGAGTTCGCAGACTCAATAGTTAACAACTACTTAAAAAGAGTGAATCAAACAGAGTTTATGCATTTCATGCATTACAACATGCTGAACAGCGTTATGAAAATTTCTAAAATAAAAAACATGCGAACCAAAGAAAAACAATGAAACAAAATTAGAATCTGGAGGATCAGCGTATGGCTTGCAGCACTGGCTGATTTGCATTAGTTACCAACACTTACGAAGATAAGAAAATCAATATAATGTTAGCAACAAAAGTGGCGTCGTTTATGAAGGACAATGCTTCAGGAATATGCAGCGACAGAAATTTCCAGCTCTAGAGTTTGCTTCTCGGCTGCTTTACTTTCTGGATATGTTCAGTTACGCTCTTCGCAATTAGGTCCAATAATTGTCCTTCGTCCCTGAAATACACGGTCGATTCGAATTTAGTTATTTATAGTACGTAATCTAATGTCTCAAGCTGAAATTAATGTTGCATCCGCCAGGTAAGTTTCTATTTTCATATTCAAAGTACTATCAAAGAAGCTCGAAAGAGTTGTTTCAACTCTGAGTGGAGTGTCACTTAAATTAAAGAAGCATTAATAGCAGTAGTACTACTCTTTGAAGTGGTGATAACTAGGAACAAACATAAGTAATGACTAGATTTATTGGCCTGAATGGAGGGAAGTGAGAGTTATTGAGAGTTTGAAGTGGAGAAGAAAGGAAGTAGTGTGGTATACAACAAAGAGTTGGGAAATAGAGAAAAACTCAATCCTTTTGTGAATTACAATATTTTTTTATTTGATAACAATGACCAAGTGTGTAGCAAACCCAATGCTTATTTGACATGAAACCTTTTTGTTAGTAAATTGATATTTTAGTTTTCTCGAAAATAAAATATGAAGGATCTATGTTACTTTGCATTCTCATTTTTTTATCATAGATTCTTTAAGGGTTATGAGATTTTGTTAAAGGGGATTATTTTTAATGTACTTGTTCTATCAAGGAAAATGCTATGTAAATCTTTTGTTGAGAGACACTATCATTTTAAACTCATTCTTTGTTTGGATTATGGAAAAGCTCTACAATTTTTAGGCTATTGATTTAGGCTTGTGTTTAAAAGATTTTACAAATATTGTTAGTCTATTAGGGCCAGAGATTTATCTTTGTTATTGTCAACCTATATGGTTAGTGGTTTATCAATGTTAAACTTTGTTATTATTGGTTTATTTGGCTAGAGGTTTATCTATGTTATTTTTTGTTATTATCGGCTTTTGGCCATAGTTTTATAAATGATATTCCTCTATTATTGTTGACCGTTAGGTCAAAGATTTACTCATGTATATGTTTGTTATGTCGATCTCATAAATTGGAGTTATGTAAATGTATGTGTCTAAAATATTTCAACCTCTCAAACCTTAGATTATAACGGATCAATTGTTGTGTGTTAGTTACAACAAGACTATGTTGGTGTAATTTGGATCATCCTTTATATTGTGGTCAAAGAAGTTTATCTTTTGCATAAACCCTACTCATGTATATATGTATATATATACATACATATGTATACATATATGTGTGTGTATATATATGTATATGTATATACATATGTATGCATATATATGTTTGTATATACATACATACATATATAATATATATATACATGTATGTATGTATGTATATACATATACATACATACATACATACATATATGTGTGTGTGTGTATAATTTCATGATCAATTAGCATTACATTTGTCAACCTTAATATGTGAAAATAAAATGAACATAATTCAAAGATATGTCAATTCTTATTATACACTTTAATGATTGACCTTGAATAGAATTTGCAATTGAGAAAGACTGCATACTCTTTCGGTTCGATGGTGATTGATAAATAAATAAAGGTCGAAGGCCTAAAGACTGGATTTTCTTCAAAACTATTTTGTTACAACATGATATCATTTCAAGTAAATTTTATTAATATGAAGAAAAGATTGTGTAAGTACTAATACTAATATGTGAACCATTCTTAAGTATTACTACCCTTTTGGATAAAATTATTATTCTTATGTATGTATGTATGTATGTATGTATGTATGTATGTATGTATGTATGTATGTATGTATGTATGCATGTATGCATGCATGTGTGTATGCGTGCATGTATGTATGCATGCATGTATGTATGCATGCATGTATGTATGCATGCATGTATGTATGCATACATGTATGTATGTATGCATACATGTATGTATGTATGCATACATGTATGTATGTATGTATGTGTCAAATTCTTATGTAAAATCATGTTATTTTATGTGTGAAAAGTTAAAACATTGTTGTAATAACTAAGACAACAATGTCCATGGCTGAGATTTAAGATTATTATCTCAATTTGGCTTATTTGGATATTAACAGTGCTTGAATCAATATGTCTTTAATGGTAAAGATAGGTCTTGATAGAAATAAAGATGAATCTTGTCATCCAAACTATTTTGTAACTTGAATGTGAAATTTATTTTTTCAATGATCAGATTGAGAAAGAGGTGTGTGAATATACGACACATTATCTTAATGAAACACATTTATTTATCTTATTATTAATTTTTTGGCTAAAGTAATACAAAATCATTGCTTGTATTGTCAGTGCATGATTTCTATAACTATAAATCAGTAAATTATGCCATACTTGACTAGAGAGTATCTAGAGTTGTATGATAGAATATTTGTATTTAGTACACAACAATAGTTCTCAGATAGCATGTTGATCTTGGAGTTTCTCTTGATCTACTACTCTCGTGAAGGGTTGGTCCAATTATAGTTGGAAGGTGTGTGGGGGACCACCGATCTATGGTTGGAGAAAAATCACTTGATTGATGCTCTCCCTCTTGTAGTTGAGATGTTGAAGACTTAGTTTATCAAATATTAATTTTAATTTCACATTAATGCATTGTACTTCGCATCTATGCTATGGCGTTTTTAATATGATATTGTGAACTATAATTGGAAAGATGTAATACTTGGTGAAGAGTTCTATATTCAATTGATGTAATGGAAAGTTGTGTTTTATTTTTGTAAACTGAATTTTTAAGTAAAGCTTGTTCAATGTAATTTTTTCTTAAAAATTAATATATGTTTCTAATGAAAATAATTTGGAGATGTCTATACATATATGTGTGTTAGAAATTTTATCTTCTAACCTTCTTGCAAGTAGAAATCAAATAACTTATAAAAGAATATAATTTTTTTTCAATTAGTGAACCAATAGGTTCGCTACACATGGTGTCAAAGCATGGTTAAAACACTAGGGCCTATGAGCTTACTATGCAAAAACTTTTTAGAAACATAACCTTGTGTTGAACTTTGAAAGAAAAAACGGGTGGATCAAATGCTAGGAAAAAGAAAGGAAAGAATTAGAAAATTAAGAAAGTTAAAATAGAAGCAACTGTGAGTTATTCAAGAGAGGCCTAGCTCTCCAACTCTGAAACTCTGGTTGTTGATCTTAAGTGAATCAGGTTATAAAGGGAGAATTGGATTGAACAATAAGTCTCCACTCTAGTTAAACCTAGAAAATCGTTGGTGATTTGTGGGTGTGGCTACAATGTGTTATTTTTAAGTAATGAGGTGACTGACGAGCACTTGCATGTACATCCCTCCTCATCATTTGTGTTCCTAGATTTTGACAAGGAAGAGGAACTTGAAGAAATTCCCCTCTCTGGCAGTGATATGTAATTCTAAGAAACCTTAAATAAATAAGGATATATGAATCCAATAATACTAATAAAATCATTTTTTGTTTCCAAAATTATTGTGTTTTGAAATAGAAAAATAGTAATAATTTTTTTTGAGTAAACTTAAACTAAATTCTTAGTAAATTTTGAGCACTTCCCGCTTCTCTTTAAGCTAAGGAACTAATAATACCATGATGACCTACCATGTACAATCATGGTGCAAACAAGAGTAAACCCTAACTTAGTAGTCAGGATGGATATGGTCAACCTTCAGAGAATCCTATGGTGAAGTTTGATCAAATCCTAACTATATTGAATGAAACTAATAAAAGATTGGAATCCCTAGAGCATGAAGTCAAAGGGGCAAACAATCACAAGAATGACAATGAATCAATTCAAGGAAATGGTGAGAATAATGATTAGGAGCATAGTGCTCATGAAGGACGAAGGGTAGTTGATCAAGACCCATAAAATCAAGGAGAGATGAGAACTCATTTGACCAATGAACTTGCAAGAGACAAGAAGAATATTACCCCACAAAATTTTGAAAAAGCAATGATATGATATGGAGCTAAAGCATGGCTCATTGGCATGAAAAATTACTTTGAAATCAAAAATTACTCAAAAATAACTAAGGCAATTTGGGGAGCCTATCAGCTGGCTAGTGAAGCATCCACTTGGTGGATGAATAAGAAGAGTGAATTATGGTTAAGTATCCTGAGATTGAAATGGGACCAATTTGTGGTCATTTTTAAACAGAGGTGATTACCTCAGCTGTACTTTGATAATAAAAAATGACTAATTTCCAGAATTTACATCAAGGAGATATGTCAGTAATAGAATATTAGGAGTTCACCAAACTACTGAAGTATGTACCACAATATCAATATGACGACCAATTTTGAATAAGGAGATTCATCATGGGTTTGAATTTCCAAAATGGAGGTGAAGTCGATATTCATATTCCAACCACCATGGACAAGGTTTTTCAAAAGACAATTAAGAAAGAACAAAAAAAGTATATCATATCATACCAAGATAAGACTAGGAAGACATTTGGATGGTCCAAATCATTGCATTCCTTCAAGAAGAATAATTGGAATCAAGACTCAAAACCTAATTCAAATGGAAAAGGATCCAAAAATAACAAATATGATCCTCATAATTGAAAAAGGAATAATGATTTCAAGAAAAGAGAAAAATCCAACAATAATCATCCCACATAGAAAAAAGGACCTTCTAGTGGATGTTTCAACTATGGAGGAGATAATTATGTAAATTAATTCCCAAAAAAATTCAAGGGAACCAATACCAAAACTATTCTTTGACATCTCAGCAAGCAGTGTTCCAACAAAGGATCCATACAACTATGGATAATCACCAAGCAAAATATCAAATTGCACCAATTGAGACGACAAGTACTTTATTTGGAATACCTATCTCCATTTTAATAAATATTGGTGCAGTTGAAAAATTTGTAAATCCTAGTTTATTAAAATGAATTCCAAAATGGGTTGGCTATATGGCTAAACCTTGATTAGTAGAATATACAAACTAGTCAAGATCTCAAATAGAGCAATGTATGTTTGAAGTTGAAGTGAGATTACCATCTTTCTCAACAAAATTCAACCTTTATGTAGCTTCTTTGAGGTCATATGATGTCATCCTAGGAATGAATTGGTTATGGCATCATAGAGAAAAAAAAGATTGTTTTGACAAAATAGTCAAATATCTTGATTATTTAGGAAACCTTGTTTCAATCCAAGGAATTCAACATAAATTTAAGATCAAACACATCTCAACTATGCAACTAAAGAGAGCCAAAAGAAAAGGGTGTTAGATGTTTGCAATCAAGATGGAGAAAATAGAGGAGTTTAAGGAGTCAATTATTCTAGATGACCTATTCTTCAACGATTTTAAGAAATTATATGAAGTTAAAGAGAAATCTTTTGAGAAATATAAGGAACTGTCTATTCAAGAATATCCTTTCCTCTATGGGTTCTAAGATGTTTTTCTTGATGAACTACCAAGGCCACTTCCTAAAAGAGTATTTAATTTTGTAATAGATATAATACTAGGCTTAGAACCTATTTCCAAAGCACCCTACTGTATGACTACAACAAAGTTGATTGAGTTAAAAGCCAATTACAAGAACGGTTAGCTAAAGGATTGATTCGTCCCAATGTATCACCTTGGGGAGCGCATGTGATATTCATAAGAAGAAGGATGGAACATTGTGCTTATGCATAGATTATTGTATTTTTAACAAAGCAACAATAAAGAATTAATATCCTTTACTCACATCGACGATGTTTTTGATCAAATTTTTTGTGCAACAATATTTTCAAAAAATGATTTGAGATTAGGATACCATCAATTGAGATTGAAGGATGAAGACATCCGTAAAATATCCTTTAGGACAAGGTATGGGCATTATGAATTCATAGTTTTACCTTTTGGTTAACCAACACACCTGCAACATTCATGAACCTAATGAATAATGTCTTCAAATATTGTCTAGAGAAGTTTGTACTTGTATTCTTAGATGATACTTTAATATATTCTAAGAACGAAGAAGAGCACATGCAACATTTGATATTTTTCCTACAATGATTAAGGGAAGATGAATTATATGGCAAGCTATCAAAGTGCACCTTCTTTCAAAAAGAAGTGAAATATCTAGGTCATATCATTTCTACAAAAGAAATTGCAATAGATCCTTTACAAATTAAGGCTATCCTAGAATGGCCTATACCTAATAATGTGCATGAGGTGCGCAATTTTATGGATTTGGTTGGCTGTTATAAGATGTTCATTTTTTAATTTTTGAAGATTTCCAATCCTATCACTTAACTCCAAAGGAAAGGAAAGCATTTTGAATGGTCAAAAAAGTGTGAGGAGGCTTTTTGTATCCTTAAAGAGAAGCTAACTTCTACACCAATCCTTAGTCTACTAAATCCTAAAGGTCATTTTGTAGTCATCATTGATGTTTCAAGTGAAAGTTTGGGTGGCATGCTTATGTAAGATGGATAGGTAGTAGTATATGAGCAACAAATTATGACCATATGAGAAAAATTATGATTCACATGATTTGGAGCTAGCAACAATTTTGCATGCTCTCCAACTATGGAGAGACTACTTGTTGGGAAAGAAGTTCGAGCTCAAATTAGATAATCAAGGTCTCAAGTATATTTTCACCCAACCAAATCTCAAAGCTCAAAAAAGATGGTGGTTGGAGCTATTATCAAGTTATGATTTTAAAATAAGTTAATATAAAAGGGAAGGAAAATTGAGTTGCCAATGTGCTAATTCGCAAAAGGCACATTGCAATAATGATCTCAATTCAATCTAATTTTTGAGATCAAGTAGTAAGGAATTCTTTAGAAGACTAATTCTACAAGTAAATCTAGAAAGTATTATTAGAGAATCCCCAATATTCTAGGTACGAGAGATATATTTTTTATTCTAATGGACTATTGAAATATAAGGACCAAATACATGTTCCAGATTAGAATGATCTAAGGAATATTGTGTTAAGAGAGGCACATTGTGCTCCATATTTCAATCGCCCTGGAGTAATGAAATTTTTAGTGAATGCAAAACCGCTTTATTTTTGGAAGGGAATGAAGCAATATGCTACAAAATTTGGAGCAAGATGTCTAGAATGTGAGCGAGTCAAGGCTAGGCATCAATATCTAGTAGGATTGGTGTACCCCCATGAAGTTATCGAATGTAAATGGAAAGTGATTATCATAGATTTTTTTCAAGGCTTACCCATGTCGAGAAATCAACATAACTCAATTCTTGTGGTAGTAGATAGACTCAAATAGGTAGATCTCTTTATTCCAAGAAATCCTTAGACTATATGGAGTTCCCAAGAAAAATATCTCATAAAGAGATATATGGATGACTTCAAGGTTCTAGAAAACCTTATTTTTAGTGCTAGGAACTTATAGAGTAAATCAAGTGTTGGAGGACTTGTTGAAGATGTACTACATGGATCAACAAGATAAGTGGGAGGATTACCTACCATTGGTTGAGTTTTCTTATAATAAATCATATCATTATGTGATTAAAATGGCTCCTTTTGGAGCATTGTATGGTAGAAAGTGTTAAATTCTTATTAGTTGGGATAAAAAAGAAGATAGGTTTAGCCTTGGGCCAAAATGCTATTAGAAATGGAGGAGCAAATCAAACTAATCAGAAAGAGATTAGCAAAAGCAAATGATAAGAATTTTTTTTTGTTGATGCCAAGCATGCTCTGCAACTATTCTCAGTAGAAGATAAAATACTCTTTAAGAGTCAAGCCCCATAAGAGCTCAATAAAGTTTGATAAATTTTCCAAACTAGCACCAAGATATGTGGGCCCATTCAAGATCCTAGGAGTATTCAATCTAGTAGCTTACATAATAGGTCTACCACCAACTCTTTCCCGTATGCATGATGTCTTCTATATGCCTTATTTAAAAAGGTACATATTTGGATTTAATCATATTTTTTATTGGAATGCTCTTCAAGTTTAGGACCTAGAAGTGGTAATGATTGAGCCTCTCAAAGTGCTTGAGGTTCGCAAGATCCACTTGCGTAACAGAGAGATCACTCAATGAAAGGATAGTTGGACCAATATTCTAAGTATAGTGCCATTTGGAAGCACTATGAAGAATTTTATCGAATATTTTTGTATTTGATTAATTAAGCATTTCATAGAGAGAAAAACCTTGTTCTTATTTTTACTTAAGATTTAACTAAATCGTCGAGGACGATGATCATTAAGGGGGGGCAATGTCACATCCTATTTTTGAACCCTTTAGATTATGTTGTATTTTGATTTGTGTTTTGATTATGATGCCAAAAGTTGTTTTAAAGACATTTAAATTATGATGACGATTCAACTTTATATCAATTTGATATTTTTTTAAGTGATGTATATGTGAAGTTGAATTATCTTGAGATGTTATATTATTTATATTATGTTTGGTAATATGATTATTAGACTAACTATCTTATTGTTTTAATGAGGTGATGTAGGAAATAGTTTCCCCCCAAAAAAAGAGGAGGGAAGCATATTCAGAAGAAAAATTCAGGACCACATGAATTTGAGAGATCACACACAGACAATTTTATATTTGATTGTAATGGATGTGGATGTTCGTATTGAGTTGTTTGATCAATGTGTATTTGTTTATTCTTCTCTTTTGAATCACATTGTCAGCAAATGTTGTATAAACTACTTTCTTCATAATTGTTGTCTAATGTATTTGAGAAAATTGATATGTTCTTATTACATTATAACATATGGAGAAATATTTTTTTATAGTTGAATCTATATATTTATATAAGTATACAAATAAGAGGAATATTATATATACACAAATAAATATATACATACATATATCTATATATACATATGTATATACATATATACATATATATGTATATATATATATATATAAGATAAAATAGTCATCTAAATTTATGTTTATATATTTATAAGATATAGATATGTATATATGTATGGGAGAATACATATATACATACTTCAAATACAAAAGAAGCTTGAAAGAGTTGTTTCAACTTCGAGTGGAGTGTCACTTACATTAAAGAAGCATTAATAGCAATAGTGTTGTTCTTTGAAGTGGTGACAACTAGAAACAAACAAAAGTAATGGCCAAATTTCTTGGCTCGAATGGAGGAAAGTGGGAGTTATTAAGAGTTTGAATTAGAGAAGATCGCAATAAAAAGAAAGAGGAGAAGAAAGCAATTAGTAGGTTATGCAATAAAGAGTTGGGAAAGAGGGAAAAAATCGATCCTCTTATGAATTGCAGTATTTTGTTTGATAGCACCGACTAGGTGTGTAATAAACCTTAAATTCCATTAAGATGCTTATTTGGCATTAAACATTTTTGTGAGTAAATTGAGATTTTGGTTTTCTTGAAAATAAAATATGAAGGATCTTTGTTACTTTGCTTTCTCATTTGTTTATGATAGATTATCTAAGGATTATGAGAGTCTATTAAAGGACATTAATTTTCGACCAATGCAGTTATTTTTTCAAGGAAATTGTTATTTAAATCTTGTGTTGAGAGACTATCATTTTAAACTCATGTTTTGTTTGGATTATGGCAAAGTTCTACAATTTTTAGGGTATCGGTTTAGGCTTGTGTTTAAAAGCTTTTACTGATATTGGCGGCCTACTAGGATCAAAGGTTTATCTATTTGACATTTTGTTATCGTTGGCCTACATGGCCAATGGTTTATCAATGTTAAACTCTATTATTGTTGACCTATTTGGCCAGAGGTTTATCTATGCTAATTTCTACCATTTTTGACCTTTGGCCATAGTTTTATAAATAATACTCCTCTATTAATGTTGACCATTAGGTCAAAGATTTACCCATGTATATGATTGTTCAATTGGTCTCGTAAATTGGAGTTATGTACATGTATGTGTCTAAATTATGTCAACATCTCAGACCATATCTTATAAGGTATCAAATATTGTGTCTTACTTAAAACAAGACTATGTTGGTGTAATTTGGATCGACCTCTATATATTTTCCAAAGAAGTTTCTCTTTTGCATAAACCCTACTCATTTTTGAGTAGGATTTATGCAAAAGAGAAACTTCTTCGGCAAATATATAGAGGTCAATCCAAATTACACCAACATAGTCTTGTTTTAACTAACTAACTAACTATATATATATATAAGAGACATCATACAAGTCATTGTAAATGCTTTTTTTGGTTTATATTGTGGTCGATTGGGTCATTGTTGTAAATGCATTTTGTGGTATGTTATGACCAATTAGGTCATTATTGTAATTACTTTCAGTGGTATTCATTGAGGTCAAATAAGACATTAATGTTACCAACATTTTATGGTATGCATGTTGTTTGAATAGGTTACTATTATTGCTTGCATTCTATGAAAATTGTGACCAAATAGGTCATTGTTTTGCAGTCATTCACTGAAAATATTTCATGATTGATTAGCATTACATTTGTATACCTCAATCTATGAAGATAAAATGAACATAAGTCAAAGATATATCAATTCTTATCATACACTTTAATGAGTTGAGAATGAATGTGCATACTCTTTGGGTTGTATGGTAATTGATAAATAAATGTAGGTTGAAGCCCCAAAGATTGGATTTTCTTCAAAACTATGTTGTTACAACATGATATCATTTCAAGTAAATTTTATTAATATGAAGAAAATATTGTTTAAGTACCCATACGAGTACATATGTATATTTAATACATACATATATACTAATATGAGAACCATTCTTAAGTATTACTACCTTTTTGGACAAAAGCATTATATATACAGATGCTTATGTAAACCCATGTTCTTTTTATGTGGGAAAAGTTAAAATATTGCTGCAAAAACTAAGACTACAATGTCCATGGTTGAGATTTAAGATTATTATTTGGATTCGGCTTATTTGATTATTCAAAATGGTGGAATCAATATGTCATGAATGGTAAAGATAGGTCTTGATAAAAATAAAGATGAATCTTTTTATCCAAATTATTGTGTAACTTGAATGTGATTTATTTTGTCAATAACCAATTTGAGAAATAAGTGTGTGAATATACGATACATGTTATCTTAATGAAACTTGTTTATCTTATTATTATATATTTGTCCAAAGTAATACAAAATCATTGTTTGCATTGTTGGTTCATAGTGTCTATAGCTACAAATCAATCAATTATGTCATACTTAGCTAGAGAGTATCTAGGGTTGTATGACAAATTATTTGTATTTAGTACACAACAATAGTTATTAGATGACATGGTGATCTTGCAGTTTCTCTTGATTTGCTACTCGCATGAATGGTAGGGTCATTTTCAGTTGGAAGGTGTGCAGGGACTGCTAGTCTATGGTTGGAGGAAAAGCACTCGGATGATGCTCTCCCTCTTGCAATTGAGATGTCGAAGACTTGGTTTATCAAAGACATTACTTTTGATTTTACATTAATGCATTGTACTTCACATCTATCCTATGACATTTGTAACATGATATTTTGAACTATAATTGGAAAGATGTAATACTCTGTGAAGAGTTCTATATTCAATTGGTGTGATGGAAGGTTATTGTGTTTTATTCGTGTAAAGTGAATTTTTAAGTAAAGCTTGTTCGATTAATGTTTCCTTAAAAAAATTATATGTTTCTGATGGAAAGAATTTGGAGATGTATATAAATATATGTGTTAGAAAACATGTATTCTAACCTTCGTGCAAGCAAAAATCAAATAACATTATTATTTGTTAAAAAAGAAAAATAGTGTGTTTTTCAGTTATTGAACCAGTAGGTTTGTTACAAGGCCCATGTTAAGCTTGATGTTTCCTTCTTCAAATTATTTGGTAGTGACCTTTGGACATTCATTCTAGATTATCAGTGCAATGCAATGGGGAAGAAGAGTCAATCTTTGGTTTTTGTTGGTTATTGTCAAGATGTGAAGTCCTATAAGTTTTCTGATCCTATTACTTGAGATGTCTACTTTCAATGAGATGTGTAGTTTGATGAGTCATTCACATAAATGGATACTCCATCCCTTGCTTCTTCATCACTACCTACTCCACCTCCTTCATCACTTGAGGATGTTTTGTTTCTTGAGGGTGATACAAATGATGATCTTGATCCACCTCCTTCAATTGTATATTTTTGCCTCATTCGACCTGCACCACTCTTGAGAAGGTTGAACCTCTTGTTAGTGATCCCACAAATTCTCACCACTCATTCACAGACTTCAAGAATTAATTGATTCATGCACTTTCAATTGATTCTTAGATGTTTTTAGATTCTACAAGTATTCATGAGTGGCATAGTGTTATGGCTAAGGAGTATTCCTTTTCTATCCTCTTCTTAAAGGAAAAAAGTTGGTTTGATACAAGTGGGTGTCCCACACCAAATATGTAGCAAATGATTATATTGACAAGTACAAGACATGTTTGCTTGTGTAGGGATTTTATTAGGTTGACAATATTGACTATTCTAAGACCTTTGTTCATATCACAAATTAATTCCATTTGTCTTGTACTTTATCTAGTTGTATCACATAGATGATCATTTTTTCATATGTATGTGAAAAGTGTGTTCTTGCATGATGATCTTTAAGAGGAGATCTACATGGAGTAGCCCCTTGGTTTTGTGTAGGATTCTTCCCTCATTTGCAAGCTTTGTCATTCATTGTATGGTTTCAAAAAGGCCCCTCGAGCTTGGTACGAGAAGATGGATAACTTCTTGCTTGCTTCTAGCTTCACATGCTACCATTCCAATCCTATAATTTACATTTAGAGACATGGAGAAGATCTTCAAATTCTTGTGTTATATGTGGATGATTTTGATTCTCACTAGGAGTTTCACTTCCACGATCCAAAGTATCTAATGAGCGTTGATTGAGCAACTTGATGCATTGATCTTGGTCCTCTACATTTCTTTTTTGGTCTTCAATTTCACCAAACTTCTAAGAGGATCTTAATTTTTCGGCAAAAGTTTGCTCCTAATTTGGTTCAAAGATTTGGCATAGTTGATTATAAGCCTACCCCCACATATTTTCATTCAAGAGTTGTATTGTCTACTAGTTGCACTGCTCCCATAGTTGATGCTACTTTGTATCAATTATTAATTGGCAATCTTCAATCGTCTTGACATTTCCTCTATAGTTGGCCTTGTCTCTCATTTCTCTTAAAAGCTTCACAAGAGTCACTAGAAGGTAGCCAAACATATCTTGAGGTATATTTTGGGCACATCACACTTTCACATTCACTACATATTAGAAATTTCTCAAATTGTGAGCTTCACTTACTCATAATGGGTTGGTGATGATGATTAGAAGTCTACTTCAAATGTTGTCTTTTGCCTTAGTTTTGGTCCGATTGCATGGTCTTGCAAGAAGCAAAAACCTATTGCATTATCATCAATAGAGGCTAAGTATTGAGGTGCACTTTTGGCTAGCCAAGAAGTTCTTTGGCTTCAACAGTTAATGAGTGAGCTAGGATTTCGTCCTACTCACCCCACTACTCTTTGGTGTGATAATCAATGTCATTCACATTTCACACAACCAAGTGGAGCATTAATTAAATAAGCATATTGAAATCCACATGCAATGCATCAAGCAACCAAGGTGGAATTCCCAACTTGGAGTACTTGCTTACTGAGAAGCAAAATACAGGCATCTTCACTAAACCTTTGGCATCATCTCAAAATCTTCTATTATGATCGATGCGTGGGCTGAAGAAAATTGTCCTAGGGGATCTTGAATCCTCCACTTTTTCATATCTTTTGTTACAATTGATGCTTGGGGTCCTCCTCCACTTTTTCATGTTTTTCTTTGCATTTTTATCTCTTTTGGAGTGAAGTTTTTTCTCATGGGGTTTTCTCAATTTCTTTGTTTGCAAAAGATTGTTTGTACATGGATACCTTATCAAGCCTCATTAGAACCCATCCTTGCATCCTTGCATTTGTGTGTTCCTCCCTCAATTGCACTTAGGGGCATGTTGGTGCGAACAAGGTTATTTCCCTAAACAATTATCTTCTAGGACCTATTTACACCTAGGTTATTAAGTTTACTGAGGACACGTTTAAGGTACACCTAAGATACTTATCTCTTTGTATCTCATGTCATGTGATTATTTAGTGTACACCTAGGATACTTATCTCTTTGTGTCTCATGTCATGTGATTGCTATAATCTATGTTGTCCTAGCTCTTACCTTGCCTTTACAAGTAAGGCTTCTCTTATACATTATACATCGTGTATCATTATTGACAATATAGCATTCTTTGCTGCATTTCTCTAGTGTGTGGAAAGTTCCGTGGTGTTGCAGATAGATCACTGCTCATGTGAATCCTTGTGGTGACTTCAATAGAAATTAGGTGCTTCAATTAATTAATACTTTCAGTCAGACACACATATAAACACATATAATTTTAATTTTCTAATAGTTAGGTAAAGAAGAAAAAACTCAACGTTGGGTTTAACATGCCATATAGATTGTTTTAAAAAAATGTGTTCCGGCCTCCCTTGTTTTTAAATTGAAAGTGGTACTTAAGAAATACATTTTTTTTATTGTTCTAAATACATAGGCTATTTGTGTTTATTTCAGCTATAGGAAATTTCAAACTATTTGAAAGAAATGACAGAAGTATCAGTTGGAATGTAAGAGATATTACGATAGACATACACATTCAACTTGAGGCAGAGCACACTAGAAACTATTTGGATTCAACAAGATCAAATAAGGTTTAGAGCCTTTATTAGGAAGGATTGACTGCAAGAAAGATAACTCGGTATGATTCATAAATTGAATTAATGTGACACCATGTGAGTGGCAAATAAAAAAAGTTACAGTTACACACTTTTGAGGCACACTGATGTAATAGGTGATAAATAGAATTCCATGCCTAGGCAAGGAGAGGATAGAAATCAGAATCGGCATTTGATAAGTTGGAGTTTGAATTTATAAAAGTGATAGCAGCAGAAATAAACAAATTACATAGACAATATTAAATATATCATTCTGCTTGCAATTAATGGAAAATGGCAATTAATGTCCACCTAATTATAAAAATAGACTTCCTATTTTAGAAACCAATGCTCTAGAATAGCAAGTTGGCATTGCAAGAACACATGCCATATGTTTCCGAATAATTCTCAAACAACTTTAGAATGATAAATTCTGCTGGTATACAATTATTTCAAGGTTCAAAGCCATTCTGGGCAAAAACCGATAAAGCAACTCAAATCAGAAAAATCTTCTTTGTTTTAGTGTACTGGATAATTAGCCTGCAACTCCTTCAATACAGGATTGATTACATCCCAGTTGAAGCCTCTGTACTGAAGCCACCACACCATTCTTGTTTTTCGCGTCTGAAATGAAATGTTTCCTCCTTGCAACCATTTTTTAGTTGCTTGGTCCATAAGATGTGCTCTAGCTGAATCAGACATACCCCATTTTTTCTCTTCATCCGTTTTATCAGTATCATTGAATATATGTTGAAGAGCCCTCTCAGCATCAATTCCGCTTACCCCTCTGTGCATTAGCGCCTGATACACAATAAATAGTCGGCATATTAGACTTTGTTACTTTTCCAGTTTGGAAGCTTGGCATCTAATCTCTTAAGACTTTTTCCTGTTAATTCTTTTATCCTCAAGCTAGAACTCAGGAGTCTGCAATGTGTCGTAAAACAAATAATTCCCAAAATTCACATTTGACAAAGATGTGTCGCAAATAACTAAGACGTCTCATAGATTTACATAAAAGATTGGATATTGAAAGTTGTACAGGGCAATGGAAAATCATATAGAAGACTTCAGGACTGCAGAATTGAGTAAAGATACCAATCCAATATGCATGTCCAGCTAACTCTCGCTTCCAGAAAATAAAGTTTCTTCTTATTTCAAAACAGGTCTCCTTCCATTGCAAGTTTAATTTTTTAGTTTCAATCCCTCCTTGAATTTGAAAAAGCAAAAGCACTATAAAAAAAATTACGTTTACCTTTACAACTACTAAGCAGGATCAGAGAACAAATCAAGCCATAGTAAAGGATAAAGGACGATTTATAAACAGGGGCAATAGAGTAAATATTTGCAAATACAAAACCAAGAAGAGGAACCTTACTGATTTTATCTTCTTTGGGCCCCAGCTTAAGCTCAACCATCGGGAGCGGGAAAATGATTCTGCATAGTCAGAATCACTCTGTATCCCACTACAGGAAAACAATATGATCATCAATAAATAGCTAGATTGAAATTCATATTAAAAAAATTAACAAGTGAATTTGATGATACATTTACAGCTGATTAACAGATTTGCAAAAAAAAAAGCATGCAATCGAAATGTTATTAATAAAAAAGGATTGCATCATGTATAAGTACTGTGAATCACAGATAACCAGCTTACAAGATTATCATACCATTTCAAGGAATAGCTTAGTGAACAATAACACTTCGGTTTACTATACAAAATCAAATCTGTTCAACTGCGAAAATCAAAGACTCAATCTATATTATTTGCTGCAGTCGGGCTTCCACAGGTATGCTCAGACTTTCAAGTTCTTTCCAACATTCCTACTGAGTTGGTTTTATTCTTTATTTTATTCTGCAGTGAACATTGCACCGATATACACGGGACTACACACAATTACAACTAGTTGAAGAGAAGTCACTCATCTGAACATCAGAGATAGGAAAAATAGGATAGTTTCAATCAATGACCATAAGAAGAGCTTGAATGAGATTGAAAACATCTGAAGATATATATATGTGTTGTACCCGTGATTAAAAAGATTTCCATTGACCAGCCTTATTTCAAACTTGGTTGAGATAGAAAGGTTAAGAGCTTTGAACTGCACAAAAGCTGATAGTTCTACCTAGTATTTTCTACCATCATTGGGATAATATACTGTAAGTAATGAGAATGATATCTCGCTGAAGCATCATGTGCCTTGCCTATCCAGAGATTATGTAAGCTCATATGACTGATATTCATCGACCTCAATCAAGCTATGGTTCCATGCATGGGATAAGGATAGAATCAATGGGAAATGGATGGAAAGGAGAAGATATTCCAGAGTATGCTGTAAGAGACCATGATATAAAGAGCAAAAGATATTGAGAGAGTGAATCAATGTGAAAGATTTTAATAGCGTACATGACAGAAAAGAGTCAATAGGACGACTGAACAGTCAACATGATGTGATGCAAAATACAGCCACTTTGGACAAGGGCTGCCAAACTAAAGCTTCAGATATTGTCATCTCTTTCTTTAGGTTGGACCTTCCTGTATTTATCATGATAAAAAAAATCTGTTGTTCTGGGTAATCTCATTTCTCCAAACAGGGCAGTCAAAGTAATCGTTTATTCTGGAGGGTTGACACTTTTGAAGGTACTGAAGACTTGTTCTTGGAAGACATTGAGCCAATGCCAACAGAGTAAGGAATATGACCAGAATGAAGGGGGCTTGTCAATGAACAAAGTAGTGTACAG
Organism: Sequoia sempervirens; assembly: GCA_007258455.2. Classification (NCBI taxonomy): domain Eukaryota; kingdom Viridiplantae; phylum Streptophyta; class Pinopsida; order Cupressales; family Cupressaceae; genus Sequoia; species Sequoia sempervirens. The sequence goes on from VDFB02026320.1 coordinate 121,863,533, forward strand.
AATCAATGAGACTACAAGAGTCGAGGATTCAGACATGTCTTTTGGGGAAAAAATTGGCAAACCGAAAGTATAAGATTTTTTCAAAAAATCGGAAAAATTGGGAAAATTTTGAAAAAAATTGGATCATCAAAAAACATAGAAAAATGTAAAAAGAGAGAAAAAACTCCTATTTTTTAATTTAAAGGCATTTTAATAGCATGGAGATATAGAGAATAAAAATGAGAGCAAAGATCTAGGGAGGTAGTCCCTAGCATGGTTGAGGGGCAATGCCTCTCATGGGGGTTTAGTCGACAACCAATGAGGTTGAGGGGTAGTGCCCCTCACAAGGGTCTAGGGCCAATGAGTTACAATGCCACTTCCATAAGCCATGCCATATGTACAAGTTGCTTCATTTAAAGAAATTTTTGGCAAGCTATGCAACAATAACGTCTAAGTCAACACACTCAAGAGTTAGATCCCAATTCCTCTTCACTCCCTCATTGTAATCAAGTTTCTTATGTGACAAGAGATCCCAATAACTAGTTGAGGTTTGGAAGTGGGGACCCCAACGGGGTTGAGAGGCAGTGCCCCTTGTGGGGGTCTAAGGGCAATGCCCCCACCACCAAGCACAAATTAAAGCCTTTGAAACCACATAGAGCTTAATGAGGTATGCTATTTTTCATAATTTTAACACTTTTAACCAAGCTTTGAGACTCCTCCAAACTTTTCAGAAAATGATATATATTTATTGATTATATTATTAAAGTTATATCATTATATTAGTTATATCAAAAGTAATTCAATGACATTTTAAAGGATGGATAGGCGGGATTGAAGTTGGGTAGTGGGCTTACATAGGCCCTCTTTGGCTGAGGCAAATCAACCTTTTGATAAATTTAAATACGTAAATAATTAATTTTAAAAATATTAAAAAATTATAATTAATTATATATTCAAATTAAACAATTTTTATTTTAATCAACTTACAAAAATTTCCTTCATTATAAAGGAAAAACAGTAATATTTTATAAAAACTTTGTGAAAATCAAAATGTAAACTTCTATAGAAAAAAAAGCTATATATTTTATAAAGTGTTTTGTCTCTTTTAACAAAGAGGAGAGATGTCTGTTCATGGTCGCTTTTTAATTGATTTATCAATCCGTTGAATGATTCTCACCTAGTGTTTTTTCAGAAAAGACTTTGTATGAGTTTTATTCACAAAGAAATTAAAATTTAAACCTATTCTAATTGAATCCTTCCATCATGTTTTTGATAGAGAGGTGTTAACCTTGCTATGCCATAAAATAATTCTTCATAAATACAAATAGCTAATCAAAAGAATAGTTGACTCCAAAGTAAAATAAAATAATATTAATAAAAAAATATAATGTATACTAGTTTATAGATATTAATAAATATTTTAAATTATAATATTATCTTGTTAATATTATATAAATATAATTTCTCTATAAGAAAAAAAATGGTGCATGACTGAATTTTTGCAGTGGAGCAGAACAGGAGGGATGGCAGGGTGTGGCAGGGGGAGGGCAGTCGAAGCCCGCATCAACATGGCTGGCAAACGAACCCATTCCCATGGTATGGCGGACACTTGAATCAACAACCATGGGGAAGAGAAAGGTGGAGAAGGGAGATGGCAGAGGGATTTTTTGATCGCAGAACTGTCAACATTAACAATCCCGCAA
>VDFB02026320.1:121865314-121880054 GCA_007258455.2 Sequoia sempervirens
TATATACATATAAGATAAAATAGTCATCTAAATTTATGTTTATATATTTATAAGATATAGATATGTATATATGTATGGGAGAATACACACACATATATACATACTTCAAATACGAAAGAAGCTTGAAAGAGTTGTTTCAACTTCAAGTGGAGTGTCACTTACATTAAAGAAGCATTAATAGCAATAGTATTGTTCTTTGAAGTGGTGACAACTGAAAACAAACAAAAGTAATGGCCAAATTTCTTGGCTCGAATGGAGGAAAGTGGGAGTTATTAAGAGTTTGAAATGGAGAAGATCGCAATAAAAAGAAAGAGGAGAAGAAAGCAATTAGCAAGTTATGCAGTAAAGAGTTGGGAAATAGGGAAAAACTCGATCCTTTTATGAATTGCAGTATTTTGTTATTTGATAGCATCAACTAGGTGTGTAATAAACCTTAAATTCCTTTAAGATGCTTATTTGGCATTAAACATTTTTGTGAGTAAATTGAGATTTTAGTTTTCTTGAAAATAAAATATGAAGGATCTTTGTTACTCTGCATTCTCATTTGTTTATGATAGATTATCTAAGGGTTATGAGAGTATATTCAAGGACATTAATTTTCGACCAATGCGGTTATTTTTTCAAGGAAATTGTTATTTAAATCTTGTGTTGAGAGACTATCATTTTAAACTCATGTTCTATTTGGATTATGGCAAAGCTCTACAATTTTTAGGGTATCAGTTTAGGCTTGTGTTTAAAAGCTTTTACTGATATTGGCGGCCTACTAGGGTCAAAGGTTTATCTATTTGACATTTTGTTATTGTTGGCCTACATGGCCAATGGTTTATCAATGTTAAACTCTATTATTGTTGACCTATTTGGCCAGAGGTTTATCTATGCTAATTTCTACCATTGTTGACCTTTGGCCATAGTTTTATAAATAATACTCCTCTATTAATGTTGACCATTAGTTCAAAGATTTACCCATGTATATGATTGTTCAATTGGTCTCGTAAATTGGAGTTATGTACATGTATGTGTCTAAATTATGTCAACATCTCAGACCATATCTTATAAGGTATTGAATATTGTGTCTTAGTTAAAACAAGACTATGTTGGTGTAATTTGGATCGACCTCTATATATTTTCCGAAGAAGTTTCTCTTTTGCATAAACCCTACTCATTTTTTAGTAGGGTTTATGCAAAAGAGAAAATTCTTCGGAAAATATATAGAGGTCGATCCAAATTACACCAACATAGTCTTGTTTTAACTAACTAACTAACTAACTAACTAACTAACTATATATATAAAAGAGACATCATACAAGTCATTGTAAATGCTTTTTTTGGTTTATATTGTGGTCGATTGGGTCATTGTTGTAAATGCATTTTGTGGTATGTTATGACTGATTAGGTCATTATTGTAATTACTTTCAGTGGTATACATTGAGGTCAAATAAGACATTAATGTTACCAACATTCTATGGTATGCATGTTGTTTGAATAGGTTACTATTATTGCTTGCATTCTATGAAATTTGTGACCAAATAGGCCATTGTTTTGCATTCATTCGCTGGAAATATTTCATGATTGATTAGCATTACATTTGTATACCTCAATCTATGAAGATAAAATGAACATAAGTCAAAGATATATCAATTCCTATCATAAACTTTAATGATCAACCAATAGACTATGTGGTTGAGAATGACTGTGCATACTCTTTGGGTTGTATGGTAATTGATAAATAAATGTAGGTTGAAGCCCTAAAGATTGGATTTTCTTCAAAACTATGTTGTTACAACATGATATCATTTCAAGTAAATTTTATTAATATGAAGAAAATATTGTTTAAGTACCCATACGAGTACATATGTATATTTAATATATACATATATACTAATATGAGAACCATTCTTAAGTATTACTACCTTTTTGGATAAAAGCATTATATATACAGATGCTTATGTAAACCCATGTTCTTTTTATGTGGGAAAAGTTAAAATATTACTGCAAAAACTAAGACTACAATGTCCATGGTTGAGATTTAAGATTATTATTTGGATTCGGCTTATTTGATTATTCAAAATGGTGGAATCAATATGTCATGAATGGTAAAGATAGATCTTCATAGAAATAAAGATGAATCTTTTTATCCAAATTATTGTGTAACTTGAATGTGATTTATTTTGTCAATAACCAATTTGAGAAATAAGTGTGTGAATATACGATACATGTTATCTTAATGAAACATGTTTATCTTATTATTATATATTTGTCCAAAGTAATACAAAATCATTACTTGCATTGTTGGTTCATAGTGTCTATAGCTACAAATCAGTCAATTATGTCATACTTAGCTAGAGAGTATCTAGGGTTGTATGACAAATTATTTGTATTTAGTACACAACAATAGTTATTAGATGACATGGTGATCTTGGAGTTTCTCTTGATTTGCTACTCTCATGAATGGTAGGGCCATTTTTAGTTGGAAGGTGTGTGGGGACTTCCAGTCTATGGTTGGAGGAAAAGCACTCAAATGATGCTCTCCCTCTTGTAATTGAGATGTCGAAGACTTGGTTTATCAAAGACATTACTTTTGATTTCACATTAATGCATTGTACTTCATGTCTATGCTATGACATTTGTAACATGATATTTTGAACTACAATTGGAAAGATGTAATACTCTGTGAAGAGTTCTATATTCAATTGGTGTGATGGAAAGTTATTGCGTTTTATTCGTGTAAAGTGAATTTTTAAGTAAAGCTTGTTCGATGTAATGTTTCCTTAAAAATAATTATATGTTTCTGATGGAAAGAATTTGGAGATGTATACAAATATGTGTTAGAAAATATGTCTTCTAACCTTTGTGCGAGAAAAAATCAAATAACATTATTATTTGTTAAAAAAGAAAAATAGTGTGTTTTTCAATTATTGAACCAGTAGGTTTGTTACAAGTCCCAGGTTAAGCTTGATGTTTCCTTCTTCAAAGTATTTGGTAGTGACCTTTGGACATTCATTCTAGATGATCAGTGCAATGCAATGGGGAAGAAGAGTCAATCTTTGGTTTTTGTTGGTTATTGTCAAGATGTGAAGTCCTATAAGTTATCTGATCCTATTACTTGAGATGTCTACTTTCAACGAGATGTTTAGTTTGATGAGTCATTCACATAAATGGATACTCCATCCCTTGCTTCTTCATCACTACCTACTCCACCTTCTTCATCACTTGAGGATGTTTTGTTTCTTGAGGGTGATACAGATGATGATCTTGATCCACCTCCTTCAATTGTATATTTTTGCCTCATTGGACCTGCACCACTCTTGAGAAGGTTGAACCTCTTGTTAGTGATCCCACAAATTCTCACCACACTCATTCACAAACTTCAAGAATTAATCAATTGAGTCATGCACTTTCAATTGATTCATAGAGGTTTTTAGATGCTACAAATATTCATGAGTGGCATAGTGTTATGGCTAAGGAGTATTCATTTTCTATGAGGAATCATACATGGGATGATTCCTCTTCTTAAAGGAAAAAAGTTGGTTTGATACAAGTGGGTGTCCCACACCAAATATGTAGCAAATGATTATATTGACAAGTACAAGACATGTTTGCTTGTTTAGGGATTTTATCGAGTTGACAATATTGACTATTCTGAGACCTTTGTTCATATCACAGATTAATTCCATTTGTCTTGTACTTTATCTAGTTGTATCACATAGATGATCAATTTTTCATATGTATGTGAAGAGTGTGATCTTGCATGATGACCTTTAAGAGATCTACATGGAGTAGCCCCTTGGTTTTGTGTGGGGTTCTTCCCTCGTTTGCAAGCTTCGTTATTCATTGTATGGTTTCAAAAAGGCCCCTCGAGCTTGGTACGAGAAGATGGATAACTTCTTTCTTGCTTCTAGCTTCACATGCTACCATTCCAATCCTATAATTTACATTTAGAGACATGGAGAAGATCTTCAAATTCTTGTGTTATATGTGGATGATTTTGATTCTCACTAAGAGTTTCACTTCCACGATCCAAAGTATCTAATGAGCGTTGATTGAGCAACTTGATGCATTGATCTTGGTCCTCTACATTTCTTTTTTGGTCTTCAATTTCACCAAACTTCTAAGAGGATCTTAATTTTTCGGCAAAAGTTTGCTCCTAATTTGGTTCAAAGATTTGGCATAGTTGATTATAAGCCTACCCCCACATATTTTCATTCAAGAGTTGTATTGTCTACTAGTTGCACTGCTCCCATAGTTGATGCTACTTTGTATCAATTATTAATTGGCAATCTTCAATCGTCTTGACATTTCCTCTATAGTTGGCCTTGTCTCTCATTTCTCTTAAAAGCTTCACAAGAGTCACTAGAAGGTAGCCAAACATATCTTGAGGTATATTTTGGGCACATCACACTTTCACATTCACTACATATTAGAAATTTCTCAAATTGTGAGCTTCACTTACTCATAATGGGTTGGTGATGATGATTAGAAGTCTACTTCAAATGTTGTCTTTTTCCTTAGTTTTGGTCCAATTGCATGGTCTTGCAAGAAGCAAAAACCTATTGCATTATCATCAATAGAGGCTAAGTATTGAGGTGCAGTTTTGGCTAGCCAAGAAGCTCTTTGGCTTCAATAGTTAATGAGTGAGCTAGGATTTCGTCCTACTCACCCCACTACTCTTTGGTGTGATAATCAATGTCATTCACATTTCACACAACCAAGTGGAGCATTAATTAAATAAGCATATTGAAATCCACATGCAATGCATCAAGCAACCAAGGTGGAATTCCCAACTTGGAGTACTTGCTTACTGAGAAGCAAAATACAGGCATCTTCACTAAACCTTTGGCATCATCTCAAAATCTTCTATTATGATCGATGCGTGGGCTGAAGAAAATTGTCCTAGGGGATCTTGAATCCTCCACTTTTTCATATCTTTTGTTACAATTGATGCTTGGGGTCCTCCTCCACTTTTTCATGTTTTTCTTTGCATTTTTATCTCTTTTGGAGTGAAGTTTTTTCTCATGGGGTTTTCTCAATTTCTTTGTTTGCAAAAGATTGTTTGTACATGGATACCTTATCAAGCCTCATTAGAACCCATCCTTGCATCCTTGCATTTGTGTGTTCCTCCCTCAATTGCACTTAGGGGCATGTTGGTGCGAACAAGGTTATTTCCCTAAACAATTATCTTCTAGGACCTATTTACACCTAGGTTATTAAGTTTACTGAGGACACGTTTAAGGTACACCTAAGATACTTATCTCTTTGTATCTCATGTCATGTGATTATTTAGTGTACACCTAGGATACTTATCTCTTTGTGTCTCATGTCATGTGATTGCTATAATCTATGTTGTCCTAGCTCTTACCTTGCCTTTACAAGTAAGGCTTCTCTTATACATTATACATCGTGTATCATTATTGACAATATAGCATTCTTTGCTGCATTTCTCTAGTGTGTGGAAAGTTCCGTGGTGTTGCAGATAGATCACTGCTCATGTGAATCCTTGTGGTGACTTCAATAGAAATTAGGTGCTTCAATTAATTAATACTTTCAGTCAGACACACATATAAACACATATAATTTTAATTTTCTAATAGTTAGGTAAAGAAGAAAAAACTCAACGTTGGGTTTAACATGCCATATAGATTGTTTTAAAAAAATGTGTTCCGGCCTCCCTTGTTTTTAAATTGAAAGTGGTACTTAAGAAATACATTTTTTTTATTGTTCTAAATACATAGGCTATTTGTGTTTATTTCAGCTATAGGAAATTTCAAACTATTTGAAAGAAATGACAGAAGTATCAGTTGGAATGTAAGAGATATTACGATAGACATACACATTCAACTTGAGGCAGAGCACACTAGAAACTATTTGGATTCAACAAGATCAAATAAGGTTTAGAGCCTTTATTAGGAAGGATTGACTGCAAGAAAGATAACTCGGTATGATTCATAAATTGAATTAATGTGACACCATGTGAGTGGCAAATAAAAAAAGTTACAGTTACACACTTTTGAGGCACACTGATGTAATAGGTGATAAATAGAATTCCATGCCTAGGCAAGGAGAGGATAGAAATCAGAATCGGCATTTGATAAGTTGGAGTTTGAATTTATAAAAGTGATAGCAGCAGAAATAAACAAATTACATAGACAATATTAAATATATCATTCTGCTTGCAATTAATGGAAAATGGCAATTAATGTCCACCTAATTATAAAAATAGACTTCCTATTTTAGAAACCAATGCTCTAGAATAGCAAGTTGGCATTGCAAGAACACATGCCATATGTTTCCGAATAATTCTCAAACAACTTTAGAATGATAAATTCTGCTGGTATACAATTATTTCAAGGTTCAAAGCCATTCTGGGCAAAAACCGATAAAGCAACTCAAATCAGAAAAATCTTCTTTGTTTTAGTGTACTGGATAATTAGCCTGCAACTCCTTCAATACAGGATTGATTACATCCCAGTTGAAGCCTCTGTACTGAAGCCACCACACCATTCTTGTTTTTCGCGTCTGAAATGAAATGTTTCCTCCTTGCAACCATTTTTTAGTTGCTTGGTCCATAAGATGTGCTCTAGCTGAATCAGACATACCCCATTTTTTCTCTTCATCCGTTTTCTCAGTATCATTGAATATATGTTGAAGAGCCCTCTCAGCATCAATTCTGCTTACCCCTCTGTGCATTAGCGCCTGATACACAATAAATAATCGGCATATTAGGCTTTGTTACTTTTCCAGTTTGGAAGCTTGGCATCTAATCTCTAAGACTTTTTCCTGTCAATTATTTTATCGTCAAACTAGAACTCAGGAGTCTGCAATGTGTCGTAAAACAAATAATTCCCAAAATTCACATTTGACAAAGAGGTGTCGCAAATAACTACGACGTCTCATAGATTTACATAAAAGATTGGATATTGAAAGTTGTACAAGGCAATGGAAAATCATATAGAAGACTTCAGGACTGCAGAATTGAGTAAAGATACCAATCCAATATGCATGTCCAGCTAACTCTCGCTTCCAGAAAATAAAGTTTCTTCTTATTTCAAAACAGGTCTCCTTCCATTGCAAGTTTAATTTTTTAGTTTCAATCCCTCCTTGAATTTGAAAAAGCAAAAGGACTAAAAAAAAATTACGTTTACCTTTATAACTACTAAGCAGGATCAGAGAACAAATCAAGCCATAGTAAAGGATAAAGGTCGATTTATAAACAGGGGCAATAGAGTAAATATTTGCAAATACAAAACCAAGAAGAGGAACCTTACTGATTTTATCTTCTTTGGGCCCCAGCTTAAGCTCAACCATCGGGAGCGGGAAAATGATTCTGCATAGTCAGAATCACTCTGTATCCCACTACAGGAAAACAATATGATCATCAATAAATAGCTAGATTGAAATTCATATTAAAAAAATTAACAAGTGAATTTGATGATACATTTACAGCTGATTAACAGATTTGCAAAAAAAAAAAAAAAATGCAATCGAAATGTTATTAATAAAAAAGGATTGCATCATGTATAAGTACTGTGAATCACAGATAACCAGCTTACAAGATTATCATACCATTTCAAGGAATAGCTTAGTGAACAATAACACTTCGGTTTACTATACAAAATCAAATCTGTTCAACTGCGAAAATCAAAGACTCAATCTATATTATTTGCTGCAGTCGGGCTTCCACAGGTATGCTCAGACTTTCAAGTTCTTTCCAACATTCCTACTGAGTTGGTTTTATTCTTTATTTTATTCTGCAGTGAACATTGCACCGATATACACGGGACTACACACAATTACAACTAGTTGAAGAGAAGTCACTCATCTGAACATCAGAGATAGGAAAAATAGGATAGTTTCAATCAATGACCATAAGAAGAGCTTGAATGAGATTGAAAACATCTGAAGATATATATATGTGTTGTACCCGTGATTAAAAAGATTTCCATTGACCAGCCTTATTTCAAACTTGGTTGAGATAGAAAGGTTAAGAGCTTTGAACTGCACAAAAGCTGATAGTTCTACCTAGTATTTTCTACCATCATTGGGATAATATACTGTAAGTAATGAGAATGATATCTCGCTGAAGCATCATGTGCCTTGCCTATCCAGAGATTATGTAAGCTCATATGACTGATATTCATCGACCTCAATCAAGCTATGGTTCCATGCATGGGATAAGGATAGAATCAATGGGAAATGGATGGAAAGGAGAAGATATTCCAGAGTATGCTGTAAGAGACCATGATATAAAGAGCAAAAGATATTGAGAGAGTGAATCAATGTGAAAGATTTTAATAGCGTACATGACAGAAAAGAGTCAATAGGACGACTGAACAGTCAACATGATGTGATGCAAAATACAGCCACTTTGGACAAGGGCTGCCAAACTAAAGCTTCAGATATTGTCATCTCTTTCTTTAGGTTGGACCTTCCTGTATTTATCATGATAAAAAAAATCTGTTGTTCTGGGTAATCTCATTTCTCCAAACAGGGCAGTCAAAGTAATCGTTTATTCTGGAGGGTTGACACTTTTGAAGGTACTGAAGACTTGTTCTTGGAAGACATTGAGCCAATGCCAACAGAGTAAGGAATATGACCAGAATGAAGGGGGCTTGTCAATGAACAAAGTAGTGTACAGAATCAATGAGACTACAAGAGTCGAGGATTCAGACATGTCTTTTGGGGAAAAAATTGGCAAACCAAAAGTATAAGATTTTTTCAAAAAATCGGAAAAATTGGGAAAATTTTGAAAAAAATTGGATCATCAAAAAACATAGAAAAATGTAAAAAGAGAGAAAAAACTACTATTTTTTAATTTAAAGGCATTTTAATAGCATAGAGATATAGAGAATAAAAATGAGAGCAAAGATCTAGGGAGGTAGTCCCTAGCATGGTTGAGGGGCAATGCCTCTCTTGGGGGTTTAGTCAACGACCAATGAGGTTGAGGGGTAGTGCCCCTCACAAGGGTCTAGGGCCAATGAGTTACAATGCCACTTCCATAAGCCATGCCATATGTACAAGTTGCTTCATTTAAAGAAATTTTTGGCAAGCTATGCAGCAATAACGTCTAAGTCAACACACTCAAGAGTTAGATCCCAATTCCTCTTCACTCCCTCATTGTAATCAAGTTTCTTATGTGACAAGAGATCCCAATAACTAGTTGAGGTTTGGAAGTGGGGACCCCAACGGGGTTGAGAGGCAGTGCCCCTTGTGGGGGTCTAAGGGCAATGCCCCCACCACCAAGCACAAATTAAAGCCTTTGAAACCACATAGAGCTTAATGAGGTATGCTATTTTTCATAATTTTAACACTTTTAACCAAGCTTTGAGACTCCTCCAAACTTTTCAGAAAATGATATATATTTATTGATTATATTATTAAAGTTATATCATTATATTAGTTATATCAAAAGTAATTCAATGACATTTTAAAGGATGGATAGGCGGGATTGAAGTTGGGTAGTGGGCTTACATAGGCCCTCTTTGGCTGAGGCAAATCAACCTTTTGATAAATTTAAATACGTAAATAATTAATTTTAAAAATATTAAAAAATTATAATTAATTATATATTCAAATTAAACAATTTTTATTTTAATCAACTTACAAAAATTTCCTTCATTATAAAGGAAAAACAGTAATATTTTATAAAAACTTTGTGAAAATCAAAATGTAAACTTCTATAGAAAAAAAAGCTATATATTTTATAAAGTGTTTTGTCTCTTTTAACAAAGAGGAGAGATGTCTGTTCATGGTCGCTTTTTAATTGATTTATCAATCCGTTGAATGATTCTCACCTAGTGTTTTTTCAGAAAAGACTTTGTATGAGTTTTATTCACAAAGAAATTAAAATTTAAACCTATTCTAATTGAATCCTTCCATCATGTTTTTGATAGAGAGGTGTTAACCTTGCTATGCCATAAAATAATTCTTCATAAATACAAATAGCTAATCAAAAGAATAGTTGACTCCAAAGTAAAATAAAATAATATTAATAAAAAAATATAATGTATACTAGTTTATAGATATTAATAAATATTTTAAATTATAATATTATCTTGTTAATATTATATAAATATAATTTCTCTATAAGAAAAAAAATGGTGCATGACTGAATTTTTGCAGTGGAGCAGAACAGGAGGGATGGCAGGGTGTGGCAGGGGGAGGGCAGTCGAAGCCCGCATCAACATGGCTGGCAAACGAACCCATTCCCATGGTATGGCGGACACTTGAATCAACAACCATGGGGAAGAGAAAGGTGGAGAAGGGAGATGGCAGAGGGATTTTTTGATCGCAGAATTGTCAACATTAACAATCCCGCAACCAGCGCAAACAAAGTCCCACTCAACAGCAAACCCCCAAATAAGTGTATTTCCTTCATTTTGGAAAATGAAGCTCTAAAATTGAAAGTAGCTAAATTAAAAAAGAAATTTATTTTCATTAAATGGGTAGGGGAATGGCCTTCAAAGGGTCGAATTTTGCATTGGTGTCACGAACAGTCGGGTAAGGACATCCTACTGAAATCTCTCCCACGAGGTTTTTTTATGATTGAATGCCCTAGCACGGAGCAGAAGGTGGAGATCGTGCGGGGCAGCCCCTATCTAATGGATGGGGCTGGTTTTTTTATCAAAGATTGGGATCCAAACTTCAACCCTCTTCAATAGGAAGTCAAGGTGGCACCAATCTGGCTGAGGCTCTACAATTTGCCATAGGAATACTAGGACAAGGAAACCCTAGAAGCAATTGGGAACAAGATCGGGACATTCATAAAGGCGGATGAGAAGATAGAAGAGGGTGACTTTGGGATCTACGCCTGAATTTGCGTCGAGGTAAGTTTAAGAGAGCAAATCCCCTATGAGATTGTAATCTTATCGGATACAAGGGTATGGAGGCAAAGAGTGGAAAAGGATGTCCCATTTTTTATCTATAACACTTGCACTACCTTTGGTCACATTTCGGATGATTGCACAAAAGGAAAGGAAAAGGTGGTAGTTGATGCATCTCCAAGCCCTAAGGCAAGGGGAGAAGCAAACTGTAGGGGGTCACTCGAGGTATCCGATCTGGAAGGAGGTTCGGGAAAATTCATAGAGGAAATGCAAGAGGATGTTCTGGAAAGCTACTGTGAGACGGTTGCAACTGACCTAGCATTGCAAACAGTTATTGATGCAAATCCCTTCGTAGATGGGAGGCAAATCTCATCAGCACAAACAAAGAAACCACTCAAAGCACAAAAGAGGGGAACGATCTACACCCAATGCCTCCCTCTCTAATCCTAAGGGACAATTGGCGGTACCATGTTGGAAGGAACAAGCTTCAGAAGAGGAAACTGAAGAAGATAGTGGGGATGATGATGTGGACACTTTAGAGGAAAGAATGTTGGAGCAATCCACATCAAAGATAAAGAAGTCGATGAATGGAGAGAAAGGTGATAGAGGAAGGAAAATAAATAAAGTAAAATTGGAGATTGTTGGGAACGCAAAGGGTCAGATGAAACTGAGACCAGGGAAGGGAGGCCCCCTTACCAAGGAGCCATCATTCTCCTATCTTGGAATGTCAAGGGCCTCAACGCTCCTAACAAGAGGCGGCTGCTCAAATGCCAAATTGATTTGAGCAAACTAAATATTGTCATGTTACAAGAAACGAAACTATCCATGAAGAAGGCAGGGAAACTAATGACCAAACGGAAGAAATGGCAAGGAATTTTCTCACCTGCAAACAGAGCCTCAAGAGGGCTGGGGATTCTATGGGATCCCCTCAAGTTAACATTTGAGGTCATCAAAGAAAGTAGAGAATGGCAACTTAGCAAAGTTAAATATTTACCACAGAGTGTTAACTTCTTTCTAATCAATATTTATGGACCAAATGGGAATGTCCAGAGAATGGAAACATGGAGCCAACTATCTATGATTTGCTAAGAGCTGCAAAAGGAGGGCCTCATCCTAGGCAGTGACTTTAATGCCATTTTGTGCAACGATGAGAAGAAGGGGGGAGTACCCAGAAGTGATTGATCCATGTGTGATTTTCAAAGCTTTGTCTAGAACGACGCCTTGATTGACATAAAAGCAGGTAATGGCATTTTCACTTGGTCAAACAAGAGATGGGACCACATGTTTGTGGTAGAGAGATTGGACGGGTTCTTTATTGGGGGTAACTAGGCTACAACACACCTAATAGGGCAATCAAAAATACTAGCACTTTGTAGATCAGATGACTCCCCGATTCAACTTCCCTTCACACCAGACCATACGCCCAATAGATGCCCCTTCAAATTTGAAAAAATGTGGCTACGAGATAAGGACATTGAAACCAAAATCCAAGATTGGTGGCAACAAGTGCCCGAAGAGAAGGGATCAAAAATGTTTGTGGTCTTTAGAAAGCTCACATACTTGAAGAGGATGTTGAAGGAGTGGAACATCACACACTTCAAAAACATATTTGAAGAGAAGGGAAATTTGGAAAAGGAGTTAGCAGAATTGAATGAGAAAATAATAAGAGACGGCATGTACCAAAGCACATACATAAACTCAAAAGAGTTGAAGGCAAAGTATACAAAAGTGCTCCAACAAGAGGAAATTTTTTGGCACCAAAAATCAAGGGAATGTTGGCTAAAGGAAGGGGACAGGAACACCAAATATTTCCACAACATCACAAAGATCAAGTGAAGCCTTAATGGAATTACCTACATCAAGGATGAAGGAGTTACCAAACTTGAAACATGGGAGGATATAGGCAATGAAGCAGTGAGTTACTTTGGAGGACTACTAAATGCAAACAATAGGATTGACCCTGCATATCAAGATGAGGTCCTCAACAAGATGACACGCATGATCACAGAAGCTCAAAATGTGGTAATCTACAACCACTATTAGAAAATGAAGTGCGACAGGCAGCCATGCAGTTGGCAAGAGACAAAGCACCAAGCCCCAATGGCTTCCCTGCATAATTCTATCACATTTTTTGGCATATGTAGGAAAAGATATCTTTGAGGCTACAGAGGAATTAAGAAAGAAGGCCACTATGCTAAAAGACTAGAATAATACATTCATAGCGCTCATCCCCAAGAAGCAGGAAGTGGAAAAAATGGACTTCCAATCTCACTATGCAATTTAGTGTACAAGATAGTAGCAAAAAACATTGCAAATAGGCTAAAGAAACTACTCCCTAACATTATCTCAGAAGAACATAGTGGTTTCACTCCAAGGAGGTCAATCATAGAAGGTATCATAATCACTCACAAAGCCATTCACAACATCAGGAAAGCAAAAACAGAAAGGATGATACTTAAGTTGGACATCCATAAGGCCTATGATCAGGTAGACAGACAATTTCTCATCAAAATGCTACAAAAAATGGGTTTCTGTGATGAATGGTGCAAATGGATCCATTCAATTAGCTCCCCTAGATTCTCTGTAATAATAAATGGGAGTTCTCGTGGCTTTTTTCCTTCATCCATGGGACTATGGCAAGGCGACCCACTTTCTCCCTTCTTGTTTATCATAATGGCAAAAGCCTTGGGTAGCCTTATCCATGAACCAAGGGCAAGAAGAGACTGGAAGGGTTTAAGGATAACACCAAACATGACCCCAATAACTCATCAAAAGTTTAAAAATGACACCTTGGTCTTTCGTGTGGCCTCAAGGAAGGAAGCAAGAACCATTAAGTGCACAATGGACACCTACTATAAGGCTTCAGGCCAACAAGTCAATTAGCACAAGTTAGAAGTTTTCTTCTTCAACACCAGATTATGGAAGTAATAGGAGATTGCCAATATCCTAGGTCTTAAAACAAGCAAACTGCCAAGGATATATTTGGGGATTCCTCTCTTTGGTGGTGCATATAAGGTTGGCCTTTGGGAATCCCTAGTATAGAATTGCATGAGCATATTAGAATCATGGAAAGGGAAGTGGTTATCCTTCACAGATAGGATCACAATGTGCAAGTCAGTGGTATCGACTCTACCCATCTATATGATGTTGAGTTTGAAAATACCCGCAAAGACCCACGATGTTCTAACGAAGAAGGTACATAACCTTTTTTGGCAAGGGTTAGAAGATTGCAAGAAATTCCCCCTTGTGGCTTGGGAAAAAGTATGCAAACCAAAAGTGGTAGGGGTTGTTGGCCTCCGGGATTGGGTTGTCCTCAATATTGCCCTAGGAGGCCAAATTGGTCTGGAACATGTACTCCCATCCCAAAGCTAAATGGGTTAAGGTTCTCTAGAATAAGTACTTGGACTGTGAAGACCCGAAGCGCATCCTCACCATGGCTAATCCACCAAGGAGATCGGCCATTTGGAACTTCACGTTGGAGTGTAGGAAGTTGATAAAGGATCATTGCTCTTGGGACATTGGAGACGAAAGGAAAAATTCTAGGACTCATGGGATAGTGCACCTACCCTTGCCTCCTGTTGTGACCTTTTCACACATCGCCCCATTCAAGATGGGGACCCCTAATTTTTGCTCCATTCTCGTCTTTTTGGCTTTGGTTCTTTTCTCTCTCTCTCTCTCTCTGTCTCTTTTCTATGGTCTGCCTTCCGGGGACGTTCCCGTCTTTGAACTTAAACGAGTGAAATTTGGCCAAGTCTGAAATTAGGGTTTCATCGTTTCTGGTCAGTCCAAGGTCAAACGAAGTGAGTAACTTGAAAATTGAGCCTAACAGTGTTGTCAGTGTGCTTCCAGCAGGTTCTCAGCGGATTTTCAGCTGATTCTGAGGTACTTACTATTTTTAGTAAGTGTACAATTGCAGGCAATTC